>JAGDYQ010000209.1:0-223363 GCA_021962125.1 Bulinus truncatus | reverse complement strand
TTCTGCATCGATTTCTCTCAGCAATGGCCACAAAATTTTGCAATAAATATTACTACTCTCCGTGTAAATGTAGGGAATATCACTAATTATTTTATAACACATTTACAAACACACACTCAGACACACACACACACATGTGTTTATGGTGTGTGTGTGTAGTTGTAGATAATTTGAGCGTGTGAAATGTCCTTGCCCGTTGCAGATTGACGTGTACAAAACGCTTCAATGGGGAATGCTTTGAATGAATATAAGATCATTTCGTCCCAGGTCGTGTACTGCTGTTGAACAATATCGCTTTTGTGTGATTGTGTCTGTTTTTGTGTGATTGTGTCTGATTTTGATTGATTGTGTCTGATTTTGTGTGATTGTGTCTGATTTTGTTTGATTGTGTCTGATTTTATGTGATTGTGTCTGATTTTGAGTGATTGTGTCTGATTGTGTCTGATTTTATGTGATTGTGTCTGATTTTGCCTGATCTTGTCTGATTTTGTCTGGTTGTATCTGATTGTGTCTGGGGAATGCTTGGAATGAATATAAGATTATTTCGTCCCAGGTCGTGTACTGTTGTTCAACAATATCGCTTTTGTGTGATTGTGTCTGATTTTGTGTGATTGTGTCTGATTTTGTTTGATTGTGTCTGATTGTGTCTGATTTTATGTGATTTTGTTTGATTTTGCCTGATTTTGTCTGATTTTGTCTGGTTGTATCTCATTGTGTCTGATTTTGCCTGATTGTGTCTATTTTGTCAGTCTACAAATGAAGACGACGTAGAGCAGAAAACCAGTGGAGCCGAACAGCGTGTAATGGCAAAGTGACCACCATGACAGTACCGATACACACGTGATAATACAGTAAGGGGAAAGGCACACATTCTTAACATAGGAGTGTCTCCCCCTCCCCCCCCCCTCCCCACGGCTTTAAAACTCTAGGACCGCAAGCCAGAAAGATTCGAGCCCGAGTTTATTTATCAAAACCGGAGTCTCTCCTCCAACTGCCAACTCATTTATTATTACAGGCTATGAGAAAATCCTGCCACCCCCACCCCCTTTCCTCAAAAGAACCAGAAAAATGATAAGTTTGACCCCCTCCCCCTTCCAACACGTGACAGTTCCCACCTCCTCCAAATCTACCCACGCCACTTCAAAAATAAAAAAAAAACCAGTTCTCAGTATTTACCAATTATGAGAACCACTGTTGGTCTGGTCAAAAAAGTTCGAAATGTGAATACCGCTGATCGGTTGTGCTATTTTTAGCACAGGGTAATTAAAAAAAAAAAAAGTTCCTAGCTCCCATTGTAACCTTGTCCATTCATAAGGTTGCCATGACAACCGGAATCAAAAAACAATCCTAAAATTTCACCATCAATTCCTTAAAGAGAAGACATTGGGGGAAACATCTAAAAAAAAACCAATTAAAGAAATGAATTATTGAAACAAGGCGCGGTAAAGGAACTGGCGAATGTTCCCGATCAGCAAAAATGTTCACGGCCATAACGGATGATGCAATTGGTAGTTCCACACTTTTGCATCGTTGCCTCTACAGCATCAGATTTGAAAAAAAAAATTTTAATGTGAGGGGGGGCCTTGACACTGAAGTGGGGCCCTAAAGCATATCTTTGTTCCTCTAGTATCAGCTAAGATTTAAATTTACAATGGGAGAGGCCCTAAAGATGGTGGGACAGGGATCCAATGCGGTAATCTGTGTAGACTCTCAACTAATTCGGCCATGGAGTCAAATTAAAATATCAAAAAATCCACAACCGCTTAGTAAATTTAATTTTAACATTTGAAATATTTCTTAAATGAGACCCAAAATAATGGAATCCATTATTCCCGTGCGTAATCTTATTTTTCAGTTCACCGGACATGTTTTTCACACCATGTTAAATGCTTTAATCAAATTATTTAAACAAGTAAATAAATAAATAAACCCACTTCTATTTGCGATGGAAATGTTGAAAAAATAGGCAGATACAATTCCAGAGCGAGGTCACACTAAGGGAGATAAATTATAGTGAGAAAACTGTTTGTTTTTGTACTACTGGGGGTGACAGTAGTTTCCCCTTGTGGTAGATTTGTTTGAAATGTTTCACTTCGACTGAATGAATTTGATGTTTGTGGAATTGGATTTTTACTGGTGAAACTTTTAGGAGATTTAGTGGGCATTTAGTGGTATTTATTTTAGTGTGTCGTGAAACTTATTGAGTTAAAAAAAGGGGAGAAAATTGTGAAAACACATTTTTTTTTAGAAAAAAAGAAAAAACAAAAAAATATAGTCTTAAATGTTTAAAAACAGATAAATAATAAATATAAGTATCAGCTAAGGTAAACAAGACATAAATTTATACTAAAAAATATTTTTTGGTTTCACTTTCTCTTGCTATCCCCCTGTCTATTTATTGAATCTTTCTCGTCTCTTTCTTTCTTTCTCTCTACGTTTCTCCTCAATTATTTCTTTATTAGTTAATGAATGAAAGGATACATTACATTTCCAACTGTGACTACAGTAGGCATTTCTTGACCACAGGTCATTATAGTTTTGAGTCCTTTCATGCCCACACCAAGTAGAATTATAAAATTACTGTGAATTTTTAAAACAAGCAATTAAGCCTGTTCCATTCAGGACACGTGGGGACGGGTGGTCGTGCGGAGGGTCCCGGGTTCGAATCTCAATGAGAACCTTGGGATTTTTTCAGGTTCTGGTGATAGTCCCCCAAGTCCACCCAGCTTTAAATGGGTACCTGACTTTAAGTAAAGGCGGCTGGGCGTTGTGCTAACCACATAACCCCTTCATATGCCGAGGTTATAGAAACAGATGAATTCTACACTTCATCTTCCCCGATGGCCCGTTAGGGTTAAGGGAACTTTTACTTTTTATTCTGGACACAGGACGTGTTAGCGCATTTTCATGTTATGTATCAGTACGTTTGTTAGCTTTCAGTAAATATTTGTAAATTTTGGAAATGTTTATAAATTTAATTGTGTAATGCATATATCTGTAAAAAAAAATATTATAAAGACGTTTCTTTATATTTGAAAAAAAAATATTTTCTATTAAATCTAACTACAAGTGGTTTGTGGTTACTGAAATAGGACTCATAATTGAAAACATTCGAAATTGTAGTCATTTAATCGTCCGAAAACTCCGTCAATTGTTGCATAGCTCTGATACTTTCAATTAAACTCAGAACACAAGCTTACTATTTCATTTGATGAGTTTCTTAATAAATCTTGGTGAAACTACGTGCTGCAGTATTTCGCACCAAATGAATGGGTTATTGAACGTACAAGGTGTAAAATGGGGCTATATATATATAATGTATAAGCCCCTTAGGAGCCCTGAAGCCCGGCCCTCAGAGGTCCTATCGCGAAATGAACTTTTGATGTACACATGGCAGGCCAAGACCTACAAAATGATATATACATCATGGGTCTAGGACTTATGGTTGCTGAGATATAGGGCGCTCCTTTATTAATATAGCTTATATAGTAAAAAACGGTACTTTATAAGCCCCCTTTTACGGCCCTCAGAGGTCAGATCGCGAAATGAACTTTTGCTGCACACATGGCAGACCAAGACCTACAAAATGATATATACATCATGGGTCTAGGACTTATGGTTGTTGAGATCTAGGGTGATGACGGACAGACAGACAGACAGACAGACAAAAAAAATGCTCTAAAAAGATATCCACTTATGTGCTGTCTCACATAGTCTGCGCAGACGGTCTCACTATTATATCTGACTCACATAGTCTGCGCAGACGGTCTCACTATTATATCTGTCTCACATAGTCTGCGCAGACGGTCTCACTATTATATCTGTCTCACATAGTCTGTACAGACAGTCTCACTATTATATCTGTCTCACATAGTCTGCGCAGACGGTCTCACTATTGTATCTGTCTCACATAGTCTGTACAGACAGTCTCACTATTATATCTGTCTCACATGGTCTGCGCAGACAGTTTCACTATTATATCTGTCTCACATAGTATGTACAGACGGTCTCACTATTATATCTGTCTCACATAGTCTTCGCAGACAGTCTCACTATTATATCTGTCTCACATGGTCTGCGCAGACGGTCTCACTATTATATCTGTCTCACATGGTCTGCGCAGACGGTCTCACTATTATATCTGTCTCACATAGCCTGCGCAGACAGTCTCACTATTATATCTGTCTCACATGGTCTGCGCAGACGGTCTCACTATTATATCTGTCTCACATAGCCTGCGCAGACAGTCTCACTATTATATCTGTCTCACATGGTCTGCGCAGACGGTCTCACTATTATATCTGTCTCACAGGGTACTTCAGTCGTGTGTTGGCCAACCAGAAGTACTTCCACGCGATGGGACTCAAACTATTCATGCATCTGGTCTTCGCATCAAAATAGAAACAGTAAACGCTAAGTACGAGAGATCCGGATAATGTTTGATATAAGATTCAAACAAAACTTTAAAAAAAAAAAAGAAGTAGATTCAAGCCTTTCATCGGTGAATTTGATTGAAATGACAATTAGATTAAAATGCCCCGCAATAATGTTTCCATTGGCAATGGTCTGCAACAGGTAATAAAAGTTTCCATCAAAATGACATCCATTAGAGTTAAATTTTGTTTGAAATAAATAAACAACAGTTTCTCAATGACTCGTTATTTTATGTACTCTAACTGAATTGTTTTTTTTTTCTTTTCTTGATTCATTGTATTTGTGTTGTAGTAATCATGATGATCAGGCTATTTATTTATTTGATTGATTTTACTTTGCCTATAGCTGTATGTAATGAAACAAAACAATACAACAGCATGTTACTGGGTGAACTCAATCTGCACAATGTAGCTCAATATGCTCAATGTAGCTCAATCTGCACAATGAAGCTCAATCTGCACAATGTAACTCAATCTGCACAATGTAGCTCAATATACTCAATGTAGCTCAATCTGCACAATGTAGCTCAATCTGCACAATGTAGCTCAATCTGCACAATGTACCTCAATCTGCACAATGTACCTCAATCTGCACAATGTAGCTCAATATACACGATGTAGCTCAATCTGCACAATGTAGCTCAATCCGCACAATGTAGCTCAATCTGCACAATGTAGCTCAATCTGCACAATGTAGCTCAATCTACTGCATATATTTGTATTAACTTTGATCTAACCTTTTACCTCCATAACCCTAACCCTGGCCTTGACCTTGACACATGGACTTTCTATCATGGCTACTTGTCGTGGTTGTTGTTATTTGTATGCAATCGAAAAGTTCCTTCAACAACTGCTGTTGGTCTTAATTAATGAAATTATTGACATCTGACATACTACTTCCAACCTGCAAGTCAATAAATTAGAATCTCATAAAATATTATATAACACGATGACAGTTCTTCACGGTACACAATACCTCGTCAAAATTATAAATAAATACAAACCAATATTCAAGACTGCAATATATTCAATAATAACATATCTCAACTTCGACGTAAGTCATAAATATACTAAAAAAATATCGGACAACCTCTTTTACATCTTATTTCACTTCCATTCTTACTCCCACCCATTCGCACTTTTGTAAATATTGCATTTTTTACAATATTATTTTATTAATTGGGCCATCCAACCCCCGCCCCCCCCCGGGCCGCCTACTTCTTCCCCCCCCCACCCACCATCAAGTCATTGTAAAGCAGATTAAGTGGAAAGTAATGAATCGCCGGTTGACCCTCCCCCTCCCTCCCCCCCTCCCCACTCCCACACCATCAATAGAGCTGAACAGATTATGAATACATATCATATGGTAACTGGTTATCGAGAATAACGCCCACGCTGTGCCAGGCCCACGTGAACAGTAGCGACCCCCTTTGTGGGTGGCAGCCACCCTCCCCCCCCCCACCTCTCTAAAAAGCCCCCCCCCACAACAGTACAGTTAAGGGCGCCTCTGTATGTAGAGTTAGACCCTGATAAATTTAAGTCCATTTAGACTGAAAGACAATGAATGGCTAAAATTATCGTGCATCAAAGGAAACAGAATCTTATTGTCATAGCAGCTTCATAAACTGGAAGGTTGGTGAATTAGAAACTATAAATACAAATATATTCATGCTTAGCGAATTTAAGGTCTGCCCCCCCCCCCCCCACATATATATAATTATAACTGTATGCTATTATTTTGATGTAACGTCCTACATATATTGTTCATCTTGTAGCGGGAGACTAGCTCTTCTGTTTCAAACAATAATGAATACCTTTCATTACCCAAAGTAAACATGACAATGCCGACATTACAATACATTTGAAAATTGACACTTCCAATGTATTCCAAGCATCGATTACTTTTTTTTTTAAAAATATTTTGCAGCTAAAGTTTCTCACTTATTTTATTAATTTTGTGTCTGTTTTTTCACCACAAAATGGAGGTGTGGGGGTGGGGAGGTGTGGTTGTGGGGAGGTGCGAGGGTGGGGAGGTGTGGTTGTGGGGAGGTGTGGTTGTGGGGAGTGTGGTTGTGGGGAGGTGTGGTTGTGGGGAGGTGTGGTTGTGGGGAGGTGTGGTTGTGGGGAGGTGTGGTTGTGGGGAGGTGCGGGGGTGGGGAGGTGTGGTTGTGGGGAGGTGTGGTTGTGGGGAGGTGTGGTTGTGGGGAGGTGCGGGGGTGGGGAGGTGTGGTTGTGGGGAGGTGCGGGGGTGGGGAGGTGTGGTTGTGGGGAGGTGTGGTTGTGGGGAGGTGTGGTTGTGGGGAGGTGCGGGGGTGGGGAGGTGTGGTTGTGGGGAGGTGCGGGGGTGGGGAGGTGTGGTTGTGGGGAGGTGTGGTTGTGGGGAGGTGTGGTTGTGGGGAGGTGCGGGGGTGGGGAGGGAGCGAGTCAACGGTAATAAAATAAAATCAAAAACCCCGCAACATTTATGAATCATTTCTACGCATGTAAAAGTCATTCGCGGTGTCGGTTTCGCGTGGGGTCCCGAACAGTAAAGGAGACCATCAATGGGGGAATCTGGAACAATGGACGACATATTTTTTGAGAATACCTGAGATTACAAAAACATAGATATCTTGTATTGTTTGTATTAATAAAGAAACAAAATAAAAAATACCGTTACTAACAGGAAACTTAATTTGAAAAAAAAATAAAGTGATGACATTAGATGAACACCGAACTGTAAACAATCTGGGTTTGAAAAGGATGGTTTTAGCAGGGCCGTAGCTGGGGAGTGGGACGGAGGGTCGGGGTCTCCAGAATACACGTCAGGCCTCATGAGCCTTTGTGAGTGCAAGGGGGGGGCATTACTTTCTAAATTATTATTTATTATGATTTGTTTATTGTTATTTTTGGAAATGGAGGGGGGAGGGTGAAGAAGTTACAGTTCTTAGACACGTATCAATGAGACAGTATAAGTGAGAAAATATAACATTATAGCCTGCATTGTTATGTGAGAGTATTATCGATATAACATCATAGCCTTCAGTGTTATGTGAGAGTATTATCGATATATAACATTATAGCCTGCATTGTTATGTGAGAGTATTATCGATATAACATCATAGCCTTCAGTGTTATGTGAGAGTATTTTCGATATATAACATTATAGCCTGCATTGTTATGTGAGAGTATTATCGATATAACATCATAGCCTTCAGTGTTATGTGAGAGTATTATCGTTATATAACATTATATCCTGCAGTGTTATGTGTGAGTAGTATCGATATAACATTATATCCTGCAGTGTTATGTGAGAGTATTATCGATATATAACATTATATCCTGCAGTGTTATGTGTGAGTAGTATCGATATAACATTATATCCTGCAGTGTTATGTGAGAGTATTACACAGCTCAACAAAAAAAATTTTATTTCGAATTGCCAAGAATATTTGAATGAATTTCTAGCAATTCATGGGTGCTGATTTCAAAACTGCCACTGCTTTTGCTGAATTGGCTCTAGTTTCTGAGATATTGGACAATCTTGAAAATATGATTGTACCCTTTGTGTAAAACAAATGCAATACGTTTGGTGTCTGTTGTTTTATTTAACTATACCAAGTTATAACTTGGTTTATTTTTTTCTCTTTTATAGCTGCTTTCTAAAGACATCATGAGTTCATCATGAAGAGGCTGCAAAAATAATCCGAATGTATTCTGTTACATCTGTGGAGAATACATGATTGAAAAGCAAAGAAGAAATATAACTGACTTTGTGTAGCAGGCATATTTGGCTTATTTCGGTGTGAAGCTGGAAGACCAAGACAAGTCTTGGGTTCCCCATGAGGTCTGCAAAAACTGCGTGGAGAGCCTACGGCAGTGGACAAATAGTGAGAAGAAAAGTCTAAGTTTCGGTGTACAAATGATATGGCGAGAGCCGAAAGACCATTTTGGTGATTGTTATTTTTGTATTGTGAATGTTAAAGGCTTCAATCGCCACAAGAAATCTAAGTGGGGTTATCCTGATCTTGAATCTGCAATGAGACCAATTCCACATAGCAGTGAAGTTCCTATACCAGTGTTTACTGGATTATTAGAGCTTTTACCATCAGACTCCGACGAGGGGCAAGATCTGGAGTTTTTGGCAGGTGAAAACAGTGAAAGCGATTATGAAGGAAGTTCTTCAACACCTCAACCATTCAGCCAAGAAGAACTCAATAACCTAATACGAGACCTAAATCTGTCCAAGCAAGCATCTGAGCTTTTAGTGTCCAGGCTCAATGAAAGAAATTTTCTCAAACCAGAAGTTAAAATAACATTTTATCGGAAAAGAGAAGATTTTCTTCTTCAATATTTAAGTTTACTGTAATGACATCCCTGGACTTCCGCTCCAAATGGGACTACAAGACTACCATTCCGAAGACTGGCGTCTTTTTATAGACAGTTCCATCACAAGCTTGAAATGTGTTCTGTTACACAATGGTAACCGATATGCATCTCTTCCCATTGCTCACTCAATAACACTTAAAGAAGAGTATGAGAATATCAAAACAGTATTGCAGAAAGTCCGTTATTATGAGCATCAGTGGTCAATTTGTGTTGATCTAAAAATGGTAAACTTCTTGCTTGGGCAGCAGTCATGATACACAAAATACCCATGCTTCATGTGCCTTTGGGATAGGAGGGCAAAGCAAGATCATTGGACAAGAGTAACATGGCCTGCAAGGGAAACCATGACTGTAGACAAAATTAAGATCATTCTCCCACCGCTTTATATCAAATTAGGTTTAATGAAACAATTTGTTAAGGCTTTGGACAAATCTGGCAAATGCTTCAAGTATATTTGCAGATCATTCCCCGGATTGAGCATGGAGAAGCTGAAAGCTGGGATTTTTGACGGTCCTCAGATTCTGAAACTCATCAACGATCGACATTATACTAATTTCATGGATCACCTTGAAGCTTCTTCATGGAACAGTTTTGTTTCAGTTGTCATGAACTTCTTAGGTAATAACAAAGCATAGAATTACGAAGAACTGGTGCAAGATATGCTCGCTAACTTCAGAAACATTGGAGCAAATATGAGCATCAAGATACATTACCTGCACAGTCATTTAGACAAATTTCCAGGTAACCTTGGGGACCAGTGAGGAACAAGGCGAGAGGTTCCCTCAGGATATGATGGTGATGGAGGAGAGATATCAAGGAAGATGGGACATACATATGATGGCTGACTACTGTTGGAGCCTCCAGCGCAATTGCACCAACGACACATACAAAAGGAAGTCGAGCAAATAGCGATTTGCTAATGCATTACTATAGACATTTAACATATTAATTAATTAGACATAATTAGTTTTTCAAATGAAAATGTTTTCTTCTATAACACTATTACAAATATTTTTGAACAAATTTCTGCATGACTATTAACAGTTTCACTACTTTTTGTTAGTATACTATTATACTTCATGCAATTCTTGACAAATTCCAAACACGGTGCATACATTATTTAATTAATTTTAATTATCTCGTAAAATAGAGCCAATCTAGCAAAAGCACTTACATATTCTAAATCAGCATGGTTGACTTTGTATAAAATGATTCAAATATCATCGGCAACGAAATCACTGTTTACCAGTGTTATCGATATATAACATTATATCCTGCAGTGTTATGTGTGAGTAGTATCGATATATAACATTATATCCTGCAGTGTTATGTGTGAGTAGTATCGATATATAACATTATATCCTGCAGTGTTATGTGTGAGTAGTATCTATATAACATTATATCCTGCAGTGTTATGTGTGAGTAGTATCGATATAACATTATATCCTGCAGTGTTATGTGTGAGTAGTATCGATATAACATTATATCATGCCGTGTTATGTGTGAGTAGTATCGATATAACATTATATCCTGCAGTGTTATGTGTGAATAGTATCGATATAACATTATAGCCTTCAGTGTTAAGTGTGAGGAATATAGTAAGATATGTGCACAGTATTGCAAGATATGTACACAGTACTATAAGATATGTACACAGTACTGTAAGATATGTACACAGTATTGTAAGATATGTACACAGTATTGTAAGATATGTACTTTCATAAACATAAATACCCTCTTACACATGTGTCATAGGCTAACAGAAAAATATTAAAAAAAACACGTTCACTCAAACCTACACGCATACCTACCCATGGACTCCGAGTAAAACAACAATAACCCACACACACCAACACACACAGTACAGATACAATAACACACCCACACACACACACATTTACATACATCCTTGGACACTAAAACATCCAACAAACACACCCCCACTTACAAGTACAATCCACTACCCAGTAATTTTAACAAAAAATAAAACTAACTAAACACACATAAACACATTACAAACGAAACGCACACAAACACATTCCAAACTAAACACACACAAACACATTCCAAACTAGACGCACACAAACACATTACAAACTAGACGCACACAAACACATTTCAAACTAGACGCACACAAACACATTACAAACTAAACGGGCATAAACACATTACAAACTAACGCACACAAACAAATTCCAAACTAGACGCACACAAACACATTACAAACTAAACGCACACAAACACATTACAAACTAAACGCACACAAACCACATTACAAACTAAACGCGCACAAACACTTTCCAAACTAAACACATTCAAAACTAAACACATAAACACATTCCAAACTAAACACACACACAAACACACATACATATGTTAACACCTTCAGACACACACACACACATACACACACACATTCACTCATTCCACAATACCTATCATTACCACTACCCCGTCTCCAAAAAAAAAACATAATTCCCCCTTTCCATACACATACACCCTTCCCTCCCACATACATTTACCCCCACCCCCCACTCTCGGTCCCATACATAGTGATAAATACACCCACTCAGATGGACACACGAAGTTTATTTACAGCACATGATGAAATATTGAACAGCAGGAAGTGACGGTGTCACACTGTGTACATGACAATGTAGTTTCACACCTTCACTTGTTTCAGAGCATGACACAACGGAACTAAATATAGCATAGAGCGATATATATATATATATATATATATATATATATATATATATATATATATATATATTATAAATAAAAGCGATTTGGGCTCTGCGTTATATCGAAAGTACAACAGTATTCCAGTTTAAAATACAATAATAAAATAATCGGATCTGCCCGAAACCAAATATAACATACCCTACCGATCAAGCCTAAGGGAATATAACTCTATGCAAAGGTTTTGTAGTGTATATATATGGATGGGAGTGACTCTAGAAATGGTGCAGAAACAAGACATTTTCTTTTGATGAACAAGAAATATAACACCCCCAAATGAAATTAAATTGTCTAGACAGTAAGTGGTAAAAAGAAAACGTGAAGTGCATTGTCGAATTTTTGACCGATAGGAAAAGTTATATTATATTATGAAAGGTTTTTATTCCCTTCCCTCCCAGAAACATTTTTTTAATATGAATGAAATCAATCAAATTTAGATATGCTGAATGACATCAAATTAAAATTCTGAGATTTCAAACAAAAGAATATCGTCATAAAAAATGGCTTCAGTGACTTTGCTGAGAGACTACATACATGTAATTATAAAACATTTCACTGTAATAATGGTGCCAAGATGCGAGAAACCTGATATTTAGCCAATAATCAAGACAATTTATTGTCTTAAAACAGGTGTAAAAGTGTAGTTTGTTTACACAGTATTGACTTGGGCCAAATAATTCAAACAATGTAAGATACCATAACCGATACTTGTAATTGTATTACAGACTAAAACACGATGAGTCAATGAAAGTCAATTACAAACAGATTTGTCTAACAATGGGTCAAGGTAATTGAATGATGGTTTGTCCCCATCCAGATTCCTATTCGTTCATGTTTCAAACAAGATGAAACTCCCTTTGAGTCGAGCTGTCAGATTAGACCAAGGTAGGAAAACCGTTTTAACCTCGGGCTTTGAAAGTCATGCGCAGTAGCGTAGCGAGCTTAACTCACACCCGGAGCACAATACCTTTTTACCCCCCTCCCCCCCCCCATTCGAAAACCATATAATATTATATGTAAAATTTACCATTTGGCGTCCCTTTTTGAGTAGCGCCCAGGGCATCATGCCCCCTTTGCCCACCCCTCACTACGCCACTGGCCATACGTTGCATCTGATGTTTCCGATATATTTGTATGCAATGGATGTAACACTCTCAACCTGATGGTAAATCTAATTTGCTCACCAACATTTGGAGAGGAGACATCTTCATTTACTGGCGGGCACGAAACAAACTTCTATCTGTCTGTTAGTCATGGGAGACGGCCTTATGTGACAAGGGCAGGGGGCACTGTCTTCGGGGCAGCAGTAAGTGTCATAAGTTGGTCGCGACCCTCGGTAAGTGTCATAAGTTGGTCGGGGCTCTCGGTAAAAGTCATAATTTGGTCGCCGCCCTCGGAAAGTGTCATAATTTGGTCGCGGCCCTCGGTAAGTGTCATAAGTTGGTCGGGGCCCTCGGTAAAAGTCATAATCTGGTCGCGGCCCTCAGAAAGTGTCATAAATTGGTCGCGGCCCTCGGTAAGTGTCATAAGTTGGTCGGAGCCCTCGGTAAAAGTCATAATTTAGTCGCGGCGCTCGGTAAGTGTCATAAGTTGGTCGGGGCCCTCGGTAAAAGTCATAAGTTGGTCGCGGCCTTCAGTAAGTGTCATAAGTTGGTCGGAGCCCTCAGTTAGTATGATAAGTTGGTCGCGGCCCTCGGTTAGTCTCATAAATTGGCCGCGGCCCTCGGTAAGTGTCATAAGTTGGTCGCGACCCTCGGTTAGTGTCATAAGTTGGTCGCGGCGCTCGGTTAGTGTCATAAATTGGTCACGGCCCTCGGTTAGTGTCATAAGTTGGTCGTGGTCCTTGGTTAGTGTCATTAGTTGGTCGCGGCCTTCAATAAGTGTCATAAGTTGGTCGCGACCCTCGGTTAGTGTCATAAGTTGGACGCGGCCCTCGGTTAGTGTCATAAGTTGGTCGCGGCCCTCAGTAAGTGTCATAAGTTGGTCGCGGCCCTCAGTAAGTGTCATATGCTGGTCGCGGCCCTTGGTAAGTGTCGGAAGTTGGTCGCGGCCCTCAGTAAGTATCAAATGCTGGTCGCGGCCCTCGCTTAGTGTCATAAGTTGGTCGCGGCACTAGGTTTGTATCATAAGTTGGTCTCGGCCCTCAGTTAGTGTCATATGCTGGACGCGGCCCTTGGTTAGTGTCATAAGTTGGTCGCGGCCTTCGGTTAGTGTCATAAGTTGGTCGCGGCCTTCAGTAAGTGTCATAAGTTGGTCGCGGCACTCAGTAAGTGTCATAAGTTGGTCGCGGCCCTCGGTATTTGTCATAAGTTGGTCGCGGCCCTCAGTAAGTGTCATATACTGGACGCGGCTCTTGGTTAGTGTCATAAGTTGGTCGCGGCCTTTAGTAAGTGTCATAAGTTGGTCGCGGCACTCAGTAAGTGTCATTAGCTGGACGCGGCCCTTGGTTAGTGTCATAAGTTGGTCGCGGCCCTCGGTAAGTGTCATAAGTTGGTCGCGGCACTCAGTAAGTGTCATTAGTTGGTCGCGGCACTCAGTAAGTGTCATAAGTTGGTCGCGGCCCTCGGTATTTGTCATAAGTTGGTCGCGGCCCTCAGTAAGTGTCATATACTGGACGCGGCTCTTGGTTAGTGTCATAAGTTGGTCGCGGCCTTCAGTAAGTGTCATAAGTTGGTCGCGGCCCTCGGTAAGTGTCATAAGTTGGTCGCGGCACTCAGTAAGTGTCATTAGTTGGTCGCGGCACTCGGTTTGTGTCATAAGTTGGTCGCGGCACTCAGTAAGTGTCATAAGTTGGTCGCGGCCCTCGGTATTTGTCATAAGTTGGTCGCGGCCCTCAGTAAGTGTCATATACTGGACGCGGCTCTTGGTTAGTGTCATAAGTTGGTCGCGGCCTTTAGTAAGTGTCATAAGTTGGTCGCGGCACTCAGTAAGTGTCATTAGCTGGACGCGGCCCTTGGTTAGTGTCATAAGTTGGTCGCGGCCCTCGGTAAGTGTCATAAGTTGGTCGCGGCACTCAGTAAGTGTCATAAGTTGGTCGCGGCCCTCAGTAAGTGTCATAAGTTGGTCGCGGCCCTCGGGTAGTGTCATAAGTTGGTCGCGGCCCTCAGAAAGTGTCATAAGTTGGTCGCGGCCCTCGGTATGTGTCATAAATTGGTCGCGGCACTCAGTATGTGTCATAAGTTGGTCGCGGCCCTCGGTATGTGTCATAAGTTGGTCGCGGCCCTCTGTAAGTGTCATAAGCTGGTCGGAGCTATCGGTAAGTGTTCTAAGTTAGTCCCATAAATTAATTTTACTTCAGCGAGGGTGACATCCCTAGCTCGGGCGCGGGGCCAGGGAGCAGCTGCTCTAGTCGCCTTCCCCACATCCGCCCGCCTGCCGATCCGCGGGTCGTGGACGGAGGGTCGAGTGGTGTAGAACGCTTGACTGTCGACCTGAGGATCCCTGGTTCCATCCTGAGTGAAAACCAAGTGTGTGTGTGTGTGTGTGTGTGTGTGTATTTTCAGGTTGTGGTGAAAGTTGATAGTAAGTTCGCCAAGTCCTACCAGCTTAAAATATATCTGAGTTTAATTGTCGGGAAGTACTGGCGGCTTCTCTAGCCACACAATCCTCCCTTAAAACGCCCCTGACTACTGACACAAATTAATCCTACACTTTATCTGTCCAGTTGGACCTAAAGGGCTAAAGGAACTTTCACTTTTTATTTTCATAGCGCGCGTGTGGGTGTGTGTGTGTGGGTGTGTGTGAGTGAGAGCGTATCGCTCAATGGAATGTAAATTAGAAAAAAAACCTAATTTTCATGATGTCTGGTCGAGTTTCGTCTGTCAGCCAGGTTCGTTGAAAGTGTCATGGATTTACTTGTGGTCGTCACATTATGTCTCAGAGACTTACGTTGACATTCACAGATGGACATTTTTTATTAATGATTTATGGTACACAGATAGAGCGTGTGACTACAATATGCTTACAAGCATCAAAGTGTCTTATCAAAATATTAAAAAGGGTATAACAAGTCTAAACAAGACAATTTAGTCCAATATGTTAATTAAAAGATATATTATTATTATTATTATTATTATATATATAAATAAATATGCCAAAAAAAAAAAAACCAAAACAAAAATAATACATTAAATTATTTCAGTTCTATGCAGTGACGTAGAGAGCTTAACTCGCGCCCGGGGCACAATACCTTTTTAGCGCCCGCCATTCGAAAACCATATAATATTATATGTAAAATATACCATTTAGCGCGCCTTTGTGAGTAGCGCCCGGCGCATGATACCCGCCCCCCCCCCCCATCCGCATTGCCCACCCTTCACGACGCCTCTGGTTCTACGATAAAAACGAACATGATATTTAGTCGGTATGGAAATAATTTAAGAGAAATGTATATGGCGACTTTGGAATCCATGTGTGTGATTACTAAAAACAAATTAGCATCGATTACTCTTACAAGCCTGACTTATATATTAGGTACAATGTTGAGTGCGCAGCCGACGAATACTTAGACATTAGACCGAAACTGAGACAATGAAACATAACTGACACAATCAACAATAACTGAGACAATGAACAATAACCGAGACAATCAACAATAACTGAGACAATCAACAATAACTGAGACAATCAATAAAAACCGAAACTAAATGTTCCGGGGAGTCGGGGGGGGGGGAGAGGTGCTATGCACGAAAACATCCCCAGGACACTGATCAGTTCCATTGTTTTTCATTACGTTTCAACTCTGGCTTCCGGTATCGAACAGATTAGAAGACACACACAGATAAAAGATTCCATATTGCAGAGATTTCGTAATCCTTAGCATTCCATGTTTTTTAATTTCATTTTGTTTTTACATTACCTCATTTTTTCCCCTATTTTTTTTACCGGACACATATACAGAGAACTAGATTTATTTCGATTTTAAAAAAAAAATCTCTGGATATAATCCTATCACGTAATTTAATCTTTTGTTTTATTTTAACCAGTAATTAATCTTTGTTTTTCTTTGCTCTAGTCTGTTTAACTCCCCGGTCAGTTAACACAAGGTTGGCATTACAGAACATATAGTTTTTAATTCTATGGTTAGCATTACAGAACATATAGTTTATAATTCTATGGTTAGCATTACAGAACATATAGTTTATAATTCTAAGGTTAGAATTACAAAACATATAGTTAATAATTCTATGGTTAGCATTACAGAACATACAGTTTATAATTCTATGGTTAACATTACAGAACATATAGTTTATAATTCTAAGGTTAGAATTACAGAACATATAGTTTATAATTCTAAGGTTAGAATTACAGAACATATAGTTTATAATTCTATGGTTAGCGTTACAGAACATATAGTTTATAATTCTATGGTTAGCATTACAGAACATACAGTTTATAATTCTATGGTTAACATTACAGAATATATAGTTTATAATTATATGGTTAGCGCTATTACATAACATATAGTTTATAATTCTATGGTTAGCGCTATTACATAACATATAGTTTATAATTCTATGGTTAGCGCTATTACATAACATATTGTTTATAATTCTATGGTTAGCGCTATTACAGAAAATATTGTTTATAATTCTATGGTTAGAGCTATTACATAACATATTGTTTATAATTCTATGGTTAACAGTACAGAATATATAGTTTATAATTATATGGTTAGAGCTATTACATAACATATTGTTTATAATTCTATGGTAAACAGTACAGAATATATAGTTTATAATTATATGGTTAGCGCTATTACATAACATATAGTTTATAATTCTATGGTTAGCGCTATTACATAACATATTGTTTATAATTCTATGGTTAGCGCTATTACAGAAAATATTGTTTATAATTCTATGGTTAGAGCTATTACATAACATATTGTTTATAATTCTATGGTTAGCGCTATTACAGAAAATATTGTTTATAATTCTATGGTTTGCACTACATGTTGTTTTAAGCCGGTCATCTTTAAACACTATAGAAACACCCCAAGCGTGACGGTAATGACTAATTCACATTAAAAAAAACAAAACATATAAATAAAGAAAAAAACGTTTTCCTATCATTGTGTTTTTGGAAACAACTCAATGGAAAGCTGTGTGACTGTCGTGAGTCTTGCTGGATTATTGACAGTAGCAGTTCTATGCCAACACTGTATGCTATCAACAGTAGCAGTTCTATGCCAACAATGTATGTCATCAACAGTAGCAGTTCTATGCCAACAATGTATGTTATCAACAGTAGCAGTTCTATGCCAACAATGTATGTTATCAACAGTAGCAGTTCTATGCCAACAATGTATGTTATCAACAGTAGCAGTTCTATGCCAACAATGTATGTTATCAACAGTAGCAGTTCTATGCCAACAATGTATGTCATCAACAGTAGCAGTTCTATGCCAACAATGTATGTTATCAACAGTAGCAGTTCTATGCCAACAATGCATGTTATCAACAGTAGCAGTTCTATGCCAACAATGTATACTATCAAGATGCGTCAATGGATCCAGATCAAATGTCTTGACGCGAAGCAGCGGATTATATAAAAAACAAAATGACATGGCGTTAATTATTTATTTATTTTTTTGCTAGCCATTAAGTTTGTAAGTACACCATCGATGGGTCGGTGTGTCCACTTGACACAGTCATGGACAGTCGTCTGACCAGACATTCGTCATATGTTAACCCCCCCCCCCAACCTCCTCATCCAGTTAAACCGGCAAATCGATATGATTGGATTCCTACGAATACTACTCAAACGAATGAAATGTCTATGATCGATTAGCATGCGGCCCCCCCCATACTCGTGCTCCCGCCTCACGGGCTAGCCGGCCCCATGGGCTGTATTTTAAAATGGAATTTATATATATAAAAAAAACAACTATATTTATCAGTTTAAAAAAATGAATAAAATTTGCGACAGTTTTAAAAAAAAATAAATAACTTACCTGAAAATTTTGGTAAAATTGAAAGTCTTTCAACCTTATAGAATTCTTCTTTAAATTGTATTTATTTTTTTCAGCCTAAAAATTTATTTCTCCTCGTTTGGGACTGGCGTTGGCCGCTATTCCTTCTCACCGTTTATCTGGCCGACTAGGTTCCAGTTGTGACCAAGGGGGGGAAGAGAGACAAACACGCGTGGGACATTTGAGCAGTTTATATAGACTTCGCCGCGAGGGAGGTAATCTCTGTCTCGATTATCTGCTCCAGAATCTAGCGCGGGTTATCTGCCCACGTTGAGATACTCTAAACAGAAATAATAGCCTACACACTGAAATGAAAATAATGATAAGGAAAGTAATAACACTCTGTTCTTTATTTTTGTTTTAAAAAAAAAATCTTTTTAAAGTTGTGTCCATTAGTTCAGAGCCGTTGTTATCATTTTGGTGCCGCCCCCCCCCCCCCCAGATAGAGAATGTCAGAGATGTTTGAGAGCCCTAGCAAAAGGTCATATTGGGGCCCAATAGTATCAAGAGTTGACATAATTTATAAAGGCGGGGGGAGAGGCAGATAAAGCACGAGTCTGTCCTTAAATTTGCCTATACACAAGGAAAGGTTCTTACGTTTTTGGATGCCCCTAGATAACGAATGTCAGAGATGTTTGAGAGCCCTAGCAAAAGGTCATATAGGGGCCCAGTAGTATCAAGAGTTGACATTATTTTTTAAGGGCGGGGGGGAGAGGCAGATAAGGTACTAGGCTGTCCCTAAATTTGCCCGTGCACAGAGACAGGTTCTGAGTAATTTACATATTCTAAATGATATTTCCAGAGAACCCCAAACACTATAGCTAAAAGCCTTTGTTTATGCTCTTTGCAAAGGTCGCGAGGCAATAAGATTTATCACATTTCACAACCACCGTGTGGATAGACAACATGTCAATTAACTTCTTATTAACAATAAATTGTCTTTGTAACCGTATTTATGTATATATATATATATATATATATATATATATATATATATATATATATATATATATATATATATATATATATATTGTTCAAGTAAGATAATTATTAATCACAAGTTCGAGTTAAAGGTTTTTGGTGTAAATGTCAACAAACTCACAAATTAACTTTTGTCGTTATTTATAACGTCATTGAAAAACCGTTGATGGCTTTAAAAAATGGAAATAATTTTGTATGACAACATCTATACTTGATAGTTCCACGTTGTGTATCAAGTTTCAAAAATCGAGAGAAATAAAACGACCGAAATACATTTTTAAAAAAGCCCGATCAGGTTTAAAAAAATAAAACATAGGACACTGCAATACATTGTGAGATCAAACCAGTGGGTGTTAAGTTTCTGGTAAGGGTGACGAGGGGGGTACAGCAGGGGCCAGGCATTCTACAGCAGGGGCCAGGCATTCTACAGCAGGGGCCAGGCATTCTACAGCAGGGGCCAGGCATTCTACAGCAGGGGCCAGGCATTCTACAGCAGGGGCCAGGCATTCTACAGCAGGGGCCAGTCATTCTACAGCAGGGACCAGGCATTCTGCAGCAGGGGATAGGCATTCTACAGCAGGGGCCAGACATTCTACAGCAGGGGCCAGGCATTCTACAGCAGGGGCCAGGCATTCTACAGCAGGGGCCAGGCATTCTACAGCAGGGGCCAGGCATTCTACAGCAAGGGCCAGGCAATAACAGGGGGCAGGTAATACATTTTACTAAGTAGAGCAAATAAGCAGAAGGGGCCAGACAAAAAGCGGGGGGGGTGCTCTACTAGCCCCCTCACACGCTACGGACCTGGGGGGATATTACGGGTTTTGTGGAGAGGGGGAGACCAAACAATTGTCCACTAGCCAATAAATCAAGAAATAAAAAAATGGCAATGGACTGCACATACTCTCCGAAAACTAGTTGAAAATGTTACTAGACAGACACTGGAATGAAACACCAGTGGTCAAGAGAAAAAAAAACAGGTTGGCCGGCAAGTGTCGAATTAAGAGTCAAAGATGCCGTGAAGTCGGTGGTCCAGTCAAAAAAAGCAGTTTCCTTTTACCGCCACTATAGTTAACGAAAGAAAAGAAGAAATGAGGGTGTTGGGGGGGGGGGGGCGGGCGGCCGGCATTGAATCTTAGTCCTAGTGACTTTATACGTGCAGGTGTACTTTTTTACTGGTGCCTTGCAAATATTTATGTTGAGGGCAACTTCCACTGACCACCGTGGTCACTGCAGTACGGGCTCTGCAGGTGACGTAGAAAAAACAATAACAGGTTATAACTAAGTTATAAGACTACTAGATCAAAGGCCCGGTACCCGGACCGGCGAGTGACTCCTTATAATTGAGTTGTATCCCTTTGACCACCTTTACAAATTTCCCAGTTTATTTTTAGCCGCGGAAGTTATACACACGTACGTACGAAAGGCTAGCCGATTATGTATTAGATTGTATGGGTGAGTCATTCAGTTGAACTTGGTTTGTTTACATGAACTTCAAATACCAGACCGGACTCAAATGTATTATGTATGGAAAATGTTAGGTCACTTAATGACAATATTTAGAGAAACCAGAAAAGACATGAATGTCATGTTAGTGGGACTAAACAGGACAAATCAGAACTAGATTAGATCAGAACTAGTGCAGAACCAGAACTAGATCACAACTAAATCAGACCAGAACTAGATCAAATCAGAAATCGATCATATCAGAACTAGATCATATCAGAATTAGATCACATCAGAACTAGATCAGATCAGAACTAGTGCAGAACCAGAACTAGATCAAAACTAGATCAGACCAGAACTAGATCAAATCAGAAATCGATCATATCAGAACTAGATCATATCAGAATTAGATCACATCAGAACTAGATCATATCAGAACTAGATCACATTAGAACTAGATCATAAACTAGATCATATCAGAACTAGATCATATCACAACTAGATCAGAACTAGACCAGAACTGGTCTATAAGGTATGGACCAAGCAGACAAGAGGTAAACATTTGGTCTGTACTAATAGGCGATTGATTTTTGATTATTCTGAATAAATTCCATTGTGGACATTCTGCCGGGCAAACAGTGAATTGACTCGGCGGTGGTAGAGAAACAAGGGGCAGTAAGAGGGGGTAGAGACTAAACAGAATAAAGGTGGGGGGTGGGGGTGGGTTGGGGGACGGGAATCAATGAAGTGTAACGGAGACTAGCGGGGATGTTGCAGGAAACCTTTAATAGCTGAACCTTTTTATGAGCTACAAATACCTGGTGTGATGAGAATGTCAGCATACTGGCATGCATACACACACACACACACACACACACACACAGACACACGCACACACACACACACACACACACACGCACAGTGTTTGTAAGTTGGGCGGTGATAGAGACTTCATTTGAACATTTCTTCTAGAATATGTCAATGTGATCTATGACGTATAGATCTAATTAAGAATTAATAGATTGTACTGACATCTGGGTCTTAAAGTCTAACGTCAAATGTATTATGTAATATCAACCAATCTGAAACAATAGACACATAAACAAAAAACCCACAAATACGTGCACACAGGCACACACATACACATACAAACACACATTCAAGTACAAGCTAATTGTAGTAAAATGAGTTTGCGGGGGGGTAGGGGGGAAAGTAACATATCGCCCTATTCACTGGTTCTCAGCCTATTCCAATTGCGAACCCCGTTCGGCTTTTATTTTTCTTTCCGGCTCGCATATAAAAGAAAGGAAAAAAAAAACAGTTCAAAGAAACTAACGTATCAATTATTTATTGATATCGATCAAGTAATTACTAACATGTCTGACGACTCACTTCAAATCGGCTCGCGAATCACTGGCCTCGTTCGACACACTTTATCTATTATTTAAAAGGAATAAGAATGTTAAAAATGTTAGGACAGAAGAGGAAAACCAAAATTGAGAAATAACATTCGATGCCTGAACAAAACTAGGGTCAGATCTACTACCATGTAAAGGTCATCAAACCCCCCCTCCCTCCCCTTTCCCCCTCTACCCCCAGGCTAGCTACTAACAATTACAATAAAGTGTGGCCCCCTATCCCCCGCAACTGCCAATGAACGGAATGTGACGGGGGGGGGGCGCTACTAGGCTCAGGGTACCTGACAAGTTTTGAAATTCCCCCCCCCTCCACCCCACTTCTCTGCGAGCCTGTTTTAAAGTCATTATCATTGTACATATGAACTTTAACCTCAATGTTTACATGGTTGTATTTTTTTAAAATCATGTTTGGTAGATCTGTATTATACAGCAGTTGTCTGTTTGTTTGCTTTTAAACGGGAAATACGTGTGCAAATCTATTTATAGAAATCAGGGCTATACCTCTATATAGCATTGGACCCCCATGACTATCTCCATCAACTCATCACATAGTCACCTGAAGTAAAGTCCTTTTAAAACATAGAACTTTACACAGGTGTGTGTGTGGGTAGGGGGGGGAAGGGGGAAAGGGGGGCTAAATTCCAGCCCGCGCTCCACTCTTCTACACTCGCTAAAATTAATGACGTTAACATTTAATTTATATTATTTCATATAAATACCGCAACCGTCGGTTAGGCCTTCCTGTCAGATTAAAACCCCACCGTGTACCGCGGTTTAAAACGTTCGCCCACTCTTGGTATAGAGCTAATGTTGATTCCAATACGTGTAGCCTAGGATGGCCCCGGGGGAAAGGGGGGGGGTATTAAACTATTAGCTGATTTATGTGAATAATAATCATACAATGAAGAATAATAATTATTATAAAAAAGTCTGACATGAAAATAAATTTACACAAATTCCCTTCAGCGGTTTCCATTTTTTTTTTTGTTGTTGACAAATTGCTTGATGGCCTTTTTTATAATCATACTTAATTGTCTGTTCAACTTTCTCTTTGTAACGCCGTTGTTTTAATACAGAATATGATTCTTCTATGCCCTTTTCTCCAAAATGTTGAAAAAACGGGCCCATCTCTCTAGACCGTTGAAACAACATGGGCCCCTCTCTCCAGACCGTTGAAACAACATGGGCCCCTCTCTCCAGACCGTTGAAACAACATGAAGCCCCTCTCTCCAGACTGTTGAAACAACATGGGCCCCTCTCTCCAGACCGTTTAAACAACATGGGCCTCCTTCTCTATACCGTTTAAACAACATGGGCCCCTTTCCAGACCGTTTAAACAACATGGGCCGCTATCTCTAGACCGTTGAAACAATATGGGCCCCTCTCTCTAGGCCGTTGAAACAAACTGCTCACTCAAGCTCTTCCACCCCATCCCCCAAATATCACTCCCCCCCTTTTTTCTTTTTGATTTGAGAACACTCCGGGTCGAAGTGAATACAGTAGACCAGTGGGTCTCAAAGCTCGTGTCTCTAAAATGTTTACTAATCACTTCAAGTCAGAATTGATTCAATACATTTTCCCGTTGTTTTCCCTTCTTTCAAAAGTGGGTCGGCGAAAAGCGAGCCTGTTTCTTAGTTGGATGCGAAACGCAAATATTTTAGAACCACTACAAGTAGACTTTCTATACCTGGCTATATAATATCCGGTTTTTGGTTTAAAAAGAGATAAATCCGGAGAAAAACTGGCGGTGTTAGTGATGACATTTTTTTACAGTGTGGTTAAAAAAAAAATCACCAGATAGAGTCATTTTTAAATCTTTCAGTTTTTTTGCCTTGGATGACCCAATGTACCTTTGGCCCCGGGTGGCAAAGGCTCAAGATGTGTTTTACAACATTCAATTATTTATTTGTTTACGTTTCGATTTATGTAAAGACATTCATTTTGTTTGAAATCGCAGTCGGCCCATTCAAAATAATGACAACATTGTATGAACATCACATGACACGGATCACATGACCTGACGTCTCACCGACGTGAAAGGTTTTTTTACGAATGACGTCATGGAAATAAAAAAAAATCTGGCAGTAAAAGCCTTCACCCGCCCACTTCCGGTGTAAAATGAATGACTGAAGAAAAAAATAACAACAACTTCACAAGTAATATTTGTTTTAACTTCACTTTGATTGGTGGCAGTCACTATTAAAGATAAAACAAACAACATAACATGGTTTGGAATAGACGCACCGTGTAGTAGTAGGTGGTTCAATTTCCTAATTGGCAAACGCGTCGAAGGTGGGAGCTAATAATAGAATGAACTAGGAATAAAATACGAGGTGATGGCTAAAAAAAAGACACATTGGTAAACATGACGGTAAAAGCTATTTATAGATGAATTGTGTAACACGTGAGTCCGAGTGGGAGGAGGAGGGGAGGGAGGGTTAAAGTCACTGTGGCCGTTGTGGATTGAAAATTGTTAAAAATTAAAACTAATTAAATTGAATTAAAATAAAACACACTATAAACATTAGAAGAAAGAATTTTTTTTTAAAAACTGAAATTAAAATACGTCCGTCTATACTGATAATTTCAAAACGTGAATTGATTTTGTTTTCCGTCTGAAATATATAAAGTACAAGAAGATTAATAAATTATATTTTTTGTTATTATGATGACTCAGGTTAGAAAGTTGTACTGTAATTTGATCACTTCTGGATACAAACCTTAGACAGCTTGAAAACTATAAGCGTGGGTCTTGAATATTTGATTTTTATCTTTCACTGTAACTTCTTAATAGCACCAACAGACTAATAGCACCAACAGACTAATAGCACCAACAGACTAATAGCACCAACAGACTAATAGCACCAACAGACTAATAGCACTAACAGACTAATAGCACTAACAGACTAATAGCACCAACAGACTAATAGCACCAACAGACTAATAGCACCAACAGACTAATAGCACTAACAGACTAATAGCGCCAACAGACTAATAGCACCAACATACTAATAGCACCAACAAACTAATAGCACTAACAGACTAATAGCACTAGCAGACCTTTTCTTTAGAGAGACATGATTCCTACGTGGGGACACCATTGATGTGTATGTGTGTGAGGGCCCTTTAGGGTGGGGGGCGTGGGCAGTCGGGAAAATTAATTATGTAAGTGTATTTCAGTATACAGCAGTGTATATCAGTATATAACTTTACAGCAGTGTATAGCAAGCAGTATATAACATTACAGCAGTGTATAGCAGTATATATCATTACAGCAGTGCAAAGGCGTACCTAGGGGGGGGGGGCGCTGGGTGCGGTCCGCACCGGGCGGCACTTTTTATTACTTTTTGGGGGGGGGGCGGCAAAAATGTATAGATTTAATTGAAATACCTAAATAAAAGGGCGGCAAAACCGTCTTCCGCCCTGGGTGGCCGATACCCACACTACGCCGCTGCAGCAGTGTATATCAGTATATAACATTACATCAGTGTATAGCAGTATATAACATTACAGCATTGAATAGAAGTATATAACATTACAGCAGTCTATGACTATTTAAAGAAGTGTATCACAGTAAAAATAATATTTAACATTATGTAAGCGATATATACCTGAAGTGTATAACAATGTAGTCTATTACATCCATGTAGCAGTATATTGTACTGTATAGCATTTTGTAGCAGTGTTCAGTAGTATACAGTGGTATAGCGATGTCTAGCAGGTAGATAGCAGTGTGCCAGTGAATGGCAGGTTACAGCAGTATACAGCAGTGTTGAGCGGGTATATGGCACTGTATAACAGTGCATAGCAGTAAACAGCAGTTCAGCCGTGTTTTGCATTTAGTTTGAAGTAAATTTATGGCTAGAGCACAGACATCTGTAGCTGCTGGTCTATTTCAGTTTCAGACTCTATATCTGAAGTAGAGGACTTGAAAGATGTCGGGCGGCTACCTCATTCTCCCCCGACCCTCAACCTCCCCCCCCCCATACCCTATCCCCTCCCTTTACCCCATCATATTCGGTCCCCAGTAACTATAAACGCGGATTAAAAAAAACAAGCAATTTAAGTCTTTTCCGTTTCGGACAAAGGACATTTTAGAGCATTTTCGGTTACGCCGGACGAAATCCGTATTTTTTTCCGGGTGACAACCATAGATTTTGCTGAATTTTGATAAATAGAGAAGGAAGTAATCATGTTGAATAACTGTTACAAAAAAAATAATAATTACGCCCCTTTGATTAGCTTTTATTATTTATATTTAAAATATAAGCAAAGACGGTACTTAAAACGCCCCCTTTTTCGGCCCTCAGAGGTCAGATCGCGAAATGAACTTTTGATGTACACTTGGCAGGCCAAGACCTACAAAATGATATATACATCATGGGTCTAGGACTTATGGTTGCTGAGATATAGGGCGCTCCTTTATCAATATAGCTTATATAGTAAAAAAACGGTACTTAAAACGCCCTTTTTTTCGGCCCTCAGAGGTCAGATCGCGAAACGGAGAAAAGTCATTTCTTGGCAGGCCAAGACCTACAAAATGATATATACATCATGGGTCTAGGACTTATGGTTGTTGAGATCTAGGGTGATGACGGACAGACAGACAGATAGACAGACAGACAAAACGGGGACAATAGAGGATTTTTTTTTCGAAAATGCTGTAAAAACATGTTGCTCGCTAGCAATAACGTTGGGACAGTTCAATACCCCTTTGTATTCATCTAAACAGGGGAACTCTGAATTCTTAATGAATTTTTTATTTATTTTTTTTTTATTGACATTTGTTAAAACTCAAATTGATATACTGTGATATCAAGATTTCGCTGGCCATGAAGTCAAGTCTATCAAAAATAAAATATTGACTTTGTTTTTTTTTTTTGTTTTTTTTTTTTCAATCCGGAAGAGCAAACTTGAATACTGACGTCAAACCAAAACGACCGATACAGGAATGGAGAATTTCCGAACCATGAACTTTGTCTAGGTCAAACTAGACATAATTATAGACAGCGTGTAACCATGTTTGTATGCCTGGCTGTACCCGCCCTCATCCAAAAGAAGAAAAAAAAAAGAACAACACTTGAAGGAGGTTAGTCGAATTGATTTAGCTGAAACGCTAATCAGAATTGCAAATGAAGGATTCATAGGGTGTGTGTGTGTGTGTGTGTGTATTCGATTGGGGTGGGTGGATGTTGGGATGGGTGGATGGTGGGGCGACCGGGTCATAATTAGCTGACCCAGCTGACCAAACGTTACATGTTCAGTCTTGCAACATCTCCCCCCCCACCCACCACTCCCGTCCTCCCCTCCTTAGCACCACCTACTTCCAGTTTCTATGTACATGGACTCTCGAGCCCAAATGTCAAGTGAACCCCGACGAGATGTTGGAGCTAACGAGGCCGTGGCGGGGCGGCGGGAAATGTCGAGAGATGAATGATTGTCCACAGATGATGATGATTTCTGTGTGGCATGATTGAATCATCTCCGGTACGTCGGTAAATCTGATTTATTTTCGGTGACCTCTTACAGGTATATTATAAAAAAAATGCGTGACATTCAGTTTTTTACTCTTTCTCTCCCTCGCTCTCGTTCTCCCGCTCTCTTTCTCTCTCGCGTATATATATATATATATATATATATATATATATATATATATATATATATATATATATACGATACTCAACGTAATCATTGAATGCATGAGCAATGTTGCAAGGGTGTGTTTTAAATATTTAAATAGCTGGAATGTTTTTTGTCCGTATACTTAGGTCTTCCCAGTGCACCTCTAAATAAAGTGGGGCACCCATTTTTATCTCCCCTTGTCTTTATTCCCCCTTCACCCCCCCCCCCCAACCCACCACTATCATCCACGAATTCATCACATCACTCTATTTCACATTAAAGTTTATAAAGAAGGGGAGTTCACCCCCGTGCTAAAAATTAGTTAGTTACGCGGCCTGTTTGGGCTAAATAAGCTCCCTTATTTTCCCACCGTCCGGCACAGATCGTGGACAAAATCTGGTCAATGGATTTCTCTCCCCCTTTGTCTCCTAATGTAATATCCAGGACACACAAACAAAATGTAAAAAGCCTCTACAATTGACAAGAGTGTATTGGCAACATTATGTGATTTCCATATGTGTTAATTATTCATTCCTCATTTCCGTATTTAATTATGCAAATTTTATAATACAAGATACAAAAAAAAACAACTAATAATCATCTTAATTATCAAATATATCTGTGCATTATTATATTTCGTGTTTCAATTATTGTCAGATATATTCCATTTAACCCATTTTCCTTTATTTTGCTCGGGAGTTTGTTTGAATGTAAATGCGTACAGACGAACTTGTTACTTTTGCTTAATTATCCAGTCACAGAACTTAAGAATAAAACAAACAAAAAAAAAAATACATAAATTGGTTTAATTCTCAAGAACACAATTTTAAATATCAACACTTCTAAATTAACGAATAAATGTATTGAACAAGTGAATGGCTTTATGGTAAATAGATTCAATACAAAACCATATTGGGGGGGGGGGGAGAAAAACATTATTTTGGTTTGAACAAGTAACGGGAATAAACTGTTAGAAAAAAAAATGTTTGTCTTAAAAATTCGTCCGTTAAAGATGGCGGGGGGGGAATCTTGACCCATTTTAGTACAATTAACGTTGACCACAGAGTTCCGGGCTATATCAGGTGGTACAACCTCTCATCTTTGTACCACGTGATCCCCTCCACCAACCAATTGTTTTGCTTCACGTAGTCACGTGTCACCATGTCGAACTGGGCAATGGTCAGCCCGCTGGCCGTGGACACCTGGATATACTGCTTGACGTTGTCCTTCAGGTACATGTGGTAGTCCTTGCTGGTGCCCAGTCTGTAGAAGGGGACGGTCCTGAGGGACTGACCGACGATCTCCGGGACACTGTCCGAGGAGCTCGGACACCGCACGCTGGTCATTTCTAGGAACATCTCCGATTTGTTCCCGTTAATCGTGCTTTCCTGTGAATGATTGGACATAACGTAGATTTTTGTTAAATGCAATCAATTTGTTGGTTATCATGAATGGGGGAATTTTTCAAAATCAATGTGATAATTAGTTAAGAATAATATTATTAGGAAGTAGCTAGTAGAAATACATTTTGACGTAAAGCATATAACTGGGCTCTTTGTCTGATCGAAATAAAATACTTTCAAATTCTGGGAAAATGTGTAATTGGAATATGTCTCACAATAATTGTTATATGACCCACGTAATTAATAATCGAATGTTTCATTGATTTGGGCTATTTTATTGAAAACTCTCCATAATAAACAAAAATATAATCGTAGTAGCCAACAAGAATAGTTATATATCTATTCTGGTGAATAGAAATACTAGAAGGATGCCTTTGGACCCTATAGTCTAGGGGCCCCTAATTGGGGCTTTTATTTTGCCGTCACCTCGATTTAGTATTATTACTTATCTATAGGAAGTGTTGGTGGGGCCCCTTTTTATTAAATAATAAAAGGGGCCCAGGTTTTGAAAAGCGGTGGCATCGACATCGTTTTTGTTCCCCCCCCAATAGTAAATTTGATTAGGACCCCATCCTAATGCAGCTGTGTTTAGGACCCCCAAAATCCCAGGGACCATCATAAACTTAAGAACGGCCCCCTGCTGGGTGATATATAATTGGACTATCTGACTTGAGAAAGCACAATAAAGACATGACAAGCAAAATAAATAAAAACAATAATTGTCAATACTTGTCTCAACTACAGACAACAAATGTGACCAATTGACATGATCATGTAAATACAAGTCGATGAAATAACCCCCAATACTGGTCGCTCGTCTTGTAGATTATATTATCTGTGCGCCGTTTCGGTTCGAGACTCGTACATTATTGAGTTGAACTGTTTCAGAGAGTGGGTTCTTTCACACTACCCAGTCGCACCACAAGTCGCCGGATGAGATTCGCCGCAGGTAGTATTTATTATTCATTTCTTCCATTTTAGTTTCCTTATATCTTCTTTTTGGTTTTTTTTTTCCTTTATTAAGCCCAACGCCTAAGATAGACCATGTGTGACTTCCCTCACACCATCATGTGACATGGGTCCTCACACCATCATGTGACATGGGTCCTCACACCATGACATGACATGGGTCCTCACACCATCACGTGACATGGGTCCTCACACCATCACGTGACATGGGTCCTCACACCATCACGTGACATGGGTCCTCACACCATGACATGACATGGGTCCTCACACCATGACATGACATGGGTCCTCACACCATCACATGACATGGGTCCTCACACCATGACATGACATGGGTCCTCACACCATCACGTGACATGGGTCCTCACACCATCACGTGACATGGGTCCTCGCACCATCACGTGACATGGGTCCTCACACCATGACATAGGTCCTCACACCATCACGTGACATGTGTCCAGTCTAGGACAAATGGCTGATCCGTTACCCAGAGAATGTCTTACCGTGAACGAGCTGCCTCTCTCTCGTTGCAGAATGTATGTACCCGTTGCATAACACGACGGTCCTCAATCATCTTTTTCTCTACTGTACCCCCAAAGGGTGTGACTGTGAAAGCATGTCATAGCGGAATGTGTTTTGGGGATGAGTCACGCAGAAAACTGGCGGCTTTCTTTGAATTCTTCGTTGTTTTAAAAACGAAAAGTATATTTCCCTGCGTAAACGTTCCCGTACCCCTGCATAAACTTTCCCGCAGCCCTGCATAAATTTTCCCGCACCTCTGCATGAACGTTCCCGCAGCCTTGCATAAACTTTCCCTCAGCCCTGCATAAATTTTCCCGCACCTCTGCATAAACTTTCCCGCAGCCCTGCATAAATTTCCCGCACCTCTGCATAAACTTTCCCGCAGCCCTGCATAAACCTTCCCGCAGCCCTGCATAAACTCTCCCGCACCCCTGCACAAATTTTCCCGCACCCCTTGGGTACCACAGAGTGAGAAACTCGAGCTTATTATGTCTACGGCTTTAAGTCCGGGTCAATTCGAAACCACACAGAATTCTGGAAATGTTCATAGTATCGATATCGATTAAATATTTTTACGTGTGCAAAAAGTCTCCAAACTAGATAAGTAAAATTACACCTGATCATCAATATAGATTCATTTGCAAAAAAAAAAAAAAAAGAAGGCATAAATATGCTTTCTAATTTTATGTTATAAGTTGATCTTCATTCAAACACAACCTTGACCCTCCCCCCTCACACACACACACACACACACATACATACTACCTCTTTCTTACTTTTATTTCAACTTTGACCTCCCCCCCCTAACACACATACATACTACTTCTTTCTTACTTTTATTTCAACTTTGACCTTTTCCCCCCCGCTCCCCTAACACACATACATACTACTTCTTTCTTACTTTTATTTCAACTTTGACCTTTCCCCCCTCCCCTAACACACATACATACTACTTCTTTCTTACTTTTATTTCAACTTTGACCCTTATGCTGGAGGTGTCCATGGCGTAGATCAGGCTGGTGACGTTGCCGGAAGTGACGTTGTTTTTGCTGTCCATTCTGACCACGGGGCTCCACGGTCGGGTGTCCACTGACCAGGTGATTTGGAAGTAATCTGTGGACTTGGCCGACAGCTGGCCGTTCTCAATGAAGTACAGGTGACTCCTTACGACACCTGTGTCATAATTTCATTTGAATCTTTTAGTTGTTGATTAAAGAAGGTTTTTTTTTTAGGAGGGGTGTGGGAGATGTCAGTATGTCGGAAGCGAAACAGCTGACCAATTCTGTTATTATCAACAAGGTCCCCCCCCCCAAACCGTAGCACATAATACAAGATAGGATATACATAGAAAGATGGTCTTAAACTTTCCGTTGAGATTATTTATTCAACATTGTTGAAAACAACCGATTGGGGGGGGGGGGCGGAGAGCCCATTAAATTGTTCATCAAATTGGCCTAAATATATCACACAACCCCCCAAGACTCAATAGATTATTTGAGAACCTCTGTGTATCATGTAAAGAGTGGGGGGAAACAACATAATAGTTGTATAACTTGGACAAATTGAAGATCATGTAAAAAAAAAATTCAGCACTTTGAGGCACTTTTTTGTGATAGATTTTGTGATAGAATTTTCTTGGAATTTCGCAAACATATTCTTGCTCCATGACTATGCATGATTCCAAAATTAATTTTGCAATTTTAAAAATTGTATATTAATTTTTAACAAATATGAATAAAGGAAAAATTCTAATACAATAATTAAGGGATATAGCCGTATTTAACTATGACGAATCACACAAATAAATAAGTTACTTCCCTTGTAACACAAATATTTCACGTTGCAGATCGAGATCTACGTTAGCACGTGATTACCGATAAGATTAAAATTTATTGCAAAATAATATATATTATATTATATTATATTATATATATATATATATATATATATATATATATATATATATATATATATATATTATAGAAAACGGTTATTTAAAAAAAATCGCACGTTGGGATGTGTATTTAGGATGGTATATACAAGTGTGAGTTGAGGTCAATCCGCAGCGTAATTACCGTTAGTGTGTGTGAAGTCCCTGTGAGGATGAGATGAAATCTCTTAGATCCTATAAACCACTAATGGGGCGGTTTTTATGGCGCCCTTCTTTCATCTCCACCATAGCCGATAGTGCAATGACCATGGAGGCACCACAGGAGATATAGCGGGGACTTTAGCCATGACCTGAGATATCCACTGGACCTCACCGGAGATCGAACCAGGGACCCTCAGGTCGAGTGATTTACCGTTAGAAGCGCCCGGCGTGGACTGTAATAAGGTTGCCCCATTCTGGTGTCAAATAGTACTACAGTGCGTGAGTAACAGTGTCATTATGTTACACTAGTTGAAAAGCCTGCTGACGCTGTCTGCTTGCTACCTGCGATATAATAAGAAATTCTTGTTATGTTTAGGTTTCCAGTTTTGGAATTCCCCAGACTATTTTTAGCCGAGCTTGCGAGTTAACTCCCCTTGAGTGAAATTCAGTAGGATTGAGATTATTATGCCTGTTGTATAAATGACGTAACGTCACATTTATTATAGGAATAACGTCAGTCTACCGGAGGTCTAAGTGACGTAATGTTTACATTACCTGTAGGTAGGAATGACGTTTACCTGTTGTGTGGACGAGCCTGTACACCTGTCTTGTTTTCGTGTTGAAGAACGTCTTGTCCACGTCAGACCCTCCTCTGCGGGCCATCTCAGCGGATGTTTGGGCCACAATGACGTCATCGGGCGCGACAAGAACAGAGTTAGCTTCCAGAGTGTAGCCCTGTAATTTAAAAATACAGTTGTTTTTTTCTTTGTTTTTTTTTTACAGTGTCACATATTTTTACACACATGAACACACATATACATTGAACACACCAGTACAGTGAACACACATATACAGTAAACACACAAGTGCAGTGAACACACAAGTCCAGTGAACACACATACACAGTTAAACACACATATATACAGTAGTCTCCCTGTTTTGAGGCCACGTGACCACGTCTGACTGATCAAAGTTGTCTGTATTAACAAATATTTGAATCTGTAACAATTGTTTTGATTTTTGTTATTGTGCATCAGGTGAGTATTTAGAGACTGAGAGAGGCATGGATTAATGACGGAGAGAGAGAGAGAGCGAGAGCGAGAGTGAGTGAGTGAGAGAGAGAGAGAGAGAGTCAAATGCATTACATAATAAATAAAATCATCAGCAAAGGGTTGAAGATCTGTAAACTACTTCTTAATACAGGGACTGAGAGAGAAAAAGAGAGGGAGAGAGGGATAGAGAGAGAGAGAAAGAGAGAGAGAGAGAGAGAGTTGGATACGTGAGAGCGAGAGAAGGAGACATAGAGAGAGAGAGAGAGAAAGAGAGAGAAAGAGAGAGGGGGGATATATACTGAAAATGAGTTAAGAAATTGAGTTATATATAGATTAAACAGACATTAGGTCTACACAAATAAAAGCAAACAATACAATACAAAACAAAAGGCAATGGAAAACTAAATAAAATTACTTACGTCGAAGTTGACTCGAACCCGGTACCCCATCTTGACGAATGTCTTCAGCATCTCGAAAGACCCCTGGATGGGGTTACCGTTCTTGTCGTGCTCATAGACTATGGTCCAGCAAGAGTCTGAGAACCACTGCAGGGCCACGAAGTCGTTGGTGTGTTTGAGTGGCTTCATGTCCCCCATGGTCCACCTGGCCGAGTCCCTGCGACCTGTGGGGTCAGCACATACACAACATGAACACATGGAACTAAACACATGGAGCTAGATCATTGAAATAAACACATGCACATTAACACAATAAACTGAGCACATGGAACTCAACACAAGTGAATAAATGAACTAATGAAACAAACACTTTCAAGTGAATCAATTAACACTATGGAAATGAACACATACACATTAAAACATGAAGTGAACACATGAAATAAACACATACATACTAGCACTAACAAAATGAAAACACACACTATTGTACTGCTAGTACCTAACTGCCAAACAGGTGTACTATTTGTACCTAACTGCCCAACAGGTGTGCTATTAGTACCTAACTGCCCAACAGGTGTACTATTAGTACCTAACTGCCAAACAGGTGTACTATTTGTACCTAACTGCCCAACAGGTGTGCTATTAGTACCTAACTGCCCAACAGGTGTACTATTAGTACCTAACTGCCCAACAGGTGTACTATTAGTACCTAACTGACCAACAGGTGTACTATGAGTACCTAACTGCCCAACGGGTGTACTATTCAACCCTTTCAAATATCAGGCGGCCCTCATATAACTGTTCAGATTGACCGATGTTACCTTCATGGATGTCTTAACGCACGGACCCACAAGACACGTTACCTGAGGCCTCCGTCCTTAACGATTCATTAAATTCATCTTAGTGTCTGTTATAGGGCGGTGCCCGGACCATAATTAGCTTAAAGCCCTATATGTTGTAAATAAAAAATGGCCCCTGTTTACCTGTCGTCTCCCATGACGACAGCCAATGGTAAGGCTGCTCCCTGAACACGATCCCACCAGTGTCCGTGTAGCTCTGGCTGACGTGACTCAGACTCTGTCCACTGATGTGTTTGGTGGCGTAGTCCGCGTGGGTGTTCTCCATGGTGAAGGCGTATCCCCTGTCCTTCATGACCCCCCTCATTTCAGACTGTTGGGGGGGGGGGAGAGAAAAAAACAACGAACAAACAACACAATTCAGTGCAATGCGAGAATTCCATGTGTGTTACTCTTTAATCAAACTACAGTAATGCTACACGTATAACTTCACCTGATGATATTGGAAGTGGGAGATTCGATACAAGAAATGAATGCAATAACGAAACAGCGTTAAACTTATGAAATTATTCCTGTCATTTGTATGGAATTATCAGAACTAAAATCTTGGCTAATGTGAAATATCATTTTTTGGGTGTGTCGTTGTGTCTATCAGCTGTACTATTGTACCAAACTGTCTATCAGCTATCCTATTGTACCAAACTGTCTATCAGCTGTTCTATTGTACCAAACTGTCTATCAGTTGTCGAATTGTACCAAACTGTCTATCAGCTGTCCTAGTGTACCAAACGGCCTATCAGTTGTGCTGTTGTACCACTTGACTCCGCTGTTCTAATAATTACTTTAGCTGCAGTCGTGGAGTTAAGCAGCTGTAAAAATTTAACTAAAGAAAACGTTTGTAAACAAAATCCAACTATTTAACGTCCTGTTTCACCACAATAACAGTCTTTACCACAGACACCCTGTGGTCATTGCTATCGGGGTTATGAGCAGGTTGACTGGTACATGATACATACATAGTTGATATACATAGAATATTAACTTGCTACATTTTTATTTTTTTTAGCATGAGTTTACCTTTTCAGCCATGGCCAAGAAGTTATCTCGAAATCCATTGCTGCTCGACCCGTCCAGGTAACGTGACGTCACTGGTATATGTTCTGGGCTGTAATCCTAATGAAAACAAAAAAAAAACACCTTATTGTAATATCGATCTAAATGTATCATAATTGAGGGGGTGAGTTCCAAAACCTGCTAAGTACAAAATTTTAAAAAATTGAGTTATCATACTCATTAGCTTATTTCCCTATATTGGCATATATTCTGGGGCCCCATAGAGGAGTGCAGGGGTGGGGGGCCCATAGAGGAGTGCAGGGGGTGGGGGCCCCATAGAGGAGTGCAGACTCTGGGTTGTCCAGCTTCTTTCGGGGTGGGGGGTATTGTCATAGGTGGCTACGATGAGAGGGTGAGACCACAAATTGACTCCCTGTGACGCCACTATGGAGACGTCGAGGAGGCAGTTGACCACGTGCGTGTGTGTGTGTGTGTGTGTCCAGCTGACGGTCTACAGGATGGACCAGTTTGGGTAGCTCGCTGGTCGTGCACCTATACGGCAGTGATAGATCTCGCTAGGTGTAAGAGACCATGCTATCGGCTCTCGCGTAATCAACGAGTGAGATTTCAAAGAGGCAACAGCATTCAGGCACTTGTAAGTTTTTTTACCCAATTTGAAGTCTCTTTACTTCACAAGTTTTTGTGACTGGCTGGGCAACAGTTTCTCTATACAACTAACAAATGTTTGGGGGGGGCTGATTTTATTAAAATTTACCCTGGTACTGAAGATGATAGAGTCCACCTTCCACTCCTTAGACTGGACATTGCCGTTCCAGCTGACGACCGAGACATTCAGGTAGCTGACGTAGCCATTGGTGCAGACGATAATTGGCTGATACTCTACTTCCGGTCCGATGGGATGTGACATTCTCTCCAGCGACTAAACAGAGATTTAAACAAAAAACAAACAAACAAAGATTCGAACACATCCATAAAAAAAAAGTAAATTAAAAAAAAAAAACACTAAAGGGAAGTAAACCTGTTTTAATTCAAAGTGATAAGTTTAGATTACCTCCCAGGAAAAAAAAATATATTTAAAAAAAAATATAATATCATATCTACCCACAGCTCTTATTTGCCTTGCTATGTGAACTGTTCTGGTAGACTCTCTACATGTCACCAATCTATTTAACATCGGATCTACATAACTCAATCGAACAGTAAATGTTAGCACCTGGTTAAAAATAAGTTTACACCCCCACCCCTTCCAATTAAACCAACCCATTCGGCAGACAAACCTCATCAGTGATGCGTAACCCCTTTTTCGCCCATGCGCACATCAATGAACCTTCTTTTTAGCAAGGAAACCAGGAGGGTGACAAACCAGGAGGGTGGCAAAACAGGAGGGTGTCAAACCAGGAGAGTGGCAAACCAGGAGGGTGTCCAACCAGGAGAGTGGCAAACCAGGTGAGTGGCAAACCAGGAGAGCGGCAAACCAGGAGAGTGGCAAACCAGGAGAGTGGCAAACCAGGAGGGTGACAAAACAAGAGGGTGTCAAACCAGGAGAGTGGCAAACCAGGAGAGTGGCAAACCAGGAGAGTGTCAAACCAGGAGAGTGGCAAGCCAGGAGGGTGGCAAAACAGGAGAGTGGCAAACCAGGAGAGTGGGAAACCAGGAGAGTGGCAAACCAGGAGGGTGGCAAAACCAGGAGGGTGTCAAACCAGGAGAGTGGCAAACCAGGAGGGTGTCAAACCAGGAGAGTGGCAAACCAGGAGAGTGTCAAACCAGGAGAGTGGCAAACCAGGAGGGTGGCAAAACAGGACGGTGTCAAACCAGGAGAGTGGCAAACCAGGAGGGTGTCAAACCAGGAGAGTGGCAAACCAGGAGGGTGTCCAACCAGGAGAGCGGCAAACCAGGAGAGCGGCAAACCAGGAGAGTGGCAAACCAGGAGGGTGGCAAAACAGGAGGGTGTCAAACCAGGAGAGTGGCAAACCAGGAGAGTGGTAAACCAGGAGAGAGGCAAACCAGGAGAGCGGCAAACCAGGAGAGTGGCAAACCAGGAGGGTGGCAAACCAGGAGGGTGTCAAACCAGGAGAGTGGCAAACCAGGAGGGTGTCCAACCAGGAGAGTGGCAAACCAGGTGAGTGGCAAACCAGGAGAGCGGCAAACCAGGAGAGCGGCAAACCAGGAGAGTGGCAAACCAGGAGGGTGGCAAAACAGGAGGGTGTCAAACCAGGAGAGTGGCAAACCAGGAGAGTGGTAAACCAGGAGAGAGGCAAACCAGGAGAGCGGCAAACCAGGAGAGTGGCAAACCAGGAGGGTGGCAAAACAGGAGGGTGTCAAACCAGGAGAGTGGCAAACCAGGAGAGTGGTAAACCAGGAGAGTGGCAAACCAGGAGAGTGGCAAACCAGGAGGGTGGCAAGCCAGGAGGGTGGCAAAACAGGAGAGTGGCAAACCAGGAGGGTGTCCAACCAGGAGAGTGGCAAACCAGGTGAGTGGCAAACCAGGAGAGCGGCAAACCAGGAGAGCGGCAAACCAGGAGAGTGGCAAACCAGGAGGGTGGCAAAACAGGAGGGTGTCAAACCAGGAGAGTGGCAAACCAGGAGAGTGGTAAACCAGGAGAGTGGCAAACCAGGAGAGTGGCAAACCAGGAGGGTGGCAAGCCAGGAGGGTGGCAAAACAGGAGAGTGGCAAACCAGGAGAGTGGGAAACCAGGAGGGTGGCAAAACCAGGATGGTGTCAAACCAGGAGAGTGGCAAACCAGGAGGGTGTCAAACCAGGAGAGTGGCAAACCAGGAGAGTGGCAAACCAGGAGAGTGGCAAACCAGGAGAGTGTCAAACCAGGAGAGTGGCAAACCAGGAGGGTGGCAAAACAGGAGGGTGTCAAACCAGGAGAGTGGCAAACGAGGAGGGTGTCAAACCAGGAGAGTGTCAAACCAGGAGGGTGGCAAAACAGGAGGGTGTCAAACCAGGAGAGTGGCAAAACCAGGAGGGTGTCAAACCAGGAGAGTGGCAAACCAGGAGAGTGGCAAACCAGGAGGGTGTCAAAACAGGAGAGTGGCAAACCAGGAGGGTGTCAAAACAGGAGGGTGTCAAACCAGGAGAGTGGCAAACCAGGAGAGTGGCAAACCAGGAGAGTGGCAAACCAGGAGGGTGGCAAAACAGGAGGGTGTCAAACCAGAAGAGTGGCAAACCAGGAGGGTGTCAAACCAGGAGGGTGGCAAACCAGGAGAGTGTCAAACCAGGAGAGTGGCAAACCAGGAGGGTGTCAAACCAGGAGAGTGGCAAACCAGGAGAGTGGCAAACCAGGAGAGTGGCAAACCAGGAGAGTGTCAAACCAGGAGAGTGGCAAACCAGGAGGGTGGCAAAACAGGAGGGTGTCAAACCAGGAGAGTGGCAAACCAGGAGGGTGTCAAACCAGGAGAGTGGCAAACCAGGAGGGTGTCAAACCAGGAGAGTGTCAAACCAGGAGGGTGGCAAAACAGGAGGGTCTCAAACCAGGAGAGTGGCAAAACCAGGAGGGTGTCAAACCAGGAGAGTGGCAAACCAGGAGAGTGGCAAACCAGGAGGGTGTCAAAACAGGAGAGTGGCAAACCAGGAAGGTGTCAAAACAGGAGGGTGTCAAACCAGAAGAGTGGCAAACCAGGAGAGTGGCAAACCAGGAGAGTGGCAAACCAGGAGGGTGGCAAAACAGGAGGGTGTCAAACCAGAAGAGTGGCAAACCAGGAGGGTGTCAAACCAGGAGGGTGGCAAACCAGGAGAGTGGCAAACCAGGAGAGTGGCAAACCAGGAGGGTGTCAAACCAGGAGAGTGGCAAACCAGGAGAGTGGCAAACCAGGAGGGTGTCAAACCAGGAGAGTGGCAAACCAGGATAGTGCCAAACCAGGAGGGTGGCAAACCAGGAGGGTGGCAAACCAGGAGAGTGGCAAACCAGGCTAATCTATTTCAAAATGATAATGGAAAAAAAAAATTTCAACGGCCGTCATTAACCCTTTCAACGGCTGCATGCACCATTGAACTACAAACAGATATACAGACGATTCCGCTTAATTGGGACACGTCGGGACCGAGGCCTTTTGTCCCAATTAAGCGGCTGTCCCAATTAAACATACACATTTGCTATTGGCTTCTTGGTTTGGTTTCTTTGAGATTTGTCCCAAATAAGCGGCTGTCCCAATTAAGCGGTGTCCCAATTAAGCGGAATCCACTGTATTAAATTTTACAGAAAATGTGTGTATTAGATCCCATCCAATCGAGCGCACTTATCGACGTCATATTTAACACAGCAAATTACACAGCTGAAACCTCTCGTTCCATTGTGCATTTGATATAAAACAATCGGTGGCCAGACAATTCCCCACATCAGTCAATTCCCCACATTCCCAACTCCCCACAATTACAATTCCCCACATCACAATTCCCCACATTGCAATTCCCCAAATTCACAATTCCCCACGTCCACAACTCCCCACATTGGGATAATATTTATTATAACCATAGACTAGGGATTAGCTCTAATCCATTTCTGGACTTTGAAAAGGCTTGCATTACTGCTGCCCAAACTGCCTTTCCAGAGGCACAGATCAAAGGCTGCTTCTTTCACCTTAACCAAAGTCTTCTAAGAAAAATTGGGGCCCTTGGATTGAAAACAGTTTATGATGATCAAGAGCGGCTGCCAATGAGATTCAAGATGAGGTCACTTGCAGCTTTGGCATTTGTGCCAGTGGAAGATGTCAGAGGCCTGTTCAATGACTTGATAGCAGAGTTCCCTGATGAAGACAATTACAATGACCTTCTTGCCTACTTTGAATCAACCTACATTACTGGAGTAAGAGGCAGAGATGCAGTGTTTCCCATTAGAATCTGGAATCACTTTGAAGCTGCTGCTACTGGCCTACCAAGAACAACAAACTGCTGTGAAGGATACCACAATTCACTGAGAGCCCTGTTTCACTGCAGTCATCCAGGTGTGTGGGATCTTCTGGAAGGTCTGAAGAAGGACATGGCCATCCACAGCAAGACATTGGCTGATGCAGATGATGGCAGACCACAGCCAAAAAGGAAGAAGTATGAGACCCTAAATAGCAAAGTAATTGAGGCTGTCCAAGGGTATGCCAATCAACAGGATAAGATTAAGTATTTGAGAAAATTGGCCAACATGCAGTTTCCAAAGTAACCTTTGTGTTTAGTAGTTTCTGTGTACTTTAGTCATTCTTGTCAATTATTAATAGTTTTTGTACTGTACATTTAGTTTAATGATTTTTCTTTTATTAGATAAACCTGTACAGTGGAATTATTAGCAAATGGAATAGGGCCTTATCTAATTCATTATTTTTTACCAAGCATATTTTGTATTAAACTCATTTGTTCATTTGTGTATATCAGTTACTTGTATTTTGTAATCAGTAATGCATTTCAATAAATTGTCTTGAAATAAAACTTTTGGAGATTAATTACTACTATTTGCATTTCAGAATTCCTTCATTATATTATTAATTCAGTGCACTCCATATTATCCCAATGTGGGGAGTTGTGGACGTGGGGAATTGTGAATTTGGGGAATTGCAATGTGGGGAATTGTGATGTGGGGAATTGTAATTGTGGGGAGTTGGGAATGTGGGGAATTGACTGATGTGGGGAATTGTCATGGAACCAAAACAATCATACCTCACCGCAGATGACCAGTCCATTCATATTCAGGTTGTCCAGCGTGAACGTCTCTTTGTATTTGCCGGCCATGATGACAGCTTTGACCGGTTTGCCTTTCAGGATGTTGTCACGCAGCACCTCCACGGGCTGTTTCGTGGTCTGCGTCTGTGTCCAGATGAGTCTGTTGAACCATGACCTTTGACACACAGCTGAAAATTTAACCACCGACTAATTTTAATATCTCCCTCACAGTTCGTCTCATTTTTTTGTTTAAGCATGGTCTTAGTGTACAAACTTTATCAGACGTGGAAACTATTGGCACTCGTGTCATATGATTGTTACCTCAAAAGATAAATTAAAAAAAAAATAATAATAAGTTTCACCATGTCAAGTTAACAGTGGTAACGAGCTTTATAGAAGGTGATCTTTGACCTACTGACCTACTCAATCCTTGTTTTCCATCTCGAACACGTGATAGTAAAATAACTGCGAAATACTTTTTGTATCCTCGCCCGTTCTTATGATTGATAAGATTACGCAACAGCATTAGGCCCTGACTGCAGAAGGGCCCCCTTCCAGTAATAATGTCCATTAATTCTGGTGCTAAGAGGCTCCCCCACCCTCAGTTTTTCTTTGGGCCCCCCAGATATTTGTTTCTACGTAGGACCCACAAATGTTGTTGATCTGTGCCTAGGGCCACCAGATATAATTGAAGTCTCTGCTTAAGGACCACAAAGCAGGTGCGGTACTGGTTGTAACCCTATTGCCCCCCTCCCCCATTTAGCCAAGACTGCAAAGGTCAAGAGTTAGGTCAAAAAGATTTGAACTCACACCACGTCTATCTTGACTTGTCTCTCATGGTCCAAAATACAGTTATTTCCGAGACCACAGTAGACTGAAGAGCCTATACCCTACCCCTCTCTCCCTCTCTCTCTCTTTCTCTCTCTGTTTGTGTGTCTCTCTCTTTGTCTCTCACTCTCTCCCCACCCCCCCCCCACCACCTTTACCTCAGACTATTGACTTGAAGCCTGTAGACATAACGTAAGGCCGGGACATTTCCTTGTGTATGGATAAGAATCAAGAAGTAGCCAAGCAGTGTGCAAACTACGGCCATCGGGCCAAGAATAGGCCGGTTGGGCTTTTATCCGACCCGCTGTCCCCCCCCCCCATCCCCCGTTCGTAAGTAAAACCAATAACGCTTCAATTCAATTCATATTATTTCATGAAAACACTAAATATATCTCCTACGAGTCTGACCCTGTTATCACAAAACTCATTGTATGTGAAACGAGGTTCAAAATATTTGTCCGAACTCCATGACTAAGTGAACCATTTTTAGAATGTTTAACAATGTAAGTGTTTCTCAGTGAATCAGAATGTATTGAACAGCCAATACTGGATCAACAATGTAAGCAGACAAAATATTCGAATTCGATAATGTAAGGAATTGGTTTCATGATTAATCCCTGTCTAATAAAGAAATCGGTTGGTGGGTGAAAAAATAATATTTGGAAATTTAAACAAAAAACACCTTTAATATAATAAGAAGAAGAAGAGTGAATATTTTAAAAAATTTAAAAAAGAACCCAAAATAATAGAAAAATCAACAAGAACTTTGAAGTTGAATAAAATATTGTGATGAAATAAATGAAAATGTTACTTTTGATTACAATGTGAGTTTTAAAAAAAAATAATTGTAAACAATATGCAATGAATCCCATTCATGTGTAAGTTACTTACATTCTGAGTATTCAAACTGAAACTGGGAATTCCCTGACAGTATATTTAGAGACACAATCAGGGGGATAAGAAACCGATCCATGATTCTTTGTTTTTCTTCACCAAAATGATAATTTCTTGAGCTGAAACAATTGATTACACATTGATTACACGTTGATTACAGATTGATTTATTTATATGTAAGATGTAAAAACAATTAGTTTGCATTCCATTCTTTGTTTTTTATATTATTAGTCAGGCGAAAGACATTTTGGCATAAACAAGAATTTGTAACACACCATACAAACACCATACAAACACACTCATAAATACAGTAACAGCCTTTGACACAAAATAATAACAAAATTAAAAGTTAGAATGTATACAGCAAATGTTACAATATTATACTTACACACTGCTGTTAGTTACTGCTGAATTACTCGAGGTAAAATTTCCTATTGGGTTACTTGTTTACAAAGCTTACCAAACTTATAACTTAAAATTCCTTTTAGAAAGTCACAATTTTCGATTTTAACAAAATAATCAAAGTAAAAAAAATAAATAAAATTATTGATTTTCATTTACTGTAAAGTTCTAGAATAAACAAAATTTGTTCCATAGAAAAATTTTTTAGGTGAAAAAGGGAAAAAAAAAAAAGGAAAAAAAATTCCATGTAATTTTGTTGTGGAAATTATGCAGGTATGCCCAAGCCTGTGTGTCACACAGTTTGTGACAGGTTTGAGTGGGCGTGGCTAACTACGAAATTTATTGTTGTCAGAAAAAGGCAAAGAGCCCAAAATAAAATGTAAAAAAAAAAAATTAAAAAAAAAAAAATAATAAAAATGAAAGGCTAGGCTCAGGCTGTTGCAAGTTTTTTTTTTTTTATTTTTGTTTTGTTTTTTTTTTTAAAAACTGGGATTACGTAGATATTTTAAAAAGTCGTATATCCAGCCAATGACTGTTCCACGTCTCTTAAAGTTAAAACTGTTTACTTACTCTCAAAATGGCGCTAGTAAATGGACCCATCGTTTTGATACTTAAAAACATTAATTATGGTCAAATGATTCGTCCAAAATGTCACTGTTTATCTATCATGAATAAAAGCCAATCCTGTGATATCTATATTTTGTTATGCTCCGTTTTACATTCCCATCATGGGACAGGGGTTGCTATGACTATGGAAACCAGCCCCGTAGCCAAGGGGGGGCACTGGGGGGGGCTCGCCCCTGCTTAAAAAAGAAGAAAAAGAGGAAAAAAGTAAAAGTAAAGGTGCCCCCTTGCTGGGTATTGGTGCCTCCCTGCTTACTTAGATCTGGCTACGGGCCTGATGGAGACATCCCATGGGGGCATATCATCGATGACTGGACCCGGATTTGAACCCGTGACCTTTGACATGAAGATCGAGGTCACACGCAAAGTTCCACATCATGTCTTAATAGAAAGTTCGAGAAACGTGAATAAAGTTGCAGATTAAATTCCATATAGTCGGATTGAAGGAAACGGAAGTGACGATTAAATTCCGATACACAATGAAAAGTTCCGATGTTTCTCTAATGTTTGAACCCATTGCCAGCACCATAGGGAGTTTGGTATCAAACCTCGACACCATAAATTAACACAGTTCTTCCGAATTACAACAAATAAATAGTTGTAGTTTAAATATCTCATGGCATGATATTTTAAAGGGGTAAAAAAAAGTTCCCTTAGCCCTAACGGGCCATCGGGGCAGATGAAAAGTAGAATTCATCTGTTTCTATAACCTCGGCATATGAAGGGATTGTGTGGTTAGCACAACGCTCAGCCGCCTTTACTTCCCCCAACTTAAGTCAGATACCCATTTAAAGCTGGATGGACTTGTTGGACGACTTTGCACCAAATTTCACCCTGGAAAAATTCCATGGGCCTCACCGAAGATCGACTTTCAGGTCGACAGTCGAGTATCTACACCACTCGGGTAATCCTGATATAAATTATTTTGTCCTAACACCCCCCCCCCAGCCCCTTCTGAATAAATCTACTGCCTCCTTGTAAAAATGAGGGATTTGTGGGCGTGATATTTTGGCGACCAGAGCCGGCCACGCAAGGGGGGGGGGCTATGAGAGCCCACTGGCCGAGACTTTACAGAGTAAAAACAAAAAACATTACTTTAAAGAGCTGTCACCATAGTCCGTGTATCAAAATTTAGTGAATACAAATAAATTAACAATGGGAAATAAAACCAGCGCAGCCCTATACACCTCTCATCAATTAGACGCTATCCCTGGCACGTGATCATCTATGTATACTGTATAGTTCAAAGTTCAAGTGTGAAACACGCCCCGGTCACTTCTGTGTTTTTTTTTTATTTGTACACAGAGTTTTACAACATCACTGGATGAATTTAAGTACGATAGACAAGGTGGCTAGACTTATCGAGGTCACGTTGACCATAACGAGGCAATAAAGAAGAGAAAGTTCAAAGCTTTAAGAAAAGAGTAATATATATTATATATATACTAGCTGTACCCTGCAAAACCTTTGCATAGAGTTATATCCCCTTATGCTTGATCGGTAGGCTGGGTTATTTTTTGGTTTCGGGTAGATCCGATTTTTTTCATGGTTGTATTTTAAACTGGAATACTGTTGTACATGTATTAATTCTTTACTTTCGATTTAACGCACACTGGAAATGAGTATTATTATATATGATGATATATAAAAAAGAATAAAAGTACAAGAACGGTAAGCCTATGCGTTGATTCCATGTGAGTACATTTTCTGGGTTATCTACCCTGCAATGTAATTAGCGTTGCTATAAGACGATTGCAAGAACTCTCAAGCTGAAAACTATAGCCTCAGTTCACATTTGTGGGATATAGCTCCATGTTATGCTCATTTTACAGGTAAAAGCCATGTATGGCTACACTGTCATAAACAGGGCTGCATCTAATAAAACAATGAGAATAATATCAACGGATAGTTATTGCCTAAAGAAAAATTTTTTTTTTTTTTTGGAATTTAACAACTGTGCGATTCAACAAGCCACTGTGTTCTTTATATATAAATAAATAAATATATATAAATATATATATACAAAAACGTAAAACATATCAAGCATCTTTGTAATTATAAATTATTCGATTTTCATAAATATATCACACGTTCAACTCCTTGAAATATCACACCTTCAATCCGTGTTTCCCCAAAATGTTACATTAATTTTTTTTTTAAATTGCGCATATTTCTTTTTTTAGTCAGTAGGTCAACCAATGTAATCAGGCTTGCTTCTTTGGGGGGGGGGGGGGACCGATTAGACAGGAGGTTTGTGTCGAATGGCAATCTATATTCTTGAGCGAAACAAAACGACACAATGACACGATGATCCATCATCGCCCATCTCTCATCCATCTCTGCCCCATCTCTCCCGATCAACCAACATAACAAACATATTAGACAACCAGTAGTCTCTCTCTCTCTCTCTCTCTCTCTCTCTCTCTCTCTCTCTCTCTCTCTCTCTCTCTCTCTCGCCGCCCCCCACCCCCTTACACTGACAATGAAATAAGAGTATACTTATAGCTTTTATACAGTCTATTAATGACTATAACTTCCCTAGATTAGCAATGAGTTAATGGTTTAACCTAACAAGCTTAGAATATACATATAGTATTTGCAATGAATATAACTTCTCCAGACTAATAATTGTTTAGCCTTTAACCTTATAATATACACATAGTTATTAAACAGCGATTCAACGATTATAACTTCCCTTAACTACTAAGGAGATTGCATTGTTCTCTTTGAACTTAGATGATACACACACACAGTGTTTAGAACGTTAGTCAAAAGGGTTTAACAAAACATGTTCGGGGTGATTCGTGGAGCGTGGTTCAGTCTATGGGTTCGGGTCCCTTGGACTCAACCCAACCTACCAACCTTCATGGTGTCTCCATGGCTATTGCACTCACGGACATGGTGAAGATTTAGGAAGAGCGCTACACCAGTGATACCAATAATTTTTTTTTGTTTGTTTAATAGGATCAAGAAATTATCGAGTCATCCTTGCAACTCACAGTACACAACAGCATGCATTATGTGTGTAATCCTTAACTATGGCGTACTCACCCTTGACATTTGTGGCATTCTGTAATTGGGGGAGGTGGGGTAGGGAGGTGTTGGGAGTGGATGGAGTATGGACACCACAATGTACAGCCTCGTAAAGGAACTTTATTTTTTACAGATCAACTAAAGCGATATTTAACAAGGCAATTATCGGATAAATATGTCTGTTGATGTGTCTGTGGGTGTGTCTGTGGGTGTGTCTGTGGATGTGTCTGTGGATGTGTCTGTTGATGTGTCTGTGGATGTGTCTGTGGATGTGTCTGTTGATGTGTCTGTTGATGTGTCTGTGGATGTGTCTGTGGATGTGTCTGTGTCTGTTGATGTGTCTGTGGATGTGTCTGTGGATGTGTCTGTTGATGTGTCTGTGGATGTGTCTGTGGATGTGTCTGTGGATGTGTCTATTGATGTGTCTGTGGGTGTGTCCGTTGATGTATCTGTGGATGTGTCTGTAGATGTGTCTGTTGATGTGTCTGTGGATGTGTCTGTTGATGTGTCTGTTGATGTGTCTGTTGATGCGTCTGTTGATGTGTCTGTGGATGTGTCTGTTGATGTGTCTGTGGATGTGTCTGTTGATGTGTCTGTGGATGTGTCTGTTGATGTGTCTGTTGATGTGTCTGTTGATGTGTCCATTCGTTCCCCCGAACGACCACATCGGTCAAGGGTATGATGATGATGACAGAGACATTTCTTAATTCACTCTCCTATCAAATTTAAACGGTTTTTATTAGTTATGCTCATAAGAAGTGTTAATATGAATATTGATAATTCATGAGTTGTAACGCCAGCTGATTTGTCCAATGTGTTTTGTAAATCATTTTATCGTTTCCCTACCCCTAAACCAAAACAAACTAGGACACAAATATTTAAGACTTATGATTTGACGGGGGGGGGGGGGGAACAACAACTTGTCACTTGGTCAGCGAGGTCTGAATGGTCGCCATTTCTTTATCTGGTGTGTCCAAGTCTTACAAAAATATAGACACGGGTAGCGGAGGGCGGGGGGGGGGGAACTTAATTGGTAAAGAGATATTTCACTTGATCATCGTCAGAATCAACGTGTTCACGGGGAATGGAAGGACGGCAGGGGAGGGGGGTAGGACACCAATGTAACCCCCTCTCTCCACACCTTCTCACTGCACCTAGTCTGTACTTTAATAAAGCCATGTGTAAATATATTATGTCAATGGTGCGTTCTTTTGATCCGTTTATCGAAGGTCAACAAGTTCGAAATATTTTATGAGAGGGGCAAGAGCGGTTCATGTTTTTTAAAGAAAGGACAAATTGCATTACAATATAGGACAAATTACATTACAATATATGACAAATTACATTATAATATAGGACAAATTACATTACAATATAGGACAAATTACATTACAATATAGGACAAATTACATTACAATATAGGAGAAATTACATTACAATATAGGAGAAATTACATTAAAATATATGACAAATTACATTACAATATATGACAAATTACATTACAATATAGGACAAATTATATTACAATATATGACAAATTACATTACAATATATGACAAATTACATTAAAATATTGGAGAAATTACATTACAATATAGAACAAACTGCATTACAATATAGAACAAACTGCATTACAATATAGGACAAACTGCATTACAATATAGAATAAACCTATGTGGTAAGGGTTAGGGTTATGGGCCCTGGTATTATCAGTCTAGTAGGATGGGCTACGGTTTGATAGACTCAAATGTGTGTGAGCGACAGTTGTGTTGTCTTTGTGTCTTTAAGACAGTTTTATTCACTGTCAGTCTTGGCTACCATTATATTGACCAGATGTCTGAGCTGCATGTACACTGACTTATATTCAGGTATGCAGTTATATCGACAGGGTGTCAATGCGACAGTCTTATTGACAGGTTTTATATGGGCGACAGCTCTATTGACATGGTTTCTATAATACAGTTGATATATTGTGTTGTACGTATTACTGACAGTAAGTCTGTGTTACAATTATACAGGCAATCTCATCAGCCGCATTTTGTAAACAAACGATGGATGACAATAATAGTTCAATACAATGTTGAAGGTACACCCCCTTCCCCCCTTGGTTCTCCTACAAAGTTTACTTATCTGAATTCAATCATACAAACTGTCAGAGGCGTACCTAGGATTGGGGGAGGGGGGGTCCAAAATGAAAAGTCCCCCAGGCCCCAGCTTGATGGGGGGCTTCAAACATTTTTTTACATTAATTATTATTAAGTACAATATCTCATGCCATGGTGTCGAATGTCAGAATGAAGGGGTCCCCAAAGAGGCCATTCACCCCCCGGGCCCCCATATCTCTAGGTTCGGCACTGCCAACTGCGCACATGGAAGATGTGTGGACAATTTCTAAAACATAAAAAAACCCACCAAAACAAATAACATGTGTCTAAAGTTAACCCGTCCTCTGTTATCTGCACCGATTGACTGTGTCCGGTACACGATCCAGACAGACATTTGCTGTTCAAACCCCTTTTTTTTTTATCCTTGACAGTTTGGTAGGAGCGACAGCACAGCAGTTCGTATCATGACATAAAGTGTCAATAACACAGCCGCTCGCACCCAAAAATATAGACAAATATGTCCATCAAACTTTACCATACCCAGTCTACACACAAACACATTTCAAACTTCACGGACACTCACGTTTTTCACATATAGGGGACTGTAATTGTTAAATGTAAGTGTTAAATGTAACGTCGCCGGTTTAAAATGGACATTCCGAAATGCGCCATATTTGTTGTTATTATGCTACTGGGTATCAATATATGGGCGCTGCTGTATTAAACAAGGGAAATAACTTAAAATGGCGGAATTTTTTTTTTTTAAAAAAGTCAATATTAGAGGACTTTTGTGTGATATTTATACTGGGGAAGATAAATGGGAGTGGTACATTGTTTTGTGTCTTTGTTTATGGCTTTTTTCCCATTTTAAAAACCAACACTTCTTTTAAATTCAAAAAAAGTATCTAATTAATATAATGTTATCCTACCCGTATAAATGATTATCCCAGAACAATTAGGCAAACTGTCCTGTAACAATTAAGCGAATTACATTTTTTTTTTTTTAAATTACAATAAAACACATTTTAATGTTCAGTTTTTTAAATTCAATTCTTTTTGTTATCTATAAACTAGATTACACATGTCTGATATTATATTAAAACAACATACGAATCATAATACTTTAAAAAAAAACAATTTACATTAAATGCTTTAAGTTGATTTTTATAAATTCTAATCCCTCAATAAATTTCATCTATAAAAATGTATATCTATAATTTGACTTTTATATGTCCATGATATGTAATTCATTCAAGCTGCCATGGCACATATAACATGTAATAAAATAATTAATGATAAAAGAATTCAACTAAAACTAACACGATCAAACACTGTGCATTTCTCCATCGATGCTCTAACTATGACATAAATCAAAAAAGTTACTTTCAACTAATTTTACATTACTTTCTAAAACAATAACATTACTTAATATAATCTTTTTTTTAAAAAAAAAAACAACAAAATAAAATTGTTAAATTTAAATTTTATAAACACTGAGGCCTTAAAAATTGTACTATAACAATTAAAGTAATTTTAGTATGTAAAACATTAGGATTAATTAGCACTAATCATTACCTATAAAAACATTCATAATTGTTTCACTTTCTTTTAAGTATCCAATTATCTTACCTCAACCCGTGATAACACGATTGGGAATACCCACTGCATTTGGCTGAGCCTATAGAAAGAACATTTGCTGTCATGGCTTTTGCCTCATTTCCATTTGACTTTTAACAGAAATATCGCAAATTAAAAAAAAAAAAGTACTTTCTTTGATTCCGTGCTGTAAAGTGCAGACATGGGCCAAATACGACACATGGGGTTGTTGTCTTAGCCTCCACGCGCCCTGCTCCCCCCCCCCCCACCCCCCTCTCTCGTTCACATCAAAGACGTTTTCATTTAATGTATGTTGAGTTTATGTAAGCATTCTATCAATCTGCTCTTCTGCGGCTTTTCTGTCCAATATGAGAACCCCCCCCCACCCCCTTTTGGCCCGCGGTGCGAAAAAAAGTTAGCCCACCCTCTAGTCTAGAACATGATTTATAGGAAATTAAAATCAGAGTGAAAGTATATCTCAGACGTGTGCTGGGGGCCCAGCTGTGTTCATCAATCAGATGCGAATTCAATTAAGAGAAATTTTAAGTGAATACGCTGTAGTTGTAAAGAACACGCTTTAGTTCTAACGGTATCATTAATAATGTTTTCTCACATTATTTACTTGTAGCTTTTATTAATTAGCCGATCAAGTTTCAAAGGGGAAAAAAACAACCAACCTTTTTTCATTGGTTTCCTATCTAAGTTTTTTTTTTCAATTTTTAAATGTTTATACTAAATACTTCGCACCTCGCTGTACTATAAATAAAATTTCAAAAAAATATAGTAAAAAATAATAATAAAAAAAATATATAATCAAACAGCACCAACATCATAAGTAACCCAAATAGTAAGCTATTTATAAAACCACGCGAACCAATCATTAGCTGTTGATGAACCACGTGACGTTGGTTGCCGGGGATATGGAGTCGTAGAGGTGCGTCCGGGTCTGGAACCGCCGGGCGTGCATGGCCACGTTACCTATGGAGCTGACCATCAGCGACCACCGGAAAGGTTCACTCTGCAGGGCGTACTCATCGAGGGTTTGCAGCTTCTGGTCACTCACGTGCCGCAGGGCCTGGGCGAACACCTGGCAGGAAGATGCATGTGAGAAGGTAAAAATAAAAAGGTGAGGGTGTTAGGTGATTGGTGTAAGGTGATTGGTGTAAGGTGATTGGTGTAAGGTGAGGGTGTGATGTGAGGGTGTGAGGTGAGGGTGTGAGGTGAGGGTGTGAGGTGAGGGTGTGAGGTGAGGGTGTGAGGTGAGGGTGTGAGGTGAGGGTGTAAGGTGAGGATGTGAGGTGAGGGTGTGAGGTGAGGGTGTGAGGTGAGGGTGTGAGGTGAGGGTGTGAGGTGAGGGTGTGAGGTAAGGGTGTGAGGCGAGGGTGTGAGGTGAGGGTGTGAGATGATTGGTTCTGTCATAGGGGTGCGCTGGAGCGTGACGAGTATTCAATGGATTGTTTTTGGGGATTTATTGCGTACAGACAATCGATGTGGCATTGTTACATACAGACAATCAATGTGGCATTATTACACGCACACAATCAATGTGGCATAGTTACACGCAGACAATCAATGTGGCATTATTACACACAGACAATCAATGCGGCATTATTACATGCAATCAATGTGGCATTATTACATAAAGACAATCAAAATACTTTATGGACCACCATCATAACAAGGGAAAAGTACTAAAATGCCACCCGTGGATGGTAGCAAAATAAATGCCACCACGATGTGGACAAACCCTACCCCTGCTCCCCTAGTCAGGCCCTTGATTCGTGTCTGAACTTATAAATTCTCGTCTGCTACGTCTCACCTGGGCGTGGTCAACACTGTAGCGCACGTTGTCGGCCTCTGTGAAGAATTTCCCGGCCAGTTCATCCTGTTCTATATTTAGCCTGACGCTGGCCCCCATGGAGATGGCCTCCTCCAGGTCTGTCTGTGCACCGAATGTAACAGTGCCTGAGGCATCCGTTCTGAGAACCTGGAGAGAGAGAGAGAGAGAGAGAGAGGCCTTAATATTAACTGTATCACTGACCACGTCACTGATCGTAACACTAAACATAACCCTGACCACAAAAAAACTGACCACAGTACTGACCACAATACTAACACTGAACATATAACTCTGACTACAAAAACTGACCACAGCACTAGCCATAACACCAAACTTACCTCTGACCACAATGGTAACCACAGTACTGACCACAATACTAACATTAAACAAAACAATGAACGTAAAATTCTTCCCAAAGCTGGACTTAACACTGACCACAAGACTTACCATTGCGCTGTCTGGAACACGAATCACAACACTGACAACACCAACGTTACACTAACCATACATTGTCCATAGCACTGACTACATCATGAACCATAACATTGACCAAAATATTGGACGGTAAGAAAGTACAATAATACTGCCCCTAACAATGACCACAGACGATCATAACAATACACATAATACTGACTATAACAATGACCAAGAGAATTTTCATGTCATGGTGAAGGTTTTATAGTGGGGGATGAAAAAAGGGCACTGCAAAAACAGTCCCATAGTGGTTTTATAGGGTCGAATATATAAACACCTCATCTTTATAAGGACTTCACAGATATAAATGACCACTGCGCTGACCATGTAACGCAACATAACTCTAAACATAAAATAGAGCACAACACTGACTAAAACATTGAACACAACACTGACTAAAACATTGAACACAACACTGTCTAAAACAATGAACACAACACTGTCTAAAACATTGAACACAACACTGTCTAAAACATTGAACACAACACTGTCTAAAACATTGAACACAACACTGTCTAAAACAATGAACACAACACTGTCTAAAACATTGAACACAACACTGTCTAAATCATTAAACACAACACTGTCTAAAACAATGAACACAACACTGTCTAAAACATTGAACACAACACTGTCTAAAACAATGAACACAACACTGTCTAAAGCGGTGACCGGATCATCCACCAAAAAAAAAAACAACAGATTATAACACTGACCTTTTTCCATGGTCTTGTGTCCACCAGCCAGTCAACGGCGAGTTTTCCAGACACTTCGTTGGATCCAACATTCACGGGTGCGAAAGTGTCCAGATAGTATGCGTATGACTTGACCTGTGTTGACCAACAGAGAAAATGAGTTTGACAAACCACTAGTACACTTAATTAATTTTGATTTACCAATAGTAAATCTGGATAATATTGATAAGCATTGGTGTAATTAATTTTGATAAATCTTCAGCAGATACATCATCAACATTTATCAATCATTAGCTGTAAAATGATGTTGATAAACCTGTAGCATCACTAAATCAATATTGATTAACCGCTTACTGTATATTAATAATGATTAAAAAAATACGTTTGTATGTAAAAAAACACCCATGATTTTTACAATGCCCAAATAGATCATTTATAATTTATATTCATATAGTAAATTCTAGTCAATAATAAAGTATATTTTTTTTCTAAAAAAAAATAGAATTTATCCCCATTAGATCTTTGTCAACCTAATGCACACACTTAGAAATACTGTTTCTGACTTGACAAAGCGTGCATGAAACGGACAAAGCGAGTTTGACCACGGTATCTAGAGGACGTTTACTGTGTCACATGTTAGTTCGTGAATGTAAGAATAGTAACGCCGCTGATTAGATTATAATTATCACATCATTCTATCTAATACACAAATCGGCTAGCCTGGCGTACGTGTGTATACCTTCCGCAGCTAAAAATAGTCTCACTCATGGGGAGTGAACTCTTGCTCGGCTAAAAATAGTCTTGGGAATTCCAAGTATCATTCTATTGAGGAATATATAGATTCAACTTTTATTCTTTTCTGGTTAATGAACAGCGATTTATTTAAATTACTGGTATGTTATTTGAATTGAGAGTAGGCGCACAGTTATTTATAGACACCGAGCTATCACTAACATGATGAAAAGGGGAAAAAAAAGTGTTTAAATTAAATCAATAAAATATCTAGATCTATTATTATTATTGCTTGATAGCATTTTCTTATATCTAGTTTGGCTTAACATAAACACAAAAATATCCATACTCACCCTGCCAGTGGAGTGGATAACTCTGAAAATTATTTGCACCCTCGTGTCGAGGAATGTCGCGTCGTAGGCCGAGTAGTTTCCCTTCCTGCCGAACTCTTCAATGGACTGGGCGATGACCACTCCTTTTAATACTCGGACGCTGTTGGCCTTGAGATTGTAGCCGTCAAGCTGGACGCGGACCTAGTGGTGGATCAGAAAATAAAAAAAAACAACTGTCTTTACAAATTTGCACTGTGTCTTAAAAAGCTAGTTATTAAGAAAAAAAAATTAATATCCTATGCACATAAATGGTCTCTACTAAGTTTATTTACCGCATTAAAACAACAACAACGACAACAAGAAAACAACAAAACTAGATGGCCAGATTTTTTTTGGTGAGTTTATGCCTGTAGTGACCTAATGTGGCTCTTGGTTGGGTCTTGTGTGGCTTCTATCTATCTATCTATCTATCTATCTATCTATCTATCTATCTATCTATCTATCTATCTATCTATCTATCTATCTATCTATCTATCTATCTATCTATCTATCTATCTATCTATCTATCTTATCTATCTAGTCTATCTATCTATCTATCTAGTCTATCTATCTAGTCTATCTAGTCTATCTACCTATATCTATCTAGTCTATCTAGTCTATCTAGTCTATCTATCTAGTCTATCTATCTAGTCTATCTATCTATCTATCTATCTACTCTTAAAACGTAGTGTGGAGCAACCAACTCCCAAGACCACAACAGACACTCATCTGCCCACGACAGACACACCTCATCCCACAGAACGAGTACAGTGCCAGACGTACGCGATGTCCGAGTTTGATCATGGCCATGAGTTCCTCCAGCGAGCCGTAGACTGGGAAGCCGTCCTCGTCAGTCGAGTACACGCGCCTCCAGCACTCGTCGCCGAACCAGTCAAGCGAGACGAAGTCGTTGTTGTGCTTGTACTGGGTGGAGTTGGTGATGAACCACCTGGACACGTCCCTCCGGCCATTCGTCGACCACGAGGCTAGCCAAGTGTAATAAGGATCTTCGTTAAACTGAAACAGACGTATAGACCAAGTGTAATAAGGATCTTCGTTAAACTGAAATAAACGTATAGACCAAGTGTAATAAGGATCTTCGTTAAACTGAAACAGACGTATAGATAACACTGAAAAATAAAGCACCAAATTTACAACAAAAAAATTTTTTTTTCGCCACAGTCACTTACTTTGACAGTAATTTATTATGTCTAATTATTTGACAAAGTACTTACTTTGACAGTAATTTATTAGGTCTATATTTTAAAATTTACTAACTGTGACATCAAGAAATAGAAAAATTTCGAAATTTCTGGGTCCTCGCAGGTTTGCTCCCCCCCCCCCCACCCCTAGAGACGGTACTGCTATTCTTAAAAAGTACTTACTTACAATGTACTCACTCACAATTTACTCACAGTGTACTCATTCACAATGTACTCACTCACAATGTACTCACTCATAATGTACTCACGCACAATGTACTCAATATTAATGTACTCTCGCACAATGTACTCACTCACAATGGACTCAATAACAATTTATTCACTCACAATGTACTCAATCAAAATGTACTCACTCACAATGTATTCACTCACAATGTACTGACTCATAATTTATTCACCCACAATGCACTCACTCACAATTTATTCACTCACAATGTACTCACTCACAATGTACTCACCTTGACAGAGTTTTTCGTGTATCTCAGACTGTAATGATTCACGCTCTGTGCAGACAGCACCTCGTTGTTGAAAATCTTCTGGTTCTGTAGGGAGAAGGCGAAGCCTCTGTCTCTCATGTTGGCACGTAGCTCCGCCCATTTGGCGTAGCGCAGCAGCTGACCAAAATAAAATTGAAATGTGTTTATTGACTATTTACAAATCATAATAAACTGACCACAAGAGATTTAATTTAGTGATGAACATTGTTAAACTGACCAGAAATAATGTACTTATGAAATGTCGCAATAAAAGGACTAAATAAAGATATATTTCTGAATCATGTTGTTCTGTCCATTCAGTGACTAAAGAGTATAGATTACTGTCCAGCTAAAAGGAGGTCATCAGTTAGCCTAGACATCATACATAGCGCCCCCCCCCTCAAGCAAAGGCTATGAGTGTAAAAATTGTTAGATAAAACTGATTCCAGTATTAGATAAAATTGAGTCCAGTACTTTGGGTAAAGATCCAGAGGATGTAGAGCCGTCGATGAACTGAGAAAAAATGGGCTCTCGACTCGACTGTATGGGCTTGGTGAACCACCAGATCTCCCCGTCCAGTTCTACGTCAATTTGACCAACGTCGGTTGTCCAGTTGGCCGATGTATAGTTGATTCTGCTGAGCTGAAGGGAGATAAAACAACAATTTTTACAACTTGGAAGACAGGGACCTGATGAAATCTCAGCTGGTGATAAAACAATAAATACTAGAACAAGGGAATTTTTCAAAGATAATAGTATAGCAATAATAGTAATGTAGCAATAATAATGTAGCAATAATGTAGCAATAATAATGTAGCAATAATAATAATGTATCAACAATAATGTAGCAGTAATAACGTAGCAATAACAATGTATTAATAGCATTACACATTTTGGCTCTGTTCTGTCCATGTGAGTAGTTGATAATTTTCATATTCATGAAATATGTTGCTATTATTTTATCTCACTAATGCATATAAATACGAATATATAACTGAACGTACAGTAATTGAAAGATGTTTTTTATTTTGATGACAGTGGGTCTTGCCAAAATGAACAACGTTGTTGGTTATATTTCTTCATATTATCAGTAAAATTACTTTACGTCATGATTTGCAACCAGTGAACCCGAAATAGCAACACCAACAAAGAATATAACACACAGACTTACTTCACCATTGGTGCAGACTAAAGTTGGCAGCCAGTCGGGGTCTGTCTCTATGTGGGTGCCGTTGTCAGAGAAAATGTAGCCGAAGCTTCCACAAACGTGGCTGCAATAGACATACAGCATCATAGACATACTGCATTCCAAGTAGGAACATTACATGTCTTTTTGTGTACATTAGACAAATCTTATAGAGACTAAATTCAGGGGCGTACATAGGTGTACCGCGGGTTGTGCCCCCTCACAGGGCGCCTAACTAGGAAAGGGCGCCGAAAGAACGTTGTTCAGTGTCACAAATGAAAATTGCATGGGACCCCACGATAGCTAGCTACGGCTCTGATTGCTCCATTGAAAAGTACTTGTTGAGGCGCCTTATGACGTCAAATTTAATAGAAGTTATTGCTTGGGGGGGGGCTTTATCGATTGGGGGGGGGGGTAGGGAGAGGGCCAGACATTTGCGTGCAATTTACATCCATCTTACTTACTGACAACTATGTACAGTTTAACTTGTATCTTACATACACTTAAATGACATCTCATCTAAACTTAAATGACATCTCACATACACTTAAATGACATGCCACATACACTCAAATGACATGTCAGGTACACTTAAATGACATCTCATAGACACTTAAATGACATGCCACATACACTCAAATGACATGTAAGGTACACTTAAATGACATCTCCCATACACTTAAATGACGTCTCACATACACTTACATGACATCTTATATACACTTTAATGACATCTCACATACACTTATATGACATCTTATGTACACTACAATGACATCTTTTATGACACTTTATATACATCTTATAAACATCATGATGAACTTTCACTGAGCTGTTAAAGTTAACACATTAAAAAACGTATTAAAAATGATTATTCAGCATTGCCACCGCCAACCCCCCCCCTCACCCACCCCCAAACTGTTCAAAATGTACAGTTTTACAGATTTAATCTAATAATAAGACCCCCCTAGTTCACTCACCTGCCTCTGAAGGTGAAGTCGTCAAGGTCGTGAGTGATGAGGTACTCCTTCACCGAGAATTGAACCCTGACCATGTGGCCACTGAGCACGTGTTTCTGCAGGCTGCTGAGTGTGCCCAACTTGGCTATTCCCCTGTAGTCGTGGCTGTAAACAGGTAGCCACGGCTGGTCGCAGACACCTGGGTAGAGCAAGATTTTTTTTTTTTTAATGGAACAAATTGTGGGATCAAAATGGATACACATTGTGTTAACAACCAGATTTACAGTTAAGTTGTTGTTAGGGGAGGTTGAGAAATTGCGAAGAATAGATTCGGAATTTTGTTTAAATATACATATGTACACACACACACACACAAACACACACACAAACACACACACACACACACACACACACACACATATATATATATATATACCAATTTTGAAAAGTGGAAACTGGAACTTGTATTAAACTGTGTACATTTCTCTGCAACAGTTAACTGCATGTATGTGAAACTAAAATAAGCCAATTTAAAGAAACTTGGCTCTTCCGAGGACCCAGCCCTCCCCCTCCGTTAACATTAATTTTTAGGTTTGTTTTTATTTACACCATTGTGAGCGGTGGGCAACGTTATCTATTCAAAATAGGAGGGGGGGGGGACAACAACAACAACAGCTGGTGATGTCAGAGATCCACAGAAGCATTGGGGGGGGGGGGGGTAAGGTCTGTAGTGCTACATGACAGTCTACTGTTAATTTAATTCCAACGGTGTCTATATACTTTGTTGACTGATATAATCAGAGCATCTTGGGGGGGGGGGGGGGGGTTGCGGTGAACTTAGGGTTTTGGGTGTCACCCCCCCCCCCCCGTCCTCCCAGTAGGTGAAAATGATTTCTTATGAGGTTCACTGCAGAGATTTATTGGTTTGGACATAGAAGGTACCGACAAATGGATTATATGTTTAGGGGGAACATGCGACATATAAAAACACACACAAATTCACATGATATCAAAACTAACATCTGATACTTCACCAAAACAAACTGAAAGAGGGGGGAGGATAGACAGGCTAGCAGACCCTATCTACTTATCGCGACTAATATCAGGTGTACCTTAAGAGAAGCTGAAGCACATAGTATTTCCACATAATAATTTGCAATGAAATGGACAATGTAATGGACAGTGTAATGGACAGTGTAATGGAAAATGTAATGGACAATGAAATGGACAGTGTAATGGACAATGAAACGGACAATGTAATGGACAATGCTATGGACAATGTAATGGACAATGTAATGGAGATTGAAATGGACAATGTAATGGGCAATGAAATGGACAATGTAATGGACAATGAAATGGGCAATGTAATGGACAGTGTAATGGACAATGAAATGGATATTGATATTCCGTTCTTCCCCGATGGTTGTTCATTACTATTTCAAATGATGGGAAATGTAAACAATGAGTCAAGAGATTAATTTTGTCGTTAGAAAAACAAACAAACAGTGTGGTCGAGCGATGTAGGCGATCGACTGTCGGCTTGAAGGTCCAGGGTTCGACCGACAGGATTTTTTTCAGGCCCTGATAATAGTTTCCCAAGTCCACCCAGCTTTAAGTGTGTAATGCTATTAGTTGGGAAAGCGTAGACATTTTGATAACCAACTGCCTATTTCCCCCGTTGTGCCTTCGTGGTCACTGCACTCTCCGCTGTGGTAGGGATCAAAATAAAATCGCCCGTTATAAGTTTATTGGATGGAAGGGATTAAAAAAATCTCAACCTTAATGGGGCATTATAAAAATGAAAATATACATATAAATATAAGTTGCAGAGTGATGTAAACGATAAAGTACTTAAAGGCTTGTAACTCGCTTGATGAAGAGCACCAGGTGATTACAGATGCAGTTTTACTCTCCCCTGGTACAATTAAAGTTTTACTGCAATTTTATTCAAAAAAAAAGAGACAAAGAAAGTAGAAGAAAATAAGTTTTCAGTGGAAGTATCCCAACGGTTCTTTACCTTATTTCGCAACTGTTCCCCAAAGAGTGCGGAAATATATCCGCTGGTCCCCATCAATGTTCCCTCTAAGCTGAGCGCGTGAGCGATTGCTCACACGTATTCAGAGCGTCGCTCATACTACACGTAAGATCGCTCACTCCGACGGACGACATTGCTTAATTAAATCGCTCACAAAAAATGTCGCCCAGAGACAAAATTTCTTGCTCACTTCATACCACACCTTAGAGGGAACATTGACTCCCCATTACACGTTAGTTCGCAAATAGATGTAGGCCCTACCTATTGTAAGAGTGGAATTATATGTCGCTGTGTACCACTGCAAAATCTTTCCCGTAGCCCACTGGGGTATGCGTACCACTGGTTGAGAACCACGGAAGTGTTCGGTGCAGCTTTTATGAAAGCCACTTCATTTGATTAATATTTTCCACTTTACTGTAAAGTAATTATGTACTTGATGCCTTTGTACAACACTATAATTCAGCCTATAACAGGGCTAGGCGAATTACGGCCATATATGTATGTATATATATATATATATGGTGGGCCAAAAAAAAGTGAGAACATCATATAACATACGAATTATTTTGAAATATAATTTAATTAATTGTATTGTTTCATGTAATTTTGTTTGCAAAGTATTTAGCCAATCAGAAATCCTGTTCAATGTGTCCTTCCTGCTTATCAACAATTTTTTCTGAGCGTACAGCTAAACAAACTGTGATATAATTATAATTATAATGCCGTCTGCTCAATGTTCTCATTTTTTTTTTGGCCCACTCTGTATATATATATATCCCTAGCAGTATAAAGTCAGACTACTTCTTCATTAGCGCACCAGTAAAGATATTCCGAACTCCGCAAATAGAACAATAGTTTAGAAGGACATTATAATTACAAACTTAGAAGGTTTTTTTTTTTTTTTTTGGAGTTCTATTTCTCCGTGTGTGTGTGTGTGGGTTAAGAGTGCATTTATTTGGATCCGTGTTGGTGGTCAGTATGACGTGTCTTTGTTCACAACACTCGACAGTCATTATAGTGTACTAGCTGTACCCTGCAAAACCTTTACATAGAGTTATATCCCCTTAGGCTTGATCGGTGGGCTAGGTTTTTTTTGGTTTCGCGCAGATCCGATTTTTTCATGATTGTATTTTAAACTGGAATACTATTGTATTAATTCTTTACTTTCGATTTAACGCAGCGCCCAAATTGCTCTTATATATATTATTTGTCTATTTCATAAGGGATTATGGGTGGCCGAGTGGTGTAGTGCGCTCGACTGTTGAACTGAGAGTCCGCGGTTTGATCCTCAGTGTGAAATTTTTTCTTAGGTCTGTTTTTTAAAAAAGAGGTGAAGTCACCCATGTCCACTCTGCTTTAAGTTGGGGAAGTAAAGGTGGCTTGGGCATTGTGCTAACCACACAATCCCTTCATAAGCCGAGGTTACCAAAACATAAGAATTTCTACACTTCATCTGCCTCGGTGTCCCATTAGGTCTAAGAGTACTTCATGTGTATCATATTTATGTTATATTCTAGTTGTTTGTTAAATAAGGATTGGTCTATCCCACCCCCCCCCCTTTTCTAATAATTTAGGTCATCATTGTTGACTAGTATGGCTGAAATAGTAGGGAGGGGAGGGGGGAGTGGTGGGTGGGGTGGAGTTTAAACCTAAAATATGATGAAAACAATAGAATGGAATGTTCGTGCAACACTTTGTTATATTTAATGCGAAAATTAGACAGTTGTTTAAATTGTTTACACTGAGATATAACAAACAAGGAAACAACGAAAAAAACACAGGAACACCAACAAACTACAGAGTAGTAATGACAGACATGTATAAGTCATGTATGATACATGTATACGTCATGTATGATACATGTATAAGTCATGTATGATACATGTATAAGTCATGTATGATACATGCATAAGTCAAGTATGATACAAGCATAAGTCAAGTATGATACATGTATACGTCATGTATGATACATGTATACGTCATGTATGATACATGCATAAGTCAAAGTATGATTCATGCGTAAGTCATACATTAGATACGTAAAGGACATGTACGAGACACTTGTGAAAAACGTTAGAGTCACGTATAACACATGTATAGTACATGTATTGGACATCTATAGGACATGTATAAGACATGTATAAGACATATATAGTGCATGCATAAGTCATGTATAAGACATGTATAAGAGATATAAGACAGATATAAATCATGTATAAGACAGGTATAAATCATGTATAAGACAGGTATAAGTCATTATAAGACAGGTATAAGTCATGTATAAGACAGGTATAAGTCATGTAAAAGACAGGTGTAAGACATGTATAAGACAGGTATAAGTCATGTATAAGACAGGTAAAAATCATGTATAAGACAGGTATAGATCATATATAAGACATGTATAAGACAGGTTGAACTTACCCAGAAATTCATCAGTCTTCTGTAGTTGACATTTGACCCCAACAGCGTTCAATAGCGTCATCAACAGAAATAAATAAACCATTTCCTTGTTCGGCTTAAACTTATATGTTCAATAAAGGGACACAAATCTTTTGAACCTTCACTTGTGTGTTGCAGTCGCTGTTTTTGTATTTTTTTATTTTGTTTTCTTGCCCTACAAAATTTCTTTTAGAGTTGGTAAGCCTGTGTGCAAATTCTTTCCAGAATGTTTCACAGTGATAATTGAAAGTCTATTCATGAAAACGTATTTCGTACCAATAGCTTAAATATTTTTTTTTAATTGCATTGAATTTTTTTTTTAGTATTTTTATCCTAAGTTAAATAAACTCTAATCAACTTTTATTTTACTTGATAGAAAATGGTGTAGCTAGACAATATTAACAGTTGATAAAGTTCCGTTTTATATCAACAGTTGACCGAGTATACAGTGTTGTTGTTTTTTTCCAATATCCGTCTTTGGCTTAAAAACAATTCTTTGCTTAACTTGCGAATTTCTTTCTTAGAACAACAAAAAGTAATATATACATATATATATTAAAACATTGTTATTTTATGACGCGTTAAAAAATTTTAGTTATTTTTTAAAGTCTAAAAAAAAAAACAAAAAAAAAAAAAAAACTACTGTTTATTTATACATTTTTGTTTATTTTCAAAGGTTGAGATTTATTTGAGCTTAATGTTCGACGACCTTAGAATTACCTATAAAATCATATCACAGTTCCTGAATAAATTATCTCCCCTCTGTATAAAGTATTAATCACTTCGAGATCCATTTCAAGGAAACCACGGACAACGTTCCTAGTCTAAATTTAGACCCCTGCCGTCTGCTGCTAGAATTCATCATGTCCGCCAAAATACTTTCATCTCAAACCAACACATCACATTTCTCTCTCTCTCTCTCTCTCTCTCTCTCTCTCTCTCTCTCTCTCTCTTTCTCTCTCTTTTTTAAAGTTTTTTTTATATAAATGTTGCATATTTTTGTCATAAGTTAAATATTCAGGCTTCTAACTCTCACCCCCTTCCCTCCCTTTCCAAGGCACACTCCTTCCCCACCCCTACTCCTGACATTCATTGCCCCCAGTGCTTGTCACATCTCCCCTTGTCCACAAATTAATTGTGTATAAAACATTAATTAAAACTTTGTGCAAGACTGTTTATATGTTGAGGGAGTGACTGAGAGAGAGAGAGAGAGAGAGAGAGAAGGAGAGGGAGAGAGATACAGTGAGAGGGAGATAGAGAGAAAGAGAGAGATAGAGAGAGAGAGAGGGAGAGAGATAATGTGAGAGACAAGTAGTGTGAGAGAGAAATAGTAAGAGAGACAAATAGTGTGTCTGTGAGAGAGAGAGGGAGAGAGAGAGAGAATGAGAGATAAATATATAAAAAATATAAATATAGTGTGAGAGAAAGATAGTGAAAAAGAGAGAGAATGTGTTAGAGAGAGGAGAGATAATGAAAGATGTAGTATGTGAGAGAGATGGAAATGGCAAAAGAGAGATTGTGTACAGATACTGAGATAGTGATATAAAGATGGTATGTGTGTGTGAGAGATATATAGCTAGAAAAGTAGTGGTGGGTGTGTGAGATAGACAGTTAGAGATGTGAAAGAGACAGGCTGGAATGAAAAAAATCGAACAGTTTGCCCACCATTGTGTTAGAGTCACAGCGGTGGTGCAGCTGTCTATATATGTAATTCACAACTTCAAGACGCAGGACTATTTATAGATTGTGGAATTCCCGAATACGTCGACAACTCGCGACACCGGAAACGGGAGACGAGAGGGCTGGATCACAGCAAGCGTGTTGTTTAAAGTGGGTCAAGATGGATCACTCAGGAAGTCTTCACCCGTCAGCTATAGATCTTTAAAACGAAATTCCGCTTTACAGAAAACATACTTCGCTTTGTCATTGTGTCCGTATCAAAGATTGTGTCAGTATCAAAGATTGTGTCAGTATCTTTCCCCCTTTCTTTGCAGCGTATGATACGTCGCGGGACGACTAGTTTGTTCTGTATAGAAGACCAGGCGCTGTCTATCATGAGACCCCCCCATTTGGCTCGTAAATATTACCCCCGGGGGCGATGGAGGGAGGGGGCCCCAAGAGCTCAATGGATTGGACAAACCCAAAATAAAAACAAGCAAATGATTGGCTCTTTAAACAGCAGGAAGTGACGCACATTATGCACTGACTTATTGTAGTGTAAGTAAAATATTCCTTAAAAATAACAAAAAACATAAGGAATTTGCAAATTGTAAAACAATCTCAAAACATACACATGAAACTTTCTTGCAGGAAAGACTTTCATAAACAGATGTATGTGTCATCTTCAGGTCTACTACCAATAAGTCAGTCGCATTAAAATGATGTTCTGTGTGCCATGTAAACATGGTATTTACCTGCGTGTGGTCCAGCTTTGTTGAAAGTCACATCAAATCCTCTTTTGTTTATGTTTTTTTTTAAAGTTCAACCGAATCTTCTCTTTTGCCCGCTTACTTTTTCTTTTCCTTTCATCAATTTTTCTTTATTTTGAAGAATCTTTCTCTGTTTTTCCTTCTTCTGTTCGATTGTTACAAATTTCCTTACGCTATACCCGCTCCGATGGGCCGTGACATTGTGAGCCAATCACGAGGTCTAAAGACATCTTTACGTGACGTAGTGAGTCTGTCACGTGACCTCATGAGCCATGCCACGGCCGTCGTTTCATATTTAATTTACGTTCGGACGTTCAATATTTCACACGGCTCCATAACATCACGTAAGTCTTGGCATGTGGCCAGGTAAGCCACGCTACGGTCATTATTTCAAAGAGTCAGAGTTTAAATCTTAATACTGGCCTAGTATGGGGCCGTCCATAAAGTACGTCACGCTCTTTGTATAAGAAAGTGTGACAGTTTGTGACAGGGGGGAGGGGGGGTGGTCAGGCCAAGTGTGACGTCACATTTTTATATATTTTTAATTTATTTCTAATTTAATTTTTTAAATTTTTTTAGTAAAACTTAATAGTTTTAAAAATAATTTTCAAATAAAATTGTAAACACTTGAATTAGTTTTATGTCAAAATAGCATGAAATGCATATCTTTTCAATGTGTTGTTCACAATTCTTCATGCTAGTTAGGACCGCTAATAAACTGTTGCAAAGCCTTGTTTTATCAGTAGTCTTACGGAAGTGTTATTATTTCTTTGTTGTCTGCTGCATAATTGTATGACTGATAAAGAAATTTGGAATTTGTATTGTAATACAAAAAATTACCGTAATTGAAGTTACAATCCATCACTTCGTTAAAATAATATTGATGCCTTATTCCTTGCAACCAGTGCACCAGGAAGAAGTGCTTATAATAGCGTGGAACATCGAATGGCTCCATCTAGCAGCGAACTGTCTGGTGTCATATTGCTAAATGAACATTATGGCATTCACTTTGATTCGCAGGGCAGAACAATAAATGAGGATTTGGAAAGAACAAACTTCAAGTCTGCAGGGGAAACTTTAGCTGAAATCTGGTCGCATGTGATTGTTGACCAATTTCCAACAGTTGCAGAATATATCAACCCTGAGAAATTTGAATTGGATGCAGCAGGACTGATGTCGAAGGATAAGAATGGTTCTCACCAGTCAATACTTCACTCAAATTGTGAAATGTCAGGACATAAAATGTTGCGACAAAGTACGGAGCTCATTTTTCAACGTTTTACCTTCGAGATTATTTCCTCCTCCAAATCCAATCCCAATCAACCAAACAACTGATGGACTCAGAGCTTCAGAAAGAGCAGATGCAGGTGCACATACATTGTTTTCATTTATTTGTGGCACAAACTCTCAAATTTGATGACATTATGCCTAGACCAACAGGAGTTTTTAAAGTGCAACCATATGATCTTTATTGTCCATCTTTGCAGACCAGCATACATGATCAAATTTGCAAAGTGTGTCACTTATACTTTGCCTCACAAACAATGTTGAAGAAACATACAGTATAACACAGAGCTCGGGCGCAGGAGAATGTAAAAAAGTAAAGTTACCTTAGCCCTAAAGGGCCATCGGGGCAGATGAAGTGTAGAATTCATCTGTTTCTATAACCTAGGCATATGAAGGGATTGTGTGGTTTGCACAATTCCCAGCCGCCTTTACTCCCCCAACATAGAGTCAGGTACCCATTTAAAGCTGGGTGGACTTGGGAACTTTCACCAGGACCTGAAAAAGTCCTAAGATTCTCACAAGATCCCAACCCGGGACCCTCCGGTCGACAGTCAAGCGCTCTATACCACTCGACCACCCGTCTCCTAGGAGAATGTGCCAACCCCAAATTTTCCAGAATCAACTCAGATAAAACGCATTCGTCCTTTGAGAATCGCTGCTAGAAGGCAAAGAGAACTCATGGCAATTATTGGCAGAATGGAAAATGCACATTCAGAGGATGTTGAGTGGCTAGATGAGGATGAAGTTGATCTGTCTGCAACTATCCTTCCAGGAAACGATGATGCGGAAAGATTTATGTCAGTCTTAACTATGGATGAACACTTCACCATGGATGAATGATGTCTAGTGAATATTTTTTTAATTAAACATAATTCACAGGCCCACTATAAACATATTTAATATAGCACCAGAGCTGCTCACATAATTTGTCAATCTAGTCCTTTTTTTAGTCACATTGTTTTGTTTCCATTTTTATTATTTAATCACTGGTTGAGGTCAAGTTTCGCTAATCTACTTCTTATCCTATGTCAATAGAATGCATAATCGGAAGATTATCTCAAAGTTCACCTCACCCATTGTAAATGAATAGGTAGCAGATAAATGATGTTTATTATATTATTGTCAATCTAATTTTTGCAATTTTTTTTTCAAATTCAATTGATTGAGTTACTTGTATCAAAGAATAACTGATACAACTATTGACAATTAAATATACTACTATTAAACTCATTTAATAATCTCATAGTTCTTTTAATATTTATATTTTAAGGCATTTTAATAGTGAAGTGCGATTTAAGTTTTCGATTAAATTTTAATTAGTTCTTAATTAAAAAAAAATTTTCGAAAGTGTGACGTACTTTAGGGGGGGGGGTCCCGAGATTTGTGACACTTTGTGACAGGGGGGGAGGGGGGTCAAAAATCGTCAAAAATAGCGTGACGTACTTTATGGACGGCCCCTATATAGCGGTGTGGCTCTTCCAAGAGGTTATGGTGGCTCCAATTGAATTTTTCAGAATAATATTTTCTTCATCTACTGAACATTTTTGAATAAATTATGGGATGTAACTCCTTACGTGATTCTCGAACTTTTTGGTTGACTCTCGACCCACTTAGAAAGGATATTCGGTTTTTCGCGACCGTTCTGTCAAGAGGGAAAAAGGGATTTAAATAAATCCCATATGTTATTAATTTAAAAAGTCATACGAATGTTTTTTAGGCCCCCACTTCACATTAGCCCGCAAGCCACCAATGGGTTGGGATTCGCATTTGAGGGTCGCTGATTTATAAAATAATGAAAAGGAAAACAAAAAAAAAAACTGAATACTGTCGACCTGAAGGTACCTGGTTCGATCTCCTGTGAGGACCAATGAAATTTTTCAGGTCTTGGCTCAAGTTCGCGATATATCTCCCGTGGTGCCTCCATGGTCATTGCACTATCGGCTATGGTGGGGATGAAAGAAGGGCACCGTAAAAAAACGTTTCATTAGTGGTTTATAGGATCGATCTAAGAGATTTCATCTCATCCTTACAGGGACTTCACACATACAAACTGAATACAACTTTCATTGACCAAAATCAAACTTGTGATCAAACTTGTAATGTTTTGTGTGGTCAGTGGTTTTTAACCTTTTATTTTTTTCTTGAATCCTGTGATCCGTTACTACAAGATGACCACTTGACTGATCATTTTTACTCGGATTTAAGTTAAACAGCAATTTCTTACAATATACATTAAATATATGCAGAGGTATAGTATACAGAGATACACGTCAAACGCAGCAGTCTGTGCCGTACGGCCAATAAATCTTCGGGTGTCTCCTCTGTAAGGTGATGCTCCTGTCGTGATGCGCCTCAAGGAGGAAAGAATCCGCTACACCAGCCCCGGGGTGGGGCGGGGGAAGGGAGGAGGGGCAGGACAGACTCAATCAGGCAGACACACACACACACACACACACTGACAGACTCATGCGTCACACACCTGTCAACTCTCGTACTAATTAGCATAATATTTCAAAAGACAAGTTATTATCTACTTAAAGGGAGTCACCTGAGGTAAAGAATGGAGGGTGAGGTTGGGGGTGGGGTGGGGGGAGGGAAGGTTGTTGAAAAAAGAGAGAGACTTTCAAAACTCGATGTTTGGTTTACGTTGCCTTATATCTATTCACACACGTCTAAATATAAAAATAATTAAAACTTCAAAGTACTAAATTAGATGAGAGAGATATTTTGTGGAGGTTTGAATCTTTTCACACGTATACTATAGTTTGGGTGTTTGTACCATTTGTTATTATGGTTGAGACTTTTGTATTTCAATAGTAAAACTCAGCATCAATTATGTAAGGTGACTTAATAAGTCATTCACATATTGATACATACATCTAGAAAACAACAAAGTAGAGGTAACACCAATTTAAAAAAAAAAAATTATCTTTACCAATGTGGTCTTTAGGGAGGGAACGAATGGACACATCAACAGATGGACACATCAACAGATGGACACATCAACAGATGGACACATCAACAGATGGACAGCTCAGTGCCGGGGATATTCCCCGGCATCCCCGGCGGTAAATCGAGCCCTGGGGGTCAGTTTGTGTAGGGTGTGTCTTTGAAAATGTCTTTAAGTGTCTCGCGTCCCCCCTCGATGGGCGTACTGATTCATTCATGAACTACGTACAGCCCACACACAGATCTGCTCCGTCCATAGTTACGCAGGTTGAGTTATCTGAAAGGCGGCAAACAGCTTTCTGCTGAGACTTGCCGGCAAACCATTTGACAGCATGTCAGTAATAGAATAATTTACCCAGGCATACCCATGCAGTGTGGCACCACATAACCTTCAACCAATGTAGACAAAATACATTGTTTCAAAAAGTTTCATATATTATTTTATGAAACAATTTTCCATGAGTTGAGATTCTGTACGAGCTCTCTGTCCACTCTACATTAGGATGGGCCCGGTCTAATGGATAGGCCAGCCAGAAGACTGCTTACGGCTCTAAATGTCGAATAAAAATGTCCAATAAAAATTCCAATAAAAAAATTGATGCTATCAGGGCCCCGAATAATACTTTTGCCTAGGCCTAAATATTTAAACGCATCTGCCAAGAGCCCCAGAACTGTTTTGAGTGTAAGCAACAAGTCCAGAGGTGGCCCCAATGTGTCCTTTCTTTGTACAATGTGCTTCTTAAAATGTGTTCAAGATTTCTTATCTTTTTAGTTGTTCTTCAATCGGACACTGTTAATTTATTTAATTTTGGGAAAAATGGCAGATAAATGTAACATACTTTTTTATGCCAGTCCTTTTTCTTGGAAAATATATATCTCACATAAAAACTTGGGTTTCTGCACCGTTAGCAGAATTTTAATCTCCAAACCTCTTCTGCCCCCCCCCTCCCCCTTTTCCCAAAAGAACACAAATCACAAACTCAATCACTTCCGGCAACCAAAATCAACCAACAGTCAGCAGACGATATATTTGAAAGGAAGGGTTTACCGCTGACAACTTTTGAACAAGAAGAATGTTTTAAAAGTTCAGTTCATATGACATCATCCACTCTGTAAATTGGGCTTCATGTGGGACACAGTGTAATTTATGAGAAGTTCAAAATATATTTAACAGAGAGAAGGAACTTTAGAGAGATAGATTTATGTACACTTGCTTTTAGCCATAATTTATTTATACTCAACGAATAGAACTCTTCACTTGATGTACATTAGAGTATATTAATACACACACACAGACACACACTCATACATAGATAGATAGTTAGGTAGGTAGTTAGTTCGATATATAGGTAGGTAGAAAGACAGACAGACAAATATATTGATATATATTTAGAGATAGATAGATAGATAGATAGATAGATAGATAGATAGATAGATAGATAGATAGATAGATAGATAGATAGATAGATAGATAGATAGATAGATAGATAGATAGATAGATAGATAGATAGATAGATAGATAGATAGATAGATAGATAGATAGATAGATAGATAGATAGATAGAATGTCACTCCAAGTACTGACCACGTAATAACACATCGCACAGTGAATTCTAAATGCTATTAATTGATCAATGTGATCAATTACCAGATTGTTCTATTCAGAGGGAAATCACTGGTGTTATCTTCATAACATGGACACAACCAGGTAATTCTTGGAAATGGTCATTTGATGTTGACACATCAGTACGTCAACTCATGGGTTGATTTAGCCTGAAATGACCTAATTAGATGAAAAGTTTTTGTGTGTGGGACAGGGGGGTGGAGTTTGGGAAATTATGAGGATGGGCTCGGGGTGGGGGGGTGGTGTTTCAGCAAACATTTGGTCAGTTAACAATTGGTCAGTCAGTAAGACATTTGGTCATTCAGTAAAACATTTAGTCTGTCAACAAACACTTCATCAGTCAGTAAAACATTTGGTCAGTCAACAATTGGTCAGTCAGTAAGACATTTGGTCATTCAGTAAAACATTTAGTCTGTCAACAAACACTTCATCAGTCAGTAAAACATTTGGTCAGTCAACAAAACGTTTTAAGCTAAATTTGCATAGATTAACATTAGATTATCATAGATTAGTATAGTCAACTATTGAGAAATGTGTCTGTTGAGGTGTCCTTATGTTCCCCTAACGACCACATCGGTTTAGGGTATGATGATGATAATGATGATGATGAAGATGATGATAATGATGATGATGAAGATGATGATGATGATGATAATGATGGTGATGATGATGATAATGATGATGATGAAGATGATGATGATAATGATGATGATGATAATGATGATGCTGATGATATTGATGATGATGAAGATGATGATGATATTGATGATGATGATAATGATGGTGAAGATGATGATGATGCAAAGAGAAAAAATAGTTCATGTAGGGTAAAGCTTTTTTTTTTGATGAAATAGTACCAAAGGTCATTCAATACTATGACATCGACACACGACACGGGCATCGAAAGTTCAAATTGACTCAAATTTTGAGCTATTGATGGATGAATAGTCGTAAAAAAAAACAACAGCACGGAATGAAGAGGACATAATGAATTATTTATAGCACCTGTCTCATCTCCCGCTGTCTTGTACTAAATGACTGGGCTAGTCTATTGTATGCTACGTTCCGAGTTCATTAATTGCAATTTTGTCATCTTTTCCCTTTCCTTGATAAATGTAACAAACTACATTAAAAGCCTCAAACCTTTATACTAGTAGATATGTATATACAGGTAAATAATATATGAAACTAGCTGCACCCTGCAAAAACCTTTACTTAGGCTTGATCGGTAGGCTAGGTTATTTTTTGGTTTTGGGCAGATCCGATTTTTCATGATTGTATTTTAAACTGGAATACTGTTGTATTAGTTCTCTACTTTCGATTTAACGCAGAACCGAGATCGCTTATATATATATATATATATATATATATATATATATATATATATATATATATATATATATATATATGTATATATATATATATATTTATTTATTTATTTATTATATCACGTGCCCTTCTCTCAGTTACACAGTCTCCGCTTCATGTGGCCTAGATAAAAAACAAAATTATTTAGGAATTAAAAATAATAGGCCTATCACACCTTCAGTAATAAACCTGATTTTCTATAAAACTATGGCCTATCCGGAGTTTGAATTATCCGACATACCCTTCTCTTTCTTTAAAAAAAAAAGTTCTGTTTAATTTTTTTTTTTTTTTACAAAATGACTTATGAGGTTGAACTAGTGATGTAATTTATTCATGGCAACAAGCAACTATTACAAAGATATTAACAACAGCTGGGCGTGTTCTGACATCAAGTAATCTACACGGGAGATTCTTTGTTTATGTTATTCAGGTGTTGAAGCAGCCCAGACAATGAATGAAGTGTTGAAATTATTGTATGGTTGTAGGACAGAGGCGTTTTAAGTTCTTTCTGGGGGAGAGACTTTAACAAAAAAAAAAAGAAAAGAATATTAGAGAGCCTTATGTCTGGGCCCATGATGGCAACTGATTTTTTTTTATTAAATTCGTACAATAAAGGGGCCCCTACAGCAGTGGGAAGAAGGCGGGGGGGGGGGGTTGAGGGGGAGGCGGTCACTAGTTTTGCTTATATATATATAAAGAAAGTTTCTGTTGGGATTAGCGACCCCGCCCTTCCCTCAGGTCCCCACTCCCTAACTCTCGGTTTCTTCTAATTTTTTTTTTCAATCTTTCTCTCCCAGTGCACCGCCCCCCCCCCCAAAAAAAAATGACAATATAGTGATTTATGGGATTTAATTGAAATATCGGTCAGACGAAATGAAGTTAATTGTGTGACGCAAGTCATGTTGACATTTGAAATCTGTGCCACGCTCGCTACAGTTTTCTTATTTCTTGCTTGATAATTATTATTTTCTTTTTATTATTATTTTTCTTTTTCTTTCTATTGTCCCCGTTTTGTCTGTCTGTCATCACCCTATATCTCAACAACCATAAGTCCTAGACCCATGATGTACATATCATTTTGTAGGTCTTGACCTGCCAAGTGTACATCAAAAGTCCATTTCGCGATAGGACCTCTGAGGGCCGATCTTCAGGGCTCCTAAGGGGCTTATATATTATATTTACACCTTGTACGTTCAATAACCCATTCATTTGGTGCGAAATACTGCAGCACGTAGTTTCACCAAGATTTATTAAGAAACTCATCAAATGAAATAGTAAGCTTGTGTTCTGAGTTTAATTGAAAGTATCAGAGCTATGCAACAATTGACCGAGTTTTCGAACGATTAAATGACTATAATTTCGAATGTTTTCAATTATGAGTCCTATTTCAGTAACCACAAACCACTTGTAGTTAGATTTAAGAGAAAATAATTTTTTTTTCAAATATAAAGAAACGTCTTTATAGTATTTTTTTTACAGATATATGTATTACACTAAATTGAATTTATAAACATTTCCAAATTTACAAATATCTACTGAAAGCTAACATACGTACTGATACATAACGAGAAAATGCGCTAACACGTCCTGTGTCCAGAATGGAACAGGCTTAATTGCTTGTTTTTTTTTTTGTTAGCCAGAGCAAATGACCCTAACGAGAATTAAGTAATAAACAGTGCCCTTTTTTTTACTCAGGATCGTTGACAATATTAAACCAGGACCGTCGTAACAGATGAAACCCGAACATCTTATTACCCCTTAACCTAAGGAATCCCCACCGAATGATGTAAATGTAAAGTTCCTTTAAAGCCCTTTAGGGTTCGTCGGGTGCAGAGGAATTGTTAGAATTCATTTGTTTCAGCAACATTGGTATACTGAGCTATTGTGTGGCTTCTGGTCCAGCTGCTTTAACTCTTCCAACTTTGTCGGGTACCCATTTAAAGATGGGTGGACTTTCACAAAGACCTAAAACAATATCACTGTGACCCTTGCGGCTAACAGTCGAGTCTGGTACAGTTATCGGCTTAAAATGTACTTATCCACTGTTCGCGTGGGTGTAATACAAGGGACCTAAATTAGTTTCAGATTGTCAGGGAGGGATCCATTACTAAATGGTGACGCCCCTGATTGGAAATAAATAAAAACAAAAACAACCACTCATAGATGCAAGAAAGTATGGGATGTGTTTAAAATAGAAGTAAAAAATTAACAAAAAATACATTTTGAAAAGTTAATATAATGGAATGATGGCTACAAGAGCACGATACGTCACATTGTTCTAGCCCAGATACGTCACGTTGTTCTAGCCCAGATACGTCACGTTGTTCTAGCCCAGATACGTCACGCTGTTCTAGCCCACAGGTTCTCACAACTTTCATAAGTCTGGGTACGCTATACACTGATATTTTATTTTCCTCGTTTAAAAACTTTGATTTTCTCTTTCAGCGGTAATCTGGCCATGTATTTTGAACAATTTTTTTAGAAGTATCTTCCTGTTTGTAGAAGTATTTTCCTGTTTGTAGAAATATCTTCCTGTTTGTAGAAGTATCTTCCTGTTTGTAGAAATATCTTCCTGTTTGTAGAAATATCTTCCTGTTTGTAGAAGTATCTTCCTGTTTGTAGAAGTATCTTCCTGTTTGTAGAAATATCTTCCTGTTTGTAGAAATATCTTCCTGTTTGTAGAAATATCTTCCTGTTTGTAGAAGTAGCTGCCTGTTTTTGGCCGATTTTGTTCTTTGTCGCAGCATGAAAGTCCGGCTCGGTGTCTGACGAGTCCTCGGGTGGACCAGTGGCTCATGATGGCCGTGACTCGGGCATACCCATGGGTAAAGACGGCCACGGACTAAATGTTCGATTCTCGTAGATATTGTAAGTGTGATGTGGGGGATAGTCACACTTAATTGGATGGTATTTATACATTTATTTATTTTATATTTAATTAGTTTTATTTTGTATTATTATGTGTGTGGTGATGTCACACTAAAAGGAAAATTTTAACCTTTAATAAAATTCCGACATATTTCCTTGGTTCCCTTGGCCCTGGCGGGCCATCGGGGCAGATGAAGTGTAGAATTCATCTGTTTCTATAACCTCGGCATATGAAGGGATTGTGTGGTTAGCACAACGCGCAGCCGCCTTTACTTCCCCCAACTAAAGTCAGGTACCCATTTAAAGCTGGGTGGACTTGTGGGACGACTTTGCTCCATAGTTTAACCTTGGAAAATTCAATGGGCCTCACCGACAAATGTAAGAGACGTGTTATTAGCCGCCCCCCCCCCTGTGTTATGGCTCTGACGAAAATGAATCGAAATGAAATATTTCTCGTCTGCATGTAATGGGCCCATACATTCCTTGTGCTCCTGAGCAAGTTCCCAGTAAAGTAAATGCTATAATTATCCTCCCATTAATCAAGAACCATAGACAAATAGCCTACAACAGAAAGACATACATTAGTTATTTAGTAAGTTTATAGTTTTAATAATACAAGAATAATCTAAATAATTAGATTATCAATTACAATAACACAATAAACAGAATTGGTCCTATAATGCACGTAAACTAATGTGTTACGATGTAATATATTTAACCAAATGCTTAAATCATTTGAGTTGGACAATCCCTGAATTTCTTAGTTTTAATACTAATACATTAATAAGTAATACAAAGAAAAAGCAATATTAAAAAGCCCACATATTCCAAGAAATCTATTGGCAGTTTTATATTAGAATAGGATGTATAGCTTAGATTTGGATGTGTTATATTTTTTAAAAAAATATCTTGTCTGCTAAATAATTAGATATAACAATGATGATATGCTATGCAGGGGAGACTACTACACATAATCATTTAATATGTTTGATTAGTTCCCTTTGAAAGTATTCCGGTTGCTTACAGTGTTAATTTTTATTGGGATTTTTTTATGTAAACCAAACTTTTGATATCTCACACAGTAAATGAATACTGTGTACATTGTCTGGTGATTAATCAAAAAAAGAAGACGATTGGTGAGTCCCTTCACATTACAGTTACAATAATACGCACGTAACAGAAAATGTTTTAAATTCATTTTGAGGAGAGAAATGTGTGTAGCTATTAATTTTAGTTCAGTTAAGACAGTGTATAGACGCATGTTTTATTCGTCGCAACTATACCAAGACAGAGATGTAGCCATGCATGTAGAACAAAGAAAGAGATGTAGCCATGCGTGTAGAACAAAGACAGAGATGTAGCCATGCATGAAGAACAAAGACAGAGATGTAGCCATGCGTGTAGAACACAGACATAGATGTAGCCATACGTGTAGAACACAGACATAGATGTAGCCATGCATGTAGAACAAATACAGAGATGTAGCCATGCATGTAGACCAAAGACATAGATGCAGCCATGCATGTAGAACAAAGACAGAGATGTAGCCATGCATGAAGAACAAAGACAGAGATGTAGCCATGCATGTAGAACAAAGACATAGACACATCGTCGCTACGTGACAGTTTGCAATCACTTCATATTATATTTATCCTGTAACAAGGGCTGTAGAATGTATGCGGTACATTGTTTACCCATCCCCATCTTCCTGTCGTCAAAAATTCTCAACGACAACCAAGGCACCACGGGGTCTAAATAAATGTCTCGCACCTCCTGTCACCCTGTCGTCCCGTCAAAACAGGTAACGGTCGTCACGCTGACCTTAGCACCTGACACAGCGCCCACTTTAATAATGTGAATTTTTTAAAACTACAGTCGATGGTCATGAGAGTTTCTCTCTCTCTCTCTCTCCATGTGCAAACAGTCGGTGGCCATGGGAGTTTATCTGTGTGTGCCAGTGTGTGTGTGTCAGTGTGTCAAATATTGTGTTAAAATAAGCTATCTGTAAATACAACTGATGAAAATGTAAGCCTGCGGGAGGGGGGGGGTAGGGACGTAATTTGTCTTTAGTATTTATCGCTTTTTTCTACTAGCTCACAAAGATGAAATTAAAAATCGATTATCTTGGTATGTTTGATCAATGATGGAGTTAACCATAGGGGGATGAAATCGTCTGTATTGTAAAACAGGGGTGAAGGATGGGGGGGGGGGGGTGAGGGATGAGAGAGGTCACTCCATGACTGACCCGTAATGGCCTCAAGAATAAGAGATATTTGTATATGTACTAGGCTATAATTATACTTTAGGTAGGGACGCGAAATTAATTATCTAGTCATTATGGTGGTGTCGCATTCTATTTTACATATTACAGCAGGTATACATACTACAGCTATACATACTTCAGCAGCTACACATAACACATCAGCTATACATAATAATGGAGCTACACATAATACAGCAGCTATACATGATAAAGCAGCTATACCTACTACAGGAACTACACATAACACATCAGCTATGCATACTACAGGAGCTATACAATAATATATCAGCTATAAATAATACAGCAGTTATACGTCAACGAAAAAACAAACAAACAAACATCATAAACGGTCATTTGGCCACCCAGGCCAACGGGAGATTGACCATTGATAAAACAAATGTAAAGGGAATATCAGATATATGTTATCACCTCTGACCCTTAAGAATTGTGTTATTGAAGAGTGCACTAACCTATGCATAATATGAAATGTAAAAGATCCCGTTGGGGGGGGGAGGGCTTTTGAACCCATCGGGGGGGGGGGGGGGTCAGACTAAACAGCACTGACCACATGTTTCTGTACGTGTGGCTGTGTGGCTATTACCACTCCCAGCCGTATTTACTTAAGGGTGGACTTAAGAAAATGAATGAGATTTGATTTCAGGCTCGTCATGTGGATGGTTGAGCTGTCGACCACGCAACATGGAAAGTTCGAACTTAATTTAATTTTTTTTTTTACATTCGCACATTATATGACAACAAAGGACAGCAGAATTTTAATTTTTCTGACTAATGGTCAACCTGCTCGGACATTGATGACCGTGGGGCAATGGGGTGACTGGCAGAAACGTCCACAGTCAGATGGAGTGGCCGTCCAAAAAACTGACCCGTGGTGGGGGCTCAGGAGGATCGAGCTCGCTAGCCACTGGCCTCTTTGGCAGTCTCCAGATGTTGAGGACATGGCGAGTCTGATCTCACGGGCTCTAAGAGACCAAGTCTCAGCCCGCAGTTATCAAGGATAGAGCTCAGAGAGAGAGAGAGAGATAGAGAGAGAGAGAGGGGACTAAGATAGAAGCAAAAGATAATTATTTAGCAGTGAGTTGAAAATTGAGCAGTTAAGACAGGAGCAGAGAGCAGTCGTATATCAACAGAGCAATGATTCGAGAGGTCCACGTCTTAAACTGCTGATGTTACATTTTCTCAGATAAACATCTCCTAGTTCCACCTTCGATACCTCTCAAATGTTTATTTATAGATCAATCAACTGTTTATTTATAGAACAATCAAATGTTAATTTATAGAACAATCAAATGTTTATTTATAGAACATCAAAATGTGGATAAAAACAAAATTTAAAAAAATTGAAACTAATCATTTGACAGGATAGAAGAGGAAGAAAAAAAAATTGCAGGAAAACTTTGGTCCGAAATAAAAAATCAAAAACATACCAAAAGCAGATCAATATTAATTTCAGTCCCTTAACCCAGTGATTCTCACATGTTTTTGAATTCATGCAACAGCTAAGTTTTGATTCCCCACTCCCCGAACTACCAGGCGACACACTTAATAATGCACCAACTTTAAATTTACATTGTATAGATTTTTCTTTGACAACAATTTTCGTTGTCTATTTTTAATTCTTCGAGAAACACTGCGTGTTCTTCTTTGAGTGGAAACTGTTCCACTGACCACAACTTGAGACTCACTGGTCTAACCAAAACAACAATTGGGTCAACCATTCGTCGTGATTTATTTCCCTTTTTTTTAAACAATTTTTCATTATTGGTTCCGACATCAAACACACATCGACCTAAAAATGAGATGGGAAATGCCCCAAAAGTGTTATTAGATTAATCACACGATTGTACAAAACGTATCGACCATTCACGAAATCAAAGGCGGTTAAAGTACTAAATGTAATGACCGTTTGATACTGGTCTGTATGGTTTTGTGCTGTGTATTACCGCTGAGCTCTGTTGGGAATGTAGAGATTAAGGACCAGTTTCCAATGGTTTGCACTATCTGGTCGGGGAAAACAGAAATCATTGCTCACGCGGCGTTTTTTTTTTCATTTTTGTACTGTTCATGCTGCAATTTACATAATGTGTTATTTATACATCCAGTAGTATTGTATTATTATATTGTTAATCTTGTAAATATCCAGATTTACTCATGCTACAATTTACATAATGCGTTATTTATACATCCAGTAGTATTGTATTGTGTTATTGTTGATCCTGTAAATATCTTCTGTATTATGCATCCAGTTTTGCTCATGCCAGAGATGATTTTACATATTCGGTAGACACTAGACTAGTTACATTTTTGGACCTAATGCTAATGTTCATAATGTGGGCCCTGTGCATTGATACAATACAAGGATCGTATTGGATCTGAGCACCGGTAATATAGGGCCCCCCTTGGTAAAGGTATATTTTGCGAGCCATAGGTAAACAATTCACAAGACGTTTGGAAAACACAAGGAAATTAGCGTGTGTAATAGTCACCTATTAGATTGGCGGTCATTTGATTCTTGAAGAAAGCAGAGGTGAACACCAGAGAATAACCCACGTGATCTTCAATGCACCATTCTGAATGTCTGCCTCCCATCTCCGACACGCCCCCCCCTCCTCCACCCCTGCGTAGACAAGCTACGCGGCACTGTAACGACAGACGGAAATTTAGGCAACCGTATCGAAACTTCCGTATCTTGACATATTGTGATACAATTAATTTTTTTTTTCGGCGGTTTGTGTTGTCGTGCGATTTTTGAGCGATAATCGTTTGATGCAAAAGAACATTCAGAAAAGGCGTGGCCGTCACACTCATCCGACAGCATAACATTCTAGACTTTGCGTAATTTTTTTTTGACTATAACAACCTACTCCAAAAGTACGCATCATTTCACAGCTCAACACTAAGTGAACTCTTGCGATTGCCACATGGTGAAAAAAATTCGCTTTTCATTCCTTTAGACGGAATGGTGGGAGTGTTTCTTATTGTGTCCACATATCGTTGTTCAGTGATATCTTCTTTCTATTATAGTCAGTCGCATAAATCTCAGTCAAATAACTCTCATTTAGATAACTCTCAGTCAAATAACTCTCAGTCAAATAACTCTCAGTCAAATAACTCTCATTTAGATAACTCTCAGTCAAATAACTCTCAGTCAAATAACTCTCAGTCAAATAACTCTCAGTCAAATAACTCTCATTTAGATAACTCTCAGTCAAATAACTCTCAGTCAAATAACTCGCGGTCAAATAGCTCTCAGTCAAATAACAACTCTCAGTCAAATCACTGTCAGTCAACTAACTCTCAGTCAAATAACTCTCAGTCAAATCACTGTCAGTCAAATAACTCTCAGTCAAATAACTCTCATTTAGATAACTCTCAGTCAAATAACTCTCAGTCAAATAACTCTCAGTCAAATAACTCTCAGTCAAATAACTCTCAGTCAAATAAGTCGCGGTCAAATAGCTCTCAGTCAAATAACAACTCTCAGTCAAATCACTCTCAGTCAAATAACTCTCATTTAGATAACTCTCAGTCAAATAACTCTCAGTGAAATAACTCCCAGTCAAATAACCCCCGCATAGTTTCTTCTCTGGTAATATTATATAACACATCCGCTAACCCAACACCCCTACAACCACAATCACACTTTTTATACATGTGAAAAACACACACACACACACGCACGCACGCACGCACAGACATAGACTTAAACAGATGCAGTGTTTGTTTAAAAAAAAAAGAAAGAAAAAAACGTAACAGTATTATGTAAAAAAAAATGTAACAGAATTGAAATTAAAAAGTCAACTATGTGTCCAAAGTCAATCTCGCCACATCTTTCACGGAATAGGGTGGTCCTCCTTTTTTGTTTCTTGTTTTTTTTGAAAGACTTTTTTTATGTCTCACTTCTCAAGATCAAATCTAATCCTCTATGGGCAACAGAAAAATGTAATTTTCACTTGTCCATCAACTGGTCTACCGAGCTGAGAGCCGCCATCTTGCCGTAACAGAGACTCAAGACTGTTGAAGTGACGTCAGACGATTTGTTTTTTTTTTTGCCCCACTGTTTTAGCACGACCTGAAAAGTCGGTAAATTTATACAATTTTAAAACCAAACAGCTTAATGTATGTAGAAATATAACATTTTTACCAAAACAGGTTAGTTTCAGGAAAAGTGTGACATTTTCCTACCAAACAACTTAATGTTTAAAAGTGTGACATATTTACCAAAACTACGTAATGTCCCACCCATCATGTCACTGTTACTAACTGCATCTGATGTCACTTTTAGAATTTCCCTGGTGTCACTTTTAGAACCCGTCCCTGGTGTCATTTAGAACCCGTCCCTGGTAATACTTTTAGAACCCGTCCCTGGTGTCATTTAGAACCCGTCCCTGGTAATACTTTTAGAACCCGTCCCTGGTGTCATTTAGAACCCGTCCTTGGCTATACTTTTAGAACCCGTCCCGGATGTCACTTTAAAAACCCGTCCCTGGTGATACTTTTAGAACCCGTCCCTGGTGTCATTTAGAACCCGTCCCTGGTTATACTTTTAGAACCCGTCCCGGATGTCACTTTGAAAACCCGTCCCTGGTGTCATATAGAACCTGTCTCTGGTGTCATTTAGAACCCGTCCCTGGTGTCATTTAGAGCCCGTCACTGGTGTCATTTAGAACCCGTCCCTGGTAATACTTTTACAACCGTCCCTGGTGTCATTTAGAACCCGTCGCTGGTGTCATTTAGAACCCGTCCCTGGTGTCATTTAGAGCCCGTCACTGGTGTCACTTTTAGAACACGTCACTGGAATCACTTTTAGAACACGTCTCTGGTGTCATTTAGAACCCGTTCCTGGTGTCACTTTTGGAAACCGTCACCTGCGGTGCACACCCTAATTACCCCAATTATTCTCATCAGACACCCATATTTATAAAGCGACAGCCCTGATACATAGCTCAAACATCGTTGAAAGAGATACAATAAAATGAATCAACATTTAGTTGGCCATTTATATGCATCCTCTCATTAGCGCTGCAGACAAAAAAAAATTTCCTTTCCTAAAATAATCACACGTCCATTATTGCGCATTGATCATCTTTTTTGTTGACACACTGCATTCATTTATGTGACCCTATACAACATTTTATTTAGTAGTCCAAATATAACAATCTATTCTGCCAATTCATTTCCCCCCCCCCCCTTTTTTTTTTCTTTCAATTGGAATGGAGAAAAAAAAATGTCGTCCTCTGAAGCTGTGTGTCGTAGATGGAGCAGACGAGAGAGTCCAACCGCCATTACAGAGACGTACCAGGCTGGGACCAATCAAATCATAGCAGAGGAAAAGCTCGCACGCGCCAACCCAACTCAAGTCACTCGAGAAAGCAATAAAGTAAATAGAATTGTTGTTTTTTCCCCTCATTTCAAAAAGATGGAATACATTTCTGTAAATGGAACTATTGGTGTAATTTTCTTGTTTTAAATAAAAGTATATATATATATATATTGAAACGAATTTTCTGATATTTACTGTGACTAAATAATTCTGCTTTGTTCCATTTCTGGAGTTTGATGATTTTTGTTTTTCGTAAGCACGGTTGGATGTTATTATTTATAAATAAATAGAATCATGATATTTTTATGAGCCCAGAAAACTGAAACATGTTTTGAAATAGGCCGCACAGTTTGTTTAAAAAACAAAGATTAAAGTCGGGAACAGAAATACAATTTTATTTAGTAAGTGTTACTTGTTATTTTGTAGTATGATAGGTCTGTGTTAGAGTAATAGCTTCTAATAGGTTCTTGTATTGTTGTTTGTTGAATAATACGCTTGTATTAAATAATATCACAGGGGTTCTAATGCTTTTATTTTTTCTCGGGTGGGGGGGGGGAGAAGCGAGAGGATCTAATCAAATTTATTCTTCTGTCCACCAACGTGTCAGAGCAGCCACGATGAGGGGTGGGGGGGGGTACCCAGACACTTAAAGGGCCACTTCGCTTTCAAAATGAATCATCATTAAGCTGGTAAATTACTGGGTAAGGGAGAGGGATGGGGATTAGGGAGGCTCGAATTAAACAGGTATGTAAAGGCCCCGAGATGTCCTGCTGCCGGTCCTGCTCTGTAAGGATACAACCGATACTTTTGTGTGGCTGTGCCGCCGACTCAACTTAAAGATACTTTCCGGGATGTCTTACTCTACGAGCCTTGAGGTTGGCAAGGGAAGGGAAGGGGGGAGGTCGTCTTGATAATTTATAACGTTAATCTCAGTCGATGATCTAAAGTGCGTGCGATCGCTCTGTGAGTATTGTTTTGGGCATTCGCTAATGCGTATAGCTCAGAGGAAACTGTTGTCGCCATCCGTGAAGTCAACCAGAATCGGCTTTAAATGATCGGGGCCCAGGGCGAGTGTCAAATGCTGGGGCCCAGGGTGAGTGTCTAATGCTGGGGCCTAGGGTGAGTGTCAAATGCTGGGGCCTAGGTTGAGTGTCTAAAGCTGGGGCCTAGGGCGAGTGTCTAATGCTGGGCCCCTGGGCGAGTGTCAAATGCTGGGTCTAGGTTGAGTGTCTAATGCTGGGGCCTAGGCTGAGTGTCAAATGCTAGGGCCTAGGTTGAGTGTCAAATGCTAGGGCCTATGGTGAGTGTCAAATGTGGGGCCTATGGTAAGTGTCAAATGTGGGGCCTATGGTGAGTGTCAAATGTTAGGGCCTAGTGTAAGTGCCTAAGAAGATAAGGGATGGCTATATATATAGTACCAAAACGCTCATATCATAGGATTCCTTCCAAGGTGCGGGAACGGTTGTGTCTGGCCCAAGTCTACTTTTTCAAAATCCACCACTACTCAACTGTAGTGACATCCCCCTACTCCCTGGTATCGACATTGAACGCATTCATTGAGTCAAATAAATAAATTAAAAAAAAAATCAAACACGTTTTTAAAAGTTAAATATAAATTTCCACCAATTAATTTTTCTGTGTTTTTTTTTGTTTAGTTATAAAATTCCATTAAGTTGACTTTGGTGTAAATTAGTTTGCCGCGGTATAAAAAAAAATGGCACGCTGAGTTGGATCGATTGATAGTAGGTGATGCTAGAGAGATAGTTTCATGAGCTTAAGAAAAAAGGGTCTGGTCATAGCGGGGAGTGGGTGGGGTAAATGTTTGAACAGGGAATCGAACAGAAGTCCCTCTTCAATCATTAGCCTGGTCTTTATCCAACGGGGGTGGGTGAGGGTGGGGGGGGGGGGGAAGAGAGAAGATCCGTTTGGATACTGGAAACCGACCTCTTTTGAAAAGGATTGGCACAAAAAAAAAGTATGTATTTAACTGATGCTGAACAAAGCTCACACTTTGACAAGATGTTTTATTATAATATGGACAGTGCAGGGCCGTTCTTGGGAGCCTTAGCCAGAGACTTCCAGAGATATATTTTGAAGCCCTGAACAATAGGCTGTAATAGTCGGAGGCAAGACAAAGGTAACTTCCGGGGTGGCGGGTGGGTGGGTGGGTGGGGGGGCGGAGGGGGACTCTTAGCAACTGATTGGATAATAATTAATAATGGAAAGGGGTTACTTTGTCAGTGTGGGGAGATTGGGGGGGGTAGTATACAGTCGGTTGCACATCAACAATAATCCCCCGTCCTGACCATCTCCGATAACAGGGGCCTCATTAATAACACAAATACGCAGGCTTGTCCATGGGACATATTTTTCTGTCCCATCCTATCTCATCCCATGGTAATTTATGTCTGTCTTGTCCCATGGGATTCCCATGAAATCCCATGGAATCGCCAACGACACCAATCATCAACTACTACAATGGTTGACAGTCTGATTGATGACTGGCGTAACGGCTGTGTCCCCGCTACACGCAAGCGGTAAACAGATTATGCATAAATGCGTATTGCTTCAGCTACGTATGGTAAATTCATATGTAATCTCCGCCAATCTCTTAAAAAATCAAGCCGTACTATTGGTGTTAATAGCTTGCGCTCCATCTATTTGTTTATACCACATCTTTGGGCGTGACGCACCAGAATGCAAACGAACCATCTTATATGATAAAAGGTTATGTGTATTTATTTATTTATTATATGCTATCCGTTGTCCCACCACAAGATAAAGGACAGATTGTGCAATACATATTTAAATGAAAATTAACAAATTTGGGTTAGCTCAGGTGCACATCAAGTCGCTATGACGCGGCTACTCTGTCCCATGCCGTGTCCCATGGGACATGGAAAATACAAATGTGTGCTGTACCATCCCGTCCCATTTCCATGGACAAGCCTGCAAATACATTGACTGATAGATTCATTTGGTCATTTATTATTGAACCCTGAGGTCCCGGACATGTTATTGAACCCTGAGGTCCCGGACATGTTATTGAACCCTGAGGTCCCGGACATGTTATTGAACCCTGAGGTCCCGGACATGTTATTGAACCCTGAGGTCCCGGACATGTTATTGAACCCTGAGGTCCCGGACATGTTATTGAACCCTGAGGTCCCGGACATGTTATTGAACCCTGAGGTCCCGGACATGTTATTGCGTTGCACCCCCTTCCCCCCAGCCCCAGTCCATACCTTGCGGCTCCACTGGATTTGTCCCCCCCTCCCCTCTCTTACTGTGATATATATGAGCTTAAAAAAACGAACGTTATCTAGTGACCAGCGTTTTGTTCATAAAAGTAGACCCATTAACAAAATATAGACTAGTGTATCCTTTGACTTTGAGCAACCAACTAGTGTATCCCTTGACTTTGAGCAACAAACAAGTGTATACCTTAACTTGAGCAACCAACTAGTGTATACCTTAACTTGAACAACCAACTAGTGTGTCCCTTGACTCTGAGCAACCAACTAGTTTATCCCTTGACTCTGAGCAACCAACTAGTGCATCCCTTGACTTGAACAACCAACTAGTGTATCCCTTGACTTGAGCAACCAACTAGTGTATCCCTTGACTCTGAGTAACCAATTAGTGTTAGTGTATCCCTTGACTTTGAGCAACCAACTAGTGTTTCCCTTAACTTTGAGCAACCAACTAGTGTTTCCCTTGACTTTGAGCAACCAACTAGTGTTTCCCTTGACTTTGAGCAACCAACTAGTGTTTCCCTTGACTTTGAGCAACCAACTAGTGTATCCCTTGACTTTGAATCAACATTGAACTGGAATTATTTATGTCTCATTTTACTGACTCCACTGATATCATTCAATTCAGTTCATCATTACATGGAACACATATTTAATATTATCGCTATCGGATACGTTGAGAAAAAAAAGGAGAGGGAGGGGGGCGCTGGACCTGGGGGGGGGGGGGTTATTCGCCCAAGTCGCCCCCACCCCACCCCTATAAGGCCGCTACTGCAATTAGATTGTTACACATAACGACCTCCTCGCCCTTAGACAAATTGCAGTCGTCTTAAACTTGTCTTTTAATGATCATAACGTGGCCACTATTTTAATTATGGTCTAAATCTTTTTCTCTCTTTTTTTTTTTCAATAAATAAATTTGAAATTTAATTTTTATTTCTGTATGGGACATGAACTCTGCAAAGTTCACTCCCTCCGTCAAACTCAAATTACGTCCTGTCTCCCCCCCCCCACACCCATCCCCCTCCCAGCTAAGAATAATCCAGAAATGGACAAAAAAATAACAAGAATTATATTTTGAAGAAAAAAAAAATTGAAACAATAATACAAAAAATTCTTATCTAACTGGCGAAAAAAATATCTAGGTCAATTAATTTAATTGAGTGGACGCCTGGTCGTGCGGTAAAACTCTCGACTGTCAACTTTTGATATCTACTGAGAGCAAGGGCAGTTTATCAGGTTATTATGATGAGAGTTTCCTCCCGTTGTATCTCCAAGGCCATTCATTACACTATCAGTTATGGCGGGGATGAAAGAAGGGAACTGCAAAAATAAAACAAAACAGTTCCATAATATTGGTTGATAGCATACAAGAGACAAACATCACACCCTTTACATAAACTTTACTGATTACTTTTTAAATCAGCTCAATGTTTAGTTGTCTGTCTTCTTCTTCTTCTTCTATCCCTTAACCCGTGGATGGGTCGTTGGGGCACCATTGAAGACTGAAAACTAGTTAGGTTTTCAGTCATGGTGTATCTGAGGCAGGAAATGCTTGGCGGCGCCCAACCCTCCCCAAGCTTGACCACAGCCGGTTTCCTCCTTATCGGTGGCCCGCCTTGATCACGGACACGTAGCCGTTTGGGTTCACATTTGATCTCGTCCGCCCTGGCCGGTGACTTCAATTTGGAAGTTCATACGCTCAGTGGTGCCGTGTCAGCACCACCCCCTCACTCGGTTTAGCCGGTCAGCTGAGACCGTTGCCCAGGGTGTGGCGCGGGGAGCCACACGTGAGAGATTCAAGAGATGAGCGAGGACCAGTGAGCTTGACCACCCGAGGGTGCAGCTGTCAGAGCATCAAAGATACTACCTCTGCCCAGAGCCCTCTATACACCCCAGTTGTCTGTCTAGATTGTTTTAAATAATATCTACATGTGTACACAAGGCACTGTCTATGTTAAATACAGTCGATTCCGCTTAATTGGGACACATCGGGACTGAGGCTTTTTGTCCCAGTTAAGCGGCTGTCCCAATTAAACATACACATTTACTATTGGTTTCTTGGTTTGGTTCCTTTGAGATTTGTCCCAAATAAGCGGCTATCCCAATTAAGCGGTGTCCCAATTAAGCGGAACCCACTGTATTTGAATCTACTCTACTTAGTTGTGTTCCATACATCGTGTTTTCTCAGTGCCGAACCTAGGCATTAGGCGGCCCGGAAGGGGGCTTGTCCTCTTTGGGGGGCCCCTGCATTTTGACATTCGACACCATGACATAAGATAATGTACTTAATATTTAATGTAAAAATTTTTTGGGTTCCCCCCTCAAGCTGAGGCCCGGGGGAACTTTCGAATTTGGACCCCCCTCCCCCACCTTAGGTATGCCTCTGGTGTTTTCTACTGTGTATTTCAATGTAAAGTCATTTTTCTTTGAGAAATGTTTCTACCAGATGTAGGTTATAAACAGAACAAAAAAAAAAAAAGAAAGAAAATCGTCACAATAGTTTCATGTGACTTATTGTTTTACGATGTCACAGAGTCGCAGGTTGAAAAATTTCAGTGTTGCTCATATCACAGCTGTTTCGTGTGACACGTTGGTCGCGCATGTAAAAAAAGAAAATTGCCAGAAGTCAATGTCTCATTTGATCCAGATGTCAGAGTAGAATAATACGTCATACTTGACCCGTCACAATTGGCCAGTTTGTCACTATTGACACATATATTGACCTGCATGTTACAATTGACATTTATGTTATTATTGACCTGTGTGATACAATTGACTTGACATGTCACAATGGACATGTATGTTACTATTAAACTGGGTGTTACAGCTGACCTGCATTGACCACAGTTGTCTGAACAAACTACTGTGACCATACTAACAAGTTTCTTTCATCTTTATTTATTTAATTCATTGAATTTACGTCAGATTCATAATACATGTAAAAGAAAAAATGAAACTAAAATAAGTAACCAGTGACGTCATCTTGATGACGTCATACAGAGTGGGTGTGGCGTGCTATAAATAGTACCTCGATTTCCCTTTTAGAGTCATAGCCTTGCTAGAAGTGTATTTTTCTTTCTCTCTCTACTTTTTTTCGCCGGGTTGACATCACGTGACATTTCTACATGATCATTTGGGGAATTTATCACTTCCGTATTTTTTTTTCAGACCCATACGCTTGTGATTCTGTACCAGATGTCTCCCTGTAATCTTCACAAATCTTTCACTATTTTTTTTTCACTCTTCCAGTCTTTTTCTTTTAACAACTCAACATCCACCAACGCATACCAACACCCCCTACTCCCCTCACCACCCCTCCCCCCAATCCCGCCCCCTTAAATTCTTCTTATCTCATTAAAAACCACCCTTCCCTCACCCTAGTGTAAATATACATATTCATAACATTTTATGTACAAATGTATGTAGCTTTAATTTAAATGGAATAAAAAAGAGAAAAACCATTTTGAATGATAAACCATGTTACATATTTAAACAACTTGGAACCGATCTCGTTGAATTTGTTTGGATTTGTACTGGAATAATTGATTCCTTATACGGCTTTTCACTTAGCGGCCAAATTTCGTGGAGCGTATCTAGGCCGTAAAGCGAGGTATGGGTGTATTGTATTCTTTCATGTCAATTTCATTCAATTGTAATCGTCTGTTTGTAATTAATTTTGTATTTTGTGTTCTGTTACAGAAGAATTGTAAAGAAAGTTTTATACCGACATGTCATATAAAAGTTCAGCATTTTCTGTACAGAAGTATAGTGCAGTATGGTCAAGAAAGCTCCAGTCATTTCAGAAGTCTACAAGGAAACGTGGAGAGTTTGCAATAGTAGAAGAATCTTTATCTAACCGCTGCAAGTTGCCAAAAGAGTCTGACATTATCGGTAGATTTTTGTTTCTATCAAAACAGTGCAAGTCAAAAGCAGAGACAATATTTACAGCGATTACGGCTGTTCTATCTGAATACGAACTCTATTCATGTATTCGAGTAATTATTTGTGATACAACGAATACCAATTCTGGCAGCAAAAATGGTGTGGTACGCAAGCTGCAAAATTACTGTCAACAGAACAGTGTACAAATCCCTCAGTACATAGGCTGCCAGCTTCATGTTTTAGACCTAGTACTCAAGCATGCTATGGATTCTGTTTTAGGCAGGGAAACGTCTAGTCCAAACATTTCTTATCCATTTGTTGCTGAAATTAACGCAAATTATGAGTCACTTAAGGAGAAATTTGGTTCTCAAGATAATAATCAAGAACTCATGGGAGAAAACTAAGGATGGATAGATGACATGAAGTTTTTACATCACTTGACGCAAGTATTTCGTAATTATGAATTAAATAAAACCTTTCCAGTTATTCACTTCCAGAGACTGCCGGCTTTAAGTAATGCTCGTTGGAATTCACGTGCAATACTAGCACTTCTGGCATTCATTCTAATTCCAGAAACTAGAAATTTGAAAATGTGTGTGCTTTCATAGCGAGACCGTGGTCTGAAGTATTGTTTTTAGATCAAAGGGACTGGAAAATAGGAAATAAGATTTTAGCACCTGCTTTGCATAGATACCCTAAAACAAAAAGATGCTTCTTGAGGCACTGGGTCTGTGAAGATTAGCAATAACTGGTATAGAACGAAGTAACCGCTGTGCAGAAAGAGCTATAATAATAATGCAAGACATTGTTCCACGTTGCAAGACTTCAAAGACACTTAATAACCGTTTCATTCTCACTAATGATGAAGCATAAAACTTTTTTATGTTTCCTATGTCGTCCGTTTTTATCATTTCATATTTTGGACATCTCTGTACTCATGCACACATTCATTACACATGTTGTTCTTATGTAACTTTCCATTACAGTGTTGTGTTACATATATTAATATATGATATTCGTTTTATGGTTGGTGGGGAAGGTTTTTCAAATATTTCCATAAAAGGTTATTTGTGTCATAATGCACTCATAAAAAGTCACCTTTTCTTGACATGTAAATATGAGGTTACAAAAAAGTCATAACCCTAATATAGATAGACCATAGTTGAACTTTATGTTATCATGAAAAGGTCAATGTAATCATATTGGTCATTTATTTTATGTAATGAAACTTTTTAGCTATCTTTCTGTTTCCTTTTAACAAAACAAAAATGGAAGATCCTTGGAACCACGTCTGCCAGTATGTCAAACTTATTCCTTAACTAACCGGCCATTTAATCTCATTCCTGAAGCGTCATTTTTTAATTGCTAGATAATTTTGTAACTTACACTTATTCTAAATATAAGTCTTAGTTGTTTTGTAATTTAAAAAAATAAAAGTAGTATTTATTTTTATTTTAATTTTTACTATAATGTGTACATCTTTACAAGATGGCCGATCACATTGAACAAATTGCTTCAGTCACTATCCGAATAGATATGTTAAGGCAGTATCCGTATTAATAAGTGCTTTTAGCCAGGCTTGCGGAGCCGGAGCCGAGGAGCCGCTACTTTTTGCTGGAGCCGGAGCCGAAAAAATCTGGCGGCTCCACGGCTCCCAAATGTTTTTTTTTACAGCAGAATTTTTTTGTTTAGCTTTAAAATTACAAATTTGTTTGATTGTTTGCCTCCTACAATTTGAAATGTTGTCATGTTTTACGAACGCCAAAACAGTAACACGCACATCAACACAAGAAATCTTTAATGGGGAATCGGTTTGTGTTCGTTTTAAATCTTGTTTACCCTCCGAAATTTTTTTAATGGCATGTTATTTTGTTATATATAAAGTTAAAACAGTTTTATTTCATAGAATAATTGTATCAATCATTTAAAATAAATTTTTACTACGATGACAAACGCGTCATTTTGTATTATTATTTGACCGCGAATTTGTAATAGACTAAAAACAAAATGGTAGCTTTCTGTATTTAACAATTTTATTATAAACAGAATATCTGAAATAGAGCAGATTAATTTAAAAGGTTGTGACTTTTCGGACCCGTATCCCAATAAAATTCGATTGTTATTCGGACCCGTGGCAAATATGCACTTAGCTTAGCTATATATAAAATTTATTAGACGGAACCCGAAAAAATAATAATACAGAGTCCACCTCGTGGAACCCTAGACACTGAGTAACGATTAAATCATACAATTCAAACAATAAAAAAAAAAATAAACAAAAAACAATAATAAAGTCTATGTATAGCTAAGCTAAGTGCATATTTGCCACGGGTCCGAATAACAATCAGACTTTATCGGGACGGGGTCCGAATGAAAATCGGAGTTTATTGGTACCCGGGTTCAGGCCCGTAGCCAGAGGGGGCTGGGGGGGCTGACCCCCCTCCCCCCGTTCATGACCTGAGCCCCCCCCCCCGTGCATGGTTTGAGCTTTTTGACAAAATTTTAATAATAACGGCTATAAAACTCAATCATTTTGTTCAATTTTGTTTTAGGGGCCCGGACTGAGCTGGCCAATCAACTTTTGAAAATATTAATATCAGCACGGGGGCCCGTGTCACCCCTGCCCAGGGACCCGAAATTTCTGTCGGTGGGCCTGTTCGCAACCTTGTAATAGTTTTATATATTGATATCTTCTGAGGACAACTAGCAACCTTAAATAAGTTAATAAAATAATATTGACTTCTGACTTCACTTTTATACATATGTATAATAAAATAATAAAGTACAAACTCCGTGATTTCTGAGTGCTGTTATTTAATTTGCAAATTTACTTTTTAGCAGAATTAATTTTCTTTTAAATTGAATAATTGCGACTGGTCGATTTGTTGTTGATATATCTGTTCTTTGTTTTCAATATTTTATAAGAAATATCACTTAAATAGCTAAGCTATATTCGTGCATCTTTGTCGTTCTTCCAGGGTTGTACGTTTAACCAACAGTATAATGATATAAATCAGGTATCTATTATGTAACAATTGTGTAGCAGAACAAATGGTCAATATATTTATAACAGGATTCAGAAATTGCTCAGCCTCAATAAATTTTTATCATTAAAACTCTTTACTATTTAAATTATTTTTAACAAAACTGCAACATGCCATGCATTATTGAAACGTAGTTAAAATTATATATTTCTAATTAATAGCTAAACAATCGGTACTAAAATGCACCATTCCAGATATGGAACTGCAAAAAATGTCTTGGGGAGGGGACTCACTGAGGTCCCCTCCCAAAACCCCTCCTCTCCGTTCGCAAGCTTTCGGCGCTTCGCACCTCCATCTTCGCCCCCCCCCCCGAACATTTCTTCTACCCCACCAGGGGCGGAATTACTGGGAGGGCATGGAGGGGGGCATGTCCCCCCCCCCCCCCGTTATCGCAAGTTTAGGTAATACATCATTAAATTATCGAAATATTTTTTGTTCAAAGACCAATTTTCAACAATGAAAACAGTTTCGCACCCCCCCCCCGGGGTCAATGTTTTGCCCCCCCCCCCCCGTCAAAGTTGTCTAGTTCCGCCGCTGTACCCCAGAATCAGTTCTTCGGCACTCCCGAAAAAAAATCTCCCCCCCTCCCAATGCAATAATCCTGGCTACGGGCCTGCCCGGGTCCGAATAGTCACTTCGAATTTATAAATAACTAGTTGCAAGTACCCGGCTTTGCCCGGGTTTAAAATAAGGTTTTCTGTTTACCTTCTGTTTTCTCCCTACCCCCTCTCTCCCTTCCTCTCTCTCTCCCTCCCTCCCCCTCCCTCCCTTTCTCCCTCCCTCCCTCTCTCAAATCTCTCTCCGTCCCTCTCCCATCTCCCTCTCTCCCTCTCCCTCTCTCCCACCGTCCATCCTCCTCCCTCCTCCTTCCCTCTCTCTCCCTCCCTGCCCCCTCTTTCTCTTTATCTCTTCCTCCCATTTCTCCCATCCTCTCCCTCTCTTCTTCCCTCCCCCTCTCTCTCCCTCCCTAACCCCTCTCCCCTCCTTTCTCCCTCCCTCCCCTTTCCACCTCTCTCTCTCCCTCCCCCCTCTCCCCCTTCCTCCCTCCCTCATTCCATCTCTCTCCCTCCCTGCCCCCCTCACTTTTTATCTCTCTCCCTCCCTCTCTCCCTCCCCTCTCTCTCCCTCCCTACCCCCTCTCCCCCTCCCTTCCTTTCTCTCTGCCTCTCCCCCTGCTCCCTCTCTCCCCCACCTTTTCTCCCCCTGTCCACCCCCTCCCTCTCTCTCTGTCCCCCTCCCCGCCCTCCCTCCTACCCTCCTTTCCTCTCTCTCCCCCCTGCCCCCTCTCTCTATCTCTCTCTCTCTTTATCTCTCTCTCCCTCCCCTCTCTCTCTCTCTCTCTCTCTCTCTCTATATATATATATATATATATATATATACTTATTATTATGGTTTCACACTTCTTATAAAAGCCTTCTTCATTCCTTTACCTTCCTCAAACTGTACACATCAGAGAGCATGAAAAAACATCAACAATTCTTTGCATCACAAAGGCACAATACAGCACCAGCGCGCAAGTTCTATTCGATCATAGGGAAATGACGTCACAGAGGAATTTTATTTATGGCGCCGTCGAGATTACTTTAAAATAGTAAAATACTAAAATAAAAAAAATTAATTACAATTAAACTACCCATCGATATGAAACGAAACCTGTCCTATAACCTTCCTCATGTAATTATGTGTATGTGTAACAAATTTCACGTTATTTGTTTGTCTGGATCTTGAGTTATAAGGGAACAGACAGACAGACAGACAGATAGACAGACAACAAATGCGTCTTATAAGTATAGAGATAAATATAAATACTGAAGTCTTTAAAATATTTTTAATAATGTATCAATTTACTCTTGGCTAATTTGATCATTGAAATAACTTTTTAGTATTTATGAAAATGTCGACTAGTGAAACCTCAATCGAAAATAATGATACGTTTCTGGATGCACTGAAATGGTTTGTTTTAAGTAAAACCGACAATGCGTATATTTTTCAAGTTCCTGACTATGGGGGTGAACGCGGCAAAGTTCGCATAACTTTTTATCAGCGGGATGTTAGCGTGGAGCAATTACAAAAATTTTTGTCTCGTGTGATACTATCTTAATAGGGAGCCGGAGCCGTCAATTCGTGGGAGCCGGAGCCGGAGTCGAAAAAAAATATGGCGGCTCTGCAAGCCTGCTTTTAGCTATGAATTTATGTTGCTATTGGTGCCAATTGATACATTTATATTCATTATTATGTATGTATAGTTCTCTGCCTGTGCAATGTATTCATAAAATGTTCACTGTATATATGTGTTCATTATGAGTCTTAATCATTAAAAGTTGAGTTATCAACATGGGCGTATTTAAGGGGGACAAGGGGGGGGGCTACATTTTGAAAACATGTAATAAAGTTGTTACAATAAAACTGAACTCAATTTCCTGAAAGTTTATTACATTGAAGTATAATACCTAAACAGACAACAAATGTACCCCAAATCTAACCTCTAACAGCAGAAAGTAACTAATGTGCAACTTGCTTGCTTTTTCCAGATTGTTCTAAATATTCCAGTTGTTTAACAATTTCTGTCACATTTTCAGCGAAAATCCGCAACTTTTTATATTTATGTGTACATCTAGTTTCACATAGCAAAGAAACATATGGAATTGGTTTTCTTCGCTGATTAATTTCTCAGAAAACACTATTATTGACTTAGTGTTTCCTATTGTGTTTCGTACAGCATTCACATTATTTAAATTGTTTACGACAAGATTTAATTTATGTGAACTGCAATGGACAATTTGGGTATTTTTTTCGAATTATTGCTTGGACTGCTCTTTCTTTCCTTGCCATTGTAGAACATCGTCTTATCCTTGACCAACAATATTTGTAATATCTAATCAGGCCCGTAGCATGCGGGGAGGGGGGACAGGGAGGCCTGACCCTCCCTTCGTTTTGTCTGGCCCCTCTGCTTGTTTGCACTACATAGTAAAATTTATTTCCTGCCCCCTGCTATTGCTTGGCCCCTGCTGTAGAATGACTGGCCCCTGCTGTAGAATTTTCACGCTACGGGGCTGTATCTAATCCAAATTCTAATGAATTTGTAATTATTGTGTTCTTTGACTAATCTAACACCGAGTGACATATGCTCAATGCCTGAAATTATATTGTCTCGTCGGCAAGTATAAAAATTGCAACTGAATTATTTGCTTCACGAACAATGTCTTCACGCAAGAGAGACCCACAAATTTCGATCATAGTGTTTTGTGTAATTTCCGACAGGCCCACAGACAGAAATTTCGGGCCCCTGTGCACGGCTGTCACGGGCCTCTCGTGCTGATAATAATATTTTCAAAAGTTGATAGGCCAGCTCAGTCCGGGCCCTTAAAACTCGCCGGGCCCCTGGGCATTTGCCCCCTGCCCCCTTTCGGCGGCACTGGTTGCCGAGATATACTTAGCACTACACGAACCAATTGACAAATGAATACCTAGAACTTCATCTCCAGATTCAACACGAAACTCTAACAGGTCGTAAAAAATACCAGAATGTGATTCTTTTCCACGAAGTGCCAAATCATACATGCCGCAAAAAAAACTGCTTTGGCTACCAATAGTGCAACAAAAAAGCATGTATCTTTAATAAGAATCTTTGTGCCATGTGCTTTGCATGTGGCTACGTGCATCTTCGTTGAAATCTTTTAATTTTGTGCATGGTTTGAGTGACAAATGCTCCCTGAACTCCTGGAATTACTTTTTGCGAAAACAACACCACAATATGCAAAAGCCACCTTTTAACATTTGCAAGTATACAACCTACGATGAATAGTTTGATAACCAAGCATATCTAAAGCCTCTGTTTCCATCACTGTCAGCTATAAAATCATATTCTTATCAGGGGTCCAACAATTAAAGGTCAGCAGCAATTTCAACTCATTTGAAAGGTCGTGTGTCAAGACATACCTACCAATATCTAATTTAGGAAATGAAGAAGTGACAGCGACAATCAATCAGAAATAGTTGTTTCAATTGTGTCTGGCTGTTGAACTTGTACTGTTGTCCCCAATGCATATGATAATTCAGATGCTGCAGACGCCGTAAAATCTTCTAATAACGGCTTTTCGGAATCATAAACAATTTTTCTGATATCCATCTTTTCATATTAATTTTGAATTAATTTAGGATAAGTAAAAAATCACCCAGTAGCAGACGATCATAAACTAACAAGAGTTGCCAGATTTTAAAAAAACCTGAATGCCAAAAACACTATCGAAGGGCAAATCAAGCTACTGAAGGCCAAATTAAACAAAAAAGAAATTAAAATCGGAACATGCTTGTGCTTGTAGTTAAAATGTTTGAATTTTCAAATGCATTTATTTATTTCAATACAAATAATTAATGTTATATGTTAATGTTATAACGTGGATTTAATTGAAAAATAAACCTGTATGGAATTGTCAGTGAAATTTAAAAAAACGTGTTTTTGTGCCCCCCCTGGAAAAATTCCAATCGACGCCCATGGTTATGAATGTATATGTTCGTAAAACAAGATGTATCTGTGTTGATTAAAATGTTGAGTGATGTGTCTGTGTTCATTGTAAGTTGAGCTAGGTAAGTAGTTCGATATCTATAATTCAAAAAATCAAATCCTACTCTGATTTTCACACAAGATATCGGCAATTTACACATCACCTGTACAGCATGTGTAATAATTTTAATGTAAGTGTACGGTGGAGCGAAAAAATTTTCTTTTTCAAAATTTAATAGTGAAAAAAAAGTTGCATTATGAATATAAAAATCCAACTGTAAAATATTTACAATATCTGTTGATGTTTATTGGTGCCCCAACCCAGTAGAAATTTTTGCTCATTCAACCATTTAGTTATAATCCTGGCGAAACAACAGTCAACATCTAACTTTTGCACCCTTCCCAGGAAGTATCATACTTTCATTTTTTAATCTTTGTAAACAATGAAGCAGCCAAATGAGTGATAATAAAGGTACTTTTGAAATTTTAAGAAAATTTATTTTGGAAAACCCGGCTGTAACTACGGTAAATATCCATAAGTTATCAATCTTTTAAAAGACATAATTGAATATAGTAATAAAGTTTTAATTATTAAATGAGTATCCTACATAATATACAGGCAAACCGTCCATCTCGAAAGATTATGGTAGCGCTCTAGGTTAGTCATCTAGTCGTGTTTTGAGAGCAGGTTCTTGAATGGCTCAGCAGACCGATTCTGGACTGACAGACTCTTCCACAGTGGCCACAAATGAAGCTGGGTGGAGGGCCTGTTTCTGCCGTGCGATCTTCCCTCTCTGTCTTTTGGTCTCCTGCTGTTGGTTCCTTAATTGTTCACCATTAAGGATGCCTTTGTGAACAGCCTGTCGCCACCCGCTCCGTTCGTCGGCGAGTTGTTCCCAATTGTCGAGGCTGATGTCGGTCAATTAGAGGTCGCGTTTGCAGACACCCTTGAATCGCAGTTGCGGGCGACCAACGGGGCGATGCCCAGTGGCAAGCTCGCCATATAGGATGTCCTTTGGTATGCGTCCATCTTGCATTCGATGCACATGACCCAGCCAGCGTAGACGTCTTTGGCACAAAAGGAGATGCATGCTCAGTGAGCTGGCTTGTTAGAGTACGGCAGTGTTGGTGATTTTGTCTTGCCATCTGATGCCAAGGATGCGTCGGAGACAGCGGAGGTGGAAGCTCTCGGGTCGATTTTCCTGTTTGGTATAGGTAGTCCAGGTTTCGCTGCCATACAAAAGAGTGCTGAGAACACATGCCTGGTATACCTTGAACTTGGTGTTCAGTGTCAATTGGTTGTTCGACCATACTCGTTTGCTTAGTCTGGCCATGACGCTGGTTGCTTTGGCAAGCCTCTTTTCGATCTCGTCATCCAGGGACAGACTGCTGGTGATGGTGGAGCCCAGGTATGTGAACTTGTCGGTTACCTCCAGAACTTCGTTGTCGATGGTGATTGAGGGTGGAGCTGGGATGCCTTGACCCATGATGTTGATTTTCTTGATGCTGATGGTCAGTCCGAATTCTCTGCATGCTTGAGCGAAGCGATCCATCAGGAACTGTAGTTGTTCCTCTGTGTGTGCTGTCAGGGCTGCGTCATCAGCGAACAGCATGTCTCTGATAAGGATAGTGCGAATCTTGGTTTTTGCTCTTAGGCGGGCCATGTTCAGCAGCTTCCCGTCACTTTAGGTATGAAGGTAGACACCTTCTGTAGAGTCTTTAAATGCAAAATTCAGCATCATAGAGAAAAATATACATAATATATTTACTTATTAATTCACAATTTTATTAGCCTCTACGGAGCTTACAATTTACATTTTTTAACAAAAATTCCTCATTCACAGCTTAAGGAACCCATGACCAAAACTACATCTACTCGTCGTAAGGATGAATGTCCTTTATTTGGTTCATCGAAGGATTTACCATGCAACGTTCTCCCTTACCATGCAATATTTTTCCAACATATGAAGATATTATGAAATACTACTTGCTAAAGAAACATGAATTGAAATGTGCGACAGAAAGAGAACCTACTATTGAGAATTGTTAGCTATTGTTGCTGCCGCCATAAAATCCATCTGGGGAAAAGCTTCCATACCGACCATCAGCCATACGCGAGTATTAAAGATGATAATTACTTTCCATGATTCTTACAGAAAGTTGTTGAAAAAATTTAAAGGACGGCAGAATGAAAACAGCTATAGAAACAAACTGAAAGAGTTCGAAAATCGCAGTAAAGCACTTTGTTTGATATTGCCGTTTACAAATGTAAATATAAGATGTGTCCTTGCCAATTCTCACTGCAGCATAAAATTCCATTGGAAGAAAAAGATTTCCTTGAAGACCAAAAAACCTTAATAATGATGTACATCGGTAAAGTAGATGTAAAAATATCAAGGCATATGCGCTATGAAAGTGAACAATTGGCTGCATGTAGCTCAAAGAAACAATTTGAGTCAGATGTTTCTTCGACAGCATCCGATTCTACAGTGAAAGATGAAGAAGATGATTATACCCACTCTAGTACTAACCCAGTGCAATCAACTTCAATCACTCACAAAAAGAAACAAATGCGTATAAGGCTGCCAAATGTTGCACAGACTTGCGACAGATATGGAATTTCAGACAGAACAGGTGCCGCAATAGCTACAACAAGATTAGAAGATATTGGCTTTGCTACAGAACATAATACAAGTATAATAGATGAAACAAGCTGAGAAGAGAAAGAATGGCTCATGGCTATCACGATAACTACATCCACCCAGTAAGGCATCAGCTGCCTTCATGGAAGCTATGCAGGTTTTTTTTCTGCCCATAGGTGTCCTGGTGAGATAGTCACACCTTGCAAAGTTTTAAAAAATCAAAAATTTATTCGCCACATAAGAAAGTACAACACATTCATGGTTGCTTCGGCAAAGCTTCACAGAACTATAATGTTGAAAGCTGTGATATTTCTTTTTTAAGAGCCCAGATATTTTCTTCCGATATATGGCAGCCTCTAGATTGATAAAAATCATTTTTTTTAATTGAAGGGCAGATGGAAGCTAAACAACGATTCTATATGTTTCTATTATGTTCATTGATACATTGTACTTTACCACAAATTAAATCCGTAAATTATTGCATTCTGTTGTTATTCAAAACGATATGTCTGTAAAGTATAATAAAAGTAAAAGGAATGTGACATTTTAATATTTTCTTAGTTAATTCTCGATACAATATAATGTAATATAACATCTCTATACTTATAAGAGGCATTTGTTGTCTGTCTGTCTGTTCCCTTATAACTCAAGATCCAGATAACCAAATAATGTGAAATTTGTTACACATACACATAATTACATGGGGAAGGTTATAGGACAGGTTTCGTTTCATCTCGATGGGTAGTTTAATTGTAATTAATTTTTTTTTATTTTAGTATTTTACTATATTAAAGTAATCTCGACGGCGCCATAAATAAAATTCCTCTGTGACGTCATTTCCCGATGTTCGAATAGAACTTGCGAGCTGGTGCTGTATTGTGCCTTTGTGATGCAAAGAATTGTTGATGTTTTTTCATGCTCTCTGATTTGTAGTTTGAGGAAGATAAAGGAATGAAGAAGGATTTTAGAAGAAGTGTGAAGCCATAATAATAAGTATATATATATGTATATATATATATATATATATATACAGAGAGAGGGGGAGGGAGAGAGAGATAAAGAGAGAGAGAGGGGGGGCAGGAGGAGAGAGAGGAAAGGAGGGAGGGAGGGAGGGGGAGAGAGGAGGGAGGGGGATGGACAGGGGGGAGAAAAGGAGGGAGATGGGAGAGGGAGCAGGGGGAGAGGGAGAGAGAAAGGAAGGGAGGGAGAGAGGGGGTGGGAAAGAGGGAGGGAGAGAGAGAGATAAAGAGTGAGGGGGGCAGGGAGGGAAAGAGAGGAAATGAGGGAGGGAGGAAGGAGGGAGAGAGGGGTTAGGGAGGGAGAGAGGGGAGGGAAGGAGAGAGGGAGAGGATGGAAGAAATGGGAGGAAGAGATAAAGAGAAAGAGGGGGCAGGGAGGGAGAGAGAGGGAAGGAGGAGGGAGGGAGGATGGACGGTGGGAGAGAAGGAGGGGGAGAGGGGAGAGAGGGAGATGGGAGAGAGGGAGGGAGAGGGAGGGAGGGAAAGGGAGAGAGGGGGAGGGAGGGAGAGAGAGAGATGAAGCGAGAGAGGGGGTAGGGAGAAAACAGAAGGTAAACAGAAAACCTTATTTTAAACCCGGGCAAAGCCGGGTACTTGCAACTAGTAATGTATATAACAGTACATAAACCATCTGTTATACATGTAGCGGAATTGCTCCATTTGCATGCACTCACTTCACTCTTTTTTAACATACCTCACGTTGAACATGATAAAACATAAAATGAAGAACTGTTGGGAAGGGGTTCTTTAAAATATTATGAATGAATTGAGATTTATCATTGATGTGATATTATGTTAATATTGTGTTGTGTCCGGGTAACGGGCCTCTGTTTACTAGTTTCGTTAAAGTTGAAAGATGAATCTGTGTTCATTATGAGTTAAGCGATGTAAAAGTGTTGAATGATGCATAAGTTTTCATTTTATGTTGAACGATGTAACAGTGTTGAGGATGCATAAGTTTTCATTTTATGTTGAACGATGCAACAGTGTTGGTAGATGCATAAGTTTTCATTTTATGTTGAACGATGTAACAGTGTTGATAGATGCATAAGTTTTCATTTTATGTTGAACGATATAACAATGTTAAATGAAAGTAGATCGGTGTGTCGTGTTCATTAAAAAGTGATCTATATATCTGTGTTCATGTATGTTTGTTCGTTAAATTCACAAGTGTTGAAAGACATGTTTTCCCTTTCTTTTTCTCATACCAACTCCACCCTCGGGGATGGCTGTCATTAAATATTCATTATCGCCTCAATGCACGTCAGTCTCTGCATTCTGTGTCAGAGCTAAACAACAATTTTTAACTGTACAATATGTGTCAGTGCTAAAAACAGTTTTTAACTGTACAATATGAGTCAATGCTAAACAATAGTTTTAATCTGTACATTCTGTGTCAGTGCTAAACAACAGTTGTAAATTGTTTTTCTCATCACTTGAAAAAAAATAACACAATTTATTTGTTGACGCTGGACCCGGGACGGAGGGGGTTAATGGCTATGAAGACCAGACATTTTTTGCTGGCTGTAAATCGATTGACACAGTGTCAGTATTCACATTGACCTAACCTCACTTCCCTTCCACCAACACAGCCTGTCAGTGACTTTTATAATACATTTGCTAGAGAGTAGTATGTACAGTTTCACGAAAAATTATTACACAGGTTTTCGATCAATTATGTTTATAGGAAAAGAATTAATCAATAACAAGCTGGATCTACGGGACTGTTTTTCATCAGTGCATTGATTTTTTTTTCTTACGTCACCCAAGTGTTTTAGTAAACATTCATTCCTACTTTTACTAATAAGGAAGTAATAATAATTGCAGTGAACAAATAACCTCATAGCTTCTTTATAGGTGGTTGAGGTGGGGGAGGGAGTGGTAGAGCAGAATTGTATTTATTATTTCTTAGCCTATAAAGCGGAGAAACGTATATTTGATAATTGGTATTTGATTGGACATAACAATGTTAAAAATTACAAAGTATTTAAGTTTGCCGGTAAAGGCCGTCATATTTTTTATTATATTTTTTTTATTTAATTATTTTAAATTGTTGTAAATACAAATGTATAAAATGATTTTGATAAAAACAGTATCATGTTAAAAAGTAATTCATAAAAAAATGTGTATTAATTATTACTTTTTTGTAGGATATATGTTTACGCATTCACTCTAACGGTCAATTAAAGCATACAAAATTATACAAAATCTAAAAATGAATCTTTGAACTACCTCAGAATCTGAGACCAATCCTCTTATCCCTAACCTTTCCGTGGGAGTTTTTTTTTATTTCCCATTATAAAATGTTGCTGGATCCCTACAAAACTCAATTATTTACATTTGCTTACGCACATAAGGTGTGGCATTTAAAAATGATCCCCCGAACTTATTTCAGTGTGAACTCTGCCACAATGTAGGGAATGGCGGTGGTATCTGCCGTGATTGAATAACAATGATTCCTTAGAATGCGAATCTAATTTTTATTTGAATCGTTTCAAATCATGAAATCTATGAATCAATTTTCTCCCTTTACAAATTGTATATTATATTTGTGCACTCCCCTACCATGGAAAAATTTCTAGCTACACCCATGGCAGTCATTATAGATGAATATTTATATTTAACAAAACAAGGCAAGTATTTTAAACAGGTAATACAGAGATGGAAATAAACAACGTATAGGTACGGTGTTAGCTAATATGTAAGGTACGGTAGAGAAAAAACATAATTGGTTCTTCCGGGAGCTACAATAGGGAGTGGCGGGAGACAAAATATGACATATGGATGGGTAGAGAGAGAAAATACAATGTCCGCAGACAATTGGAGAGCCCGTCAAAAACTGACCCGTGGTGGGTGGCTCAAGAGGATCGAGCAGGCACTAATTGCACAGTTTCGTAATGGGCATTGTCCTGTAGGTACGTATTTTGATAGGTTGAGGCCCAATGTCGATTCCCTCTGCCAACACTGCAGAGAAGTTGAGGAAACCGTGGATCTTGAGTGGCCGGGCTAGCGCACCACAGGGTGGACCGGTAGGGTAGCTTGCTGGCCATTGACCTTTATGGCAGTTCTCAGATGTTGATGTACACAGCGATTTTGATTTCACTGAGAGAGTTCAGCGAGAGAGAGAGAGAGAGAGAGAGAGAGAGAGAGAGAGAGAGAGAGAAAGAGAGAGAAAAATACATAATGTGGACGGTTCATGAGGGCCGGACGGGCCGGTTAAGGAAAAAACAACAATAACTAAGCTTGAGATCCCACATTAATCATAAATGTTACCAGCAAATTTACTAGAATATTATTAAGAAGGTGATGTTAGCAATAAAAAACATTAGACAAATTATGCTCACATCCAAATATCAAAAACTTAGCAGAATAAAACATTGTGATATATGCAAATCTGACGTTTAGCTTTGAAAGGTTTACTCAATGTTTGGTTAGGAATTGTTCCGGTGACAACCAAGAGAATTGCATATAAATATGTTTCTGTTAGTCTTGTTTGATATGTTTTTGAAAATGTTTTTTTTTATTCCCTTTACCGATGTGGTCATTGGGGGGGGGGGGTACAAATGGATACATCAAGAGATGTGCTTTCCAACGTCCTTTTCGTGTGCTTATGTATAGACTTGACGGCGTCCATCTCCTCTCCAAGTCAGCGGCGAATATTTTTGGCTTTAGCAGGCATTGAGCCCTGCATATGAGTCGAGTCTACAACCGACTTCGCTATCCAGCCGCCATTTTAAAAATGTTCGCTCACAGAAAAGTTGTTCCAAACACTGATCCCTTATTAGCTGCAAATGTTTTCCGATTTCAGAGACTAAACATAAGGTAAGCAGGAATAAAATTCCGCAAGTTTTCCAACCATGTGCTTCTGTTTCAACAAATTACTGACTAGCAAAATATTTAGTTCCAACTGTACATCCTGTAAATTTCATTAAGATTACAATCAAAAGATTTCTGGGAAAAGAAGAGCTTCACTATACAATCTGTCGAGTTCTGAAAATCTATCCAAAATAAGCAACTTCATGTGAAACATATTTTTCGGGAAAAAATTGCGGTTTGACTAAATCCCTTTCAAGATTTTGTTGAGATCACAAACTTAAGTTTCAGGTTCTGTTCACGAATGTTGAATGTGATGTCAACCGAAAATGACATTTTCGACAGCCATGTAAGCTCTGACAGTTGTGGATCAGCTCTATTTTTTTAGTGAGAAAAACATGCATTTCTTTTCGAAGGTTCTTAAAATCAAACTTTACCTCAGGGGAGCCATTCTAACGTTGTGTTATTGGCAATTCACACAAATCAGAATTGATTTATTCAAGTAAAGCCTGGAACTGATTGTGATGGTGCATGTCCCCAAATAAGGTTCATAGCAAAAATACTGGTTTCATAAAACAACACAGAAAGTGCTTACTGAGATAATGCAGTGCACGAACAATTAGCATATCTTCCTAATGAGTTCTGCTCTATCCCAACACTTGGTATTCACTTTTATTTTCTTAGTAGCCATCAGTCTGCCTTCATCAACACAAATAGGTTCTTTTAAAATCCAGCAAATAGATGCAATTTTCTTTCTTTCTATTTCACAAACATTTTATTTATGTCTAAATGGTTGGCTTCATTGATTTGTAAACCTTAAATGTGTATAGTCTCTATTTCTACTGACATTTTCCTGAGACAATTTATTTGGGAACATTGATTCATGGAACAGAGACTATCATCTAAACTAGAGACATCCACTACTAGCTAAATTATCAAGCAATTACAACACATTGTATAATCCACTACGTTGTTTTCGAAAGTTGTCTTACCCCACTCTGGACATTCTACCAGGTTTATTCCTACCACTGACTATCGACAGTATAACTTTCCCTGTGACTATCCTTACTAGGTGTGTGATGTAATAATGCCTAATCCCCCCCCCCCACTGATCAACTGATGATTTAGCACTATTAGCCCGCCACCCACCTATTCACTTACTATCTATATTTTGTACACTAAATGGCATGTTTCTAGAACGATACCCTTAGTTCTATACCCACTAAATGGCATATTTCTAGAACCGATACCCTTAGTTCTATATCCACTAAATGGCATGTTTCTAGAACTGATACCCTTAGTTCTATACCCACTAAATGGCATGTTTCTAGAACTGATACCCTTAGTTCTATACTCACTTTTCCCAACATAAACAAGATGTACAGGTGCGCTCCAATATAGTAGTCGGGATAGCAACTCCGCGAATAAAACAGATACACTTTCATCAAATAACAATCAAGTTATTAACGCAGTCCCCTAACATACAATGACAATATTTGTAACATATTGAAAAATCTATAATTAATAAAATATTAATAACGAAGATCTCCAAGTATTCCAAACATAATATTAAAATTTCAAAAGTATCACAATTCACTTGAGCACTTTTTTTTCGAGCAAATACAAACAGTCAGAAATCCAGATGAAATGGCCTCTCGGGCCGTAGTTTGATTGGCTGGTTTAATGAAATTTCTACCAAAAAAAAAGGGGGGCAATGGAAACAAATTGTTTCTGCAATTTTTTTAAGACGTCCTATACGATTTTGAATATTATCATAAAAAGGAAATGAAAATTTTGGAATTTCTAAGAAAAAAAATCATATTTGACTTTATAGTTAAAAATTAGTAACATTTTTTAAAATGAATGCAGATTTTTAAAAAAATATTCATGAAATAAATTGAAGATTTATAAGAATCTTACCTTTTTTGAATGGTCCCATCTTGTCTTGAATGTTAGCTGTTGGGATAGTTTCCTATTTATGTGAAGTAAACAGAGCTAACAATGTTCAAAGGCTCATAGAATCACAATAAATTGTTCCATGTGAGCTACAATGTAATTCACACAAACTAAAAGATAGGGCAAATATTGAAAAAATAAACATTGATCAATCAATATTCGTATTACATAAGATTAAATCATTCCCTCGGTATTTTTAGTATCTGAGAATCCAGTCTTCAAAAGCATACAAAAATGAATATTGTGTGTCTTATTTTAGGCTATTACAGGCTCAAATTAAGCAATTAATCCTAATGATTTAATAAAGAAAATTATTATGATTGATATTTTTGACATTTACTTTGTCTCGAAATAAGAGGCTGAGTAGTCCTGTTGACAGTTTTATAAAAGCATTATTTAATGACTTTTGTTTTCTATAGAATTTGTTGACTGTTGTTTTCTTTAGAAATATTAGACAACCAAATAAGATGTTGTCGATAGAATATGTAGACTGCCATTGAGATATCGTCTAAATAACATGTTGACTGGCACTGAGATGTTTTCTATAGAACATGTAAAGTGGCACTTAGAAGTTATCTAGACAATATGTAGACACGCACTGTGTTGTTGTCTATGGAATACATACACAAAGTCTGGCACTGAGATGTTTTCATTAGAAAATATAGACTGGAACTGAGATATTGTCTTTAGAATTTGTTCACTGGAACTAAGATGTTGTATTTAGAACTTGTTCACTGGCTCTAAGATGTTGTATTTAGAACTTGTAAAGTGCACTGAAAAGCTGTCAATGTATTGACCTAACTGGCAATGAGATGTTCTCTAGGGAAAATAAAATCAGGAGTCATTTATTGGCATTCCTCTCAAAATTTATCTTCAGTATGCAACAAAAATCTTTATTTTTTAATGCTTCATTCATACTTTCTTTGGGATATATCTACTACACACTGTGCTAGACTTGACCCTTGCAATGAATTCTAGAGATTTAAAAAAAATCATTACTTCCAGGATTTGATTTAATCGTTTTGCTTGAACGAGTTTTTAAAGAAACTAAGCTATCCCCTAATCTACATGGAAAGAAAGTTCGCCTTAGATTGAAACGTCCTTATGAGTGATATGACAGATCGAGACATAATGTTAAATTACTGGCATCCAACAACTGAAATATTATTTCTTTTTTTTTACCGTTCTCTCGGTTTCTAGGTCCACTTATCTATATCTTTATATTTTTTTCTCTCTATTTCTCTTTCATATTTCTCTTCTGGTGACTCTTAGATTAGACGTGAGAGTAATATGAATCAACCAATCACATGCTAATTTAGTAGATGATAAATTGAAAGCATTGGACCTTTTTTTTTGGCATCAGTATATAAGGTCAATAAAACCATCCCAATACACGGACATATTTCACGCTGATACTGAGTCTGTTTCGCCTCGTGTCCGCTGTTCTTTAAATTCGATAACGCTTGATTTTTTTTTTAGTTTCAACTAATTAGGACATAGCGTTGGCATCATTGAATGTAAGCTCAGAATAGTCACTCAATACAGTTTGTCAAGAGTTGACAACATTTTTACAGAAAGGTTAATATATAAATAAATTTCATCCATATGTAATACATGTATCCAACTATTATAGTTGTACAAATATGATAGTAGCCAACATGTATAGTAGTATCCAACAGTACGGTAGTATCCAACAAAATTGAATTGTCTAATAATATTGTAGTATCCAACAAAAAAAATGTTTCTAAATACCGGCTGTAGCTAGGGTAGTAGACAAGGAATATCAAATTTACAAGATCCTGCAGAATACAAAAAAATTAGAATACCATTAGAATTGTTTTTAAATATGAATTAGCAGTGATATACAGACATTAGAGTGTCCCAAAAATGCTCGATAAATTTTTTTTTTAAATCTTTGGTGTCTCCCCCCCTGAAATGTGTCTCTTGGGTACAATGAGTGAATTGGTGAAGTTGTAGCTCATTTGAACAACATTTAGAGGTCCCCCAAGAGCTTTTAAAATTCCAGTATTAGGCCAACATAAAAATCCAGACGAATCATGGCTCAAATAATTTGCAGTTTTTGCATGCCATAGTTGAATAAAATGAAGTTTAAATATACTAATATTTATCTCATTGCTACCATTAACTAGAGTTGAAATTGTGTGATTCTTAATTAGAAAATGTAATAAATGCTAGAAAACATATAAAATGCCTAATGTGCAAAATTTAAGCAATGTGCATATTTTTTGGAGATTTAATTTTTTTAAACAAAGCATGCTAAATTGTCAGGCATCATATCACCAAAAGTTGCTGCAGTGCTGGATAGAACGAACACCAGCATTAGAAAATCAACAATGATACTTGCATCCGCATTCAACGAAGCTGGTGTTCCGACATCTGACACAGTATTTTCCAAGAGCACAATGCATCGTCATCGCAAGCTTTGTCGTCAACAAGCTGCAGCATGCATAAAAGAAGACTATATTCCCTCAAAATCAATTGTACATTGGGATGGTAAGCTATTGCCCGATGTTACCGGACATGTTACCAACAACGCCGATCGATTACCTGTCCTGCTTGTCGATGGCACTACAAAGCTTCTTGGTATTCCCAAATTAGCATCCGGGTCAGGATGGGTAGCTGCTGATGCAGTATATCAAATCATGGAAGTGCGAATCTATGGTCATCGGCATGTGCTTCGACACTACGGCTTCCAATACTGGAAGACTCAATGGAGCTTGCACTGTTAGAAGTAGCCCTGGGACGTAATCTATTATGGATGGCATGCCGTCATCACATGTTGGGAGTACTCCTTTCCGATGCATTCAATGTTTGTCTTGGACCATCCACTGGACCAGAGATTTTGTTTTTAAGAGGTTTCGAGAAAAATGGCCAGAATTAAACCACACAACCGAAGCCAGATCCGCCCCTTTGATAATCGTGTCTGATTCGATTAAAGAATTTATTAAATGTCAACTTGAGGTCAGTCATTCATGTGATGATTATTTGGAATTTCTTCTGCTTGCTGCACAAATGGTTGGGTTGGAGGTTGATGTCAGCATTCGCAGACCTGGTACTCTACATAGGGCAAGGGGGATGGCGAAAGCAATCTATGCATTGAATATCGATCTATTGTTTGCAGGCAATGAAACCATCTTTCAGTTAACACCTCGAGAATTACAAGCTAATCAGCGCTTTAATCGGTTTACCATATGTGTTTATCTTCAATCATGGTTTTCATGCAGGCTCCCCGCAGATGCACCTGTGAATGATATCTTGTTGATAAAGCGTTTATACGAATATGGTGATGCTGTTCTTCGATCGACTGGATTGAAAATGATGGTGCGTCACTCGTGGTACTAGAGTCCGGCACTGTCGACGCTTGCGTTATTTTAAACCCTTTTGTCGGACAAAGAAAAAACTGGTCTTGTTCGGACAATGCAATCAGAACGTGCACCGCATCTCATAAAAACACTACTAAAAAGTGTTGTTTATTTGCGTGCTTCTACCACATTTTTTGAAACATCCAACATTGATGCCAGTTTTCTAGATGTTCCTATTGAAGCCTGGTCAGATCTTTTAAAGCTATCCTCTAACCAAAGCGAATTTCGCGTATCTAGGTAGCGCGCGAAATTCGCCCCTCTTTCGCGGCAATGTATTAATATGGAGATGCTCAAACCGCGTAGAATTTCCGCGGCGATGCAGAGAAATTTCGCGGCATCGCTTCTTTCAGAGTTTTTTCGCGTTTCGCGAGCGTAAACAATCCAAAATGGCTGCCTAGAAACATCGACTCAAATGAAAATCATGGTTAAAATTGATATAAATGTCTTAAAATTAACAAATAAGACTTACATTTATATATAGCAACTTGAATTATATCAAGTGTTTTTTTCACTTTTTACTTGTAAAATACCATAACTGTAGAATATATATCATAAGAAGAAAATGTTTGCCGACGTCTTCAAATAAACAAAAAGAAAATTAAAAAAATCATTATATCCGGTCGGCTGACGCCTACGTTCACTTCGCTTAGGTGTAGCGAGGGTTTTTCGCGTTTTGAAAAATCTCACGTGAGAAATAGCGCAGCGGAACGCTTCGCTTTGATTTGAGGATAGCTTAAAGTTGCAGCAGATTTTGTAAAGAATCTGGCTTGTACCAATGACTCTGCAGAGCGAAGTGTAGCATTGATACAAAATTTCAACGACAGTATCACCAAGAAAGAAGAACAAAGACAATTTTTGCTCCAAGTGGTTGAAAAACATCGGAAAAATTTTGCAGAGTGTAATCGTGAACAGCTGGCTAAAATTTAAATTTGAAGAACTTTTTTAAATTTTTGTCTACCCTACAGTACAAAGTACAAAATAAATAGCAGGAATGCTTATTTGCATTGCTTATTATTATTATTTTTCAAGCAGATTGACATTGATTCAAGAATTAACTTGACAAAATGAATAAAACTTAGTTTTTCATAATTTTTACTTAAATTTCAAATTTAAAAATATAAACCATTCAAGATATATATATTTTGTTTCATTTAATATTATAAACAATACTAAGCATCAATTTGTTACTTAATATATCAGTTTCGCATATAATGCAACATTAACGCTGTATTAGTTTTGACCGCGAATGATTTTACACCAAAATCTGGAACTTTAAACCTCTTGGGGGACCTCTAAACATTGTCCAAATGAGCTGAAATTTTGCAGGTTAACTACTGTTACCATACAGACATATTCTGTGGGGTGAGACACCAACATTTCAAAACTTCATTTTTTTGGGACACCCTAACAGACATGTTAGTTATTTATCGAATGAAATGAGTACAAATCTGTAAAAAATAAGTGACTAAATGTGATACTAACGTAATATATTTATCATGAGCATGTCTCTTTTAATTAAAATAACTTGAGTGCTCTCTAAGGAAAAACACCGTTAGACAAAGATAGACAAAAAATGGAGCCTTTAAAATGGGCAGCAAAACCTAAACTAAACAGCAGCTAGAAAATATCGATTCGAGCGGAAAATCGTTTGAATTATTATAAGAGCTGTTGTTTGATTTTAAAGATTGATAGAAATTAACACGTGATTAAAATTGTAAATCGCAAATAAACGCAAATTTAATAGACACAAACTAATTTATTTAGTGTTTACATATAAACTACTCTGTCATTATATTCCATCAAAACACCCAACGAGTCAGTTTAATTTGCGAAAGAGTAATATTTAGTAAAAACAAATCTATTAATCTTATGTATGTCTATGGAATAGCAATGCAGATTAGTTTATTGACATGTATCTATCAATTCAGGTGATGCTAGATTTTAAATAAACAGCCAAGTCAAACGTTTGTTTCATATGAGTTTAGATCCCAGTCACATGTCACCCATTCTTTTCTCCACCCCTGTCATATTAACTTACACTTGACCCCCCCACACACACACACACAAGTTAGACCTACTTACCCAAACTTCCCTGCCCCTTCCACCTTGAAAAAATGACACATGGGTCATTCCATGTCAACTCAACCAGACACCAACATAAAATTTTCACCATAGCTAGTACTTGCCAAGGTTAACAAGTGTCCAAAATATGAAAAGTGTGAATTACTGTCCACATGGTCATATGGGGGTCGCAATGCGTGCAAAAATGGACGACCATGATGCTTAAAGGGGCCCACCATGAGTACACTATTATTGATTAACAGGAATTCTCTATCAAAATAATAAACACATATATGGTACTTACTAAATGTATACAGACATCATTTCATGTCTTATAGGTTCTTGGCTATACCGAGTCAAATATTGATGAAAACTGTCTGAAGTGCAATGTTTGAACAAGCTACACTTGAGGTAAACACATCATTCAACTCAGGATAAAACAATGAGTAAATACTGAAAATTTCAGCCCGATACCTCGTCTAGTTTTGAAATTATCACGTTCAAATATCGCGGAGATGTAAATGTCACACAAACTCGCGACTACCCTTAAAACTTTAAAAAATCATATCTCAGAAAGTTTTTGACCAAATGGCCTGAAATTTTCAGGAATCACTCAACTTTGAATGTACCACAAGCCCTGAAAATTTCTGGTAGATCTGAGAGGGTCGAGTGAACAATTATCAAAAAACTGGTTGAGTTGACATGGAATGACCCACATAGCATTTTTATCTCAAAGGTGGTGTGAGATTCATCAAAATGTCAAAGAATACGAAAACCGTTTAGATCATTTATTAACTATATAATTGTTTGTTTTTTTTTATTTCAGAGTTTTGTCCAACTTTCTGTTGATCAGTTTTATTCTTTTATTTTCTACATACTTTTGTTATATTGACTGATGTGCGCGTCATCATACTATTTTGATAGTGTAGCACTGGACTAATTTGATGAAAGATATCGAGACATTGGGCTAATTGACTTCTGTAATACTTATTAATCGTAATATTTATAGTCAGATATTGAACCGTGAAATTACTAGGTCACGAAGCTGCTATAATTTTGAGTTTTCTTTCGCGTGTGTTCTAATCTAAGTTTATTATCGATCATTCACTATTGCTTCCATCTGTATCTAAACTTCTCGAAAGAAACCCAACTTTGCCGAATTATAGATACTAGCTGTACCCTGCAAATCCTTTGCATAGAGTTATATTCCCTTAGGCTTGATCAGTAGGTTGGATTATTTTTGGTTTCGGACAGATCTGATTTTTTTCATGATTTTCATTACAATTTAAAGATGCAAAATGTTATAGAAATACACACAAAAAAAATATTTAAATGGAATTATTTCACATTTTGGCCGTTTGGTTTCATATTTGAAAACCGCAGAAACTATTCAAAACTTAAGATTTTTAAAAAACATTTATCGAATCGAGACGCCGGCAAGACACCATTTTGAATTATTGATTTCTACTTTCGATATAACGCAGACGCGAGACGGCTATTAGTATATTAGATTATGACAAAAGACCTTAAAAAACATTGCTGCTGAACCTCGACCTGCAATGTGTGTTAAATGAATTAGTTAGTAGGTTAATTACTTTTTTTTTTTGGTCAAATTAACGCAAATGGGCGTTTCGATAAAAAATTGTAATCGCATAATTAATTTTTAACGCCTTTATCGCGCGTTAATGGCAATTAATCAGTAGCTTTTATTATAATTTAAGAATCCATTGCTACGAAACAGATATGGAATTCACAAGATTCCAAGATGTCTTAATTTCCGACACTTTGGAGCTTACAATAATTTTATGTCAAACAATCCGAAATGGGGCTTATATATATTCTTAACAAAACAACCCTATTGACACATTATTAATAATATAACTTAGGAAAAATTATATTTTTAACTTGTTCTAGTTTATTGAGAAAACTCAAAATTAATGCATATGTAGATTCTACAAAACAAGATACTGTTTTAATAATTTCGAGTTCATAAACTTAAATCTTGTAGAATTTCGAAGCTAATTACTTTTGAGTAATATTTATAATGATAAAAAATACACATTGAATTTATGATGTCTAAATAATGTCCGAAAAACTGCATCGGTGCGAAATGGTAAAGCTTTTTATTAGTTGTATACAGACTAGCCAGAATAGTAAGTTTGCAACAAGTAGCAAATTAAATTTTTTTGATACTAAAACAGTTTAAAACCAAAAAATAAATATGAATAGCCTTATTTGAAATAAGATTTTTACTCTGATACTTCTGCACAATTTAGGGTAATTTATTAAAAATTAAAGCTATTGCTAAATACAACATTTAAAAAACAAAATTTGTTCGTTTTTTTTACTTTTGTACACTTTAGAGTAGCCTATGTAAATATATCTAGAATTCGTGATGTTTCAGTGTTATTTATTCTATGGAGTTATTTATATGACACAATTTACTTGGGAAACAGACAGCGTTGTTTATATACACGCAGCTTATTATAGTCACGTACAGATAATAAATATCTTCTTGATGTCACAGCTTACAAGTAAAGTTTCATAATCATTACATTTAGGAAATGCCAACTAAAGCTCATGTATGGCTAGATTCATCCAGATTAGTCCCATGAGTCCAAATTGGATCGATGAGGTTCAGCATTAGAACTAGGTCAAAGGTTTCATTTAGTAGAATGTAAGAAGGATACACAACTTATAGAAGAAAAAGTGGTGCCAAATTAAACCGTTGGACGTTATGACATCTATAAGTTTCGCTTGCTCTTTACTTAGGACTTATAAGTATTTTTTTCACTCGAGGAAATGTCTTAGTTTGGTGACAGCGGAATATTATTGATGTTTTTTTTTTTTAATTTCCTTTTGTTTCTGTTTAGTCCCTGTAATGGTGAGATTTCTATCTCTGAAATCCGATAAGCCATTCATAGGACAGTTTTTATGGTGCCATTCTTTCATCACTATATCCGACAGAAAGGAGCCGTTCTAAGATCTTTAGGGGGTCCTAGACAGTGACTCCCATAGATATTAGGGAGGCCTGGGCAAAATTATTTATCCCAATTGTATATTTTAGTATTTATCCAAATTGTATATTTCAGTATTTATCCCAATTGTATATTTCAGTATTTATCCAATTGCATTTGTCAATTTTTATCCTATTGTATGTTTCAGTAAGCCTATGTATCTCAATTTCCATGTTATGTCATTATTTATCCGTACTGTATATGTCAGTATTTATCCTGATTGTATGCATCAGAATTTATCACAATTGTATATTTCAGTATTTAGCCGAATTATATATTTTTGTATTCATCCTAATTGTATATTTCAGTATTTACCCCAATGATATATTTCAGTATTTACCCCATTTGTATATTTTGATATTCCTCCTAATTATTTATCGGTATTTATCCCAATAGTATTTGTCAATATTTATCCTATTGTATGTTTCAGTATGTATCCTAATTTCATCTTAATCCCAATTGTCTATGTCGTATTTATCTCAATTCTTTTTAAACAAGCAAAAGAACGTACATGTATTTATAAAAGCCCATTTAATATAAGCTTCAAAGTAGAAAAATGCTTTACTATGTATTTTCTTTTTGTTTAGGCTAAACGTGAACAGATGGTCAGTATGGAATTATCATTGCTATTAGTTGTGAGCGATTATAGAAATTATATTCCTACAATATTTTCTACCATCATTAAACAATCATATAAATATTGGCAAATGAAATACTGGGTGAAACAAGAAAACTTGAAATCGTTTGAACTCACCGTAGTTTTATAGAATCCATTTCCAATATTGATCTAAAATTCACTCGTCTGCACGGTAAAAAGTTCAGGTTTATAAAACAAACAATGCTGTATTTCTTTTTTACACATAATTTACATTTTTATTTTATTGTTTAATTAGTGAACTCAAAATTAGTTTAAGAGTTAAAACATAATTCATCATAATCCATCCTGGCGACAAATATTTCTCACATCTGACAATTATGAAACCTATAGATCATGCGACGCTGAGCTTGTGGCAGAAGAATAATGAAGGGTTTAGCCAGCCTTGTGTGGAAGTTGCGGGCACTAAATGACAGTGCTTGGCACTCTTGCTTTTGCTGGAGAGTCAAGATTGTGGGATCATGTCAAAACATATGTACATTTGCAGGTTAACCAGATTCCCTGAATGCCAAATGAGGACGAGGGGGGGGGGGATAGAAAATCTGGTGAGTGGTGAAAAGTAAAAACTATAGCAATAGGTGTATTTCCGGGACGTACTTGCCCTTAAAAGCCGACAATAACTAATAGTAAATAGCCCCCAAAAATCCAGCCAGTTATGGCGGTTTCCGTATGACTTTTGCGATATTCCGCGATATGTCTTTAAAGTTTATAAGTTTTTAACATAATGTATACACACTAGGGTGAAAAAAAAATCAAAGTGTTCGAAATTGAACTCTCAACCCTTTATTGCGTTCCTTTTAATTAAAATATAAACTCTGCAAAATGTTATTAAGATATTTATATATTTAGGGGTTGCTCAATGAACTTGAAATTATCAGATTTAAGGGTCAACAAAAAATAAGAACGCATTTTAATTTTTTCTAATACGAAGTTTTCATTTTGTTATTCAAATTAAGTGTTATTTATATGAATTTTTTCAATGTTTGATTTCAGAATGTTTACTTGTTGATTGTTCGTTTGTTTTCATTAATGACTTCACAATTGTAGACTTCCGCATATGACGTAGATGTTCTTCCACGGTTTGCAAAATATATTTGCAATTGAGTTTCATCTTTCGTTAAAACTTTTGCAAAATCTGAAATGAGTTTCAAACCTCTTTCGGCTGTATATTTACAACTTTCATAGAATTAACAATTATATATGCTTCCTGGTATTCAGTTGCTGATTTTCTTTCATGAATGTTCAATTTATTCCAAGTACTTCAAATACATATTTTGATCTATCTGTTACAAAGTCATCTAAGTTCATGCTTACCCCTTTGCCTTCAAGCCTTTTTACTTGCTTTTTTTTTCTTCCAATCTTTTAAAGCTTGCTCAATAGCGTAACTTATCTGTTTGGCACTGCCTCCCTCAAGTTTTGTTACTGACAGCAGTTTTTCTACATCATATCCTGTCACTAATATGGGCAGTCGATTCATCTCTACTGTTCAAGTCGGGTAACAATTTTTTGTCCCATTGTTCAGTTAATGGGATCTGTGGACTGAAATCTGAAAAAATTCTTTTTGCGACTTCTTCACGTTTTTCAATAAGTGCATTTCGAAGATTTTCACTTGATGTAGAAAAATGTTCAATATTGTGTATAATGTATGATGACTCATAAAATTAACAAATAATAAGATATTGAAAACATTCTCAACTTAATTATTAAAACAGAAGAGATAAATATGAAAAATATGAAAAATGTGGATTCGAATAACCTTGCAAACTTAAACTGCGTTGAGCAACCCCATAACATAAACGGATTGTCTCCGAAATTTCCCAATATAATTTTTTCATTAAATGGAACCAAATAAAAGGTTGAGAGCATTTTTTTTACAATGCATTTGTATGTCACCCTAAGACACACACACATATGACACGTCCTTCTAATCGATTTTTCCATTTTGTACATACGATTTCTTCGGCTGTTTACCCATACGTGAAATAACAAAAAAAAAATGAATTGTAAACAAAAGTCGTATAAGTATACACACGCGGTTTAATACAATGGTGGCATTTCTTTTAACAATGAGGGGTCGCCATCTTATGCAGGACCAATAAATGACTACACTTACTATATTCTTAGTATTTTACATTACACTTAGTCGTAGTTAGAATAGTCTTCGGTCTCTACTTTAAAAAATGGGTGGTTGAGTGGCGCTTTGGTAGAGAGCCGGATCTTCACGCCGTAACTACTGAGCGCTAATGTTAGGGGGTTGGACTCCCCGTTGTATCCAGTCACCTATGTACGTCTCCCTTGAAGTCTCTCCCATGGCCATTGTACTATTGGCTATGTTAAGGATGACATAAGTACACCATAAAAACCGTCGCATAAGTGATTTAAAGGATCTAAGAGATGTCATCTCCTCTTTACATGGACTTCACACACACACACACATACACACACACACACACAATATTTCAAAACAAATGTTTAAGTCCGTACATGAAGAAATCACTCTGAAGGTACAAAATAATTCAATAAGTAAGTACTTATATACTCGCCCTTCCCCCCCCCCCCCGGTTAGCTGTTTTACTAGTTTATTGTTTTCTCCCCATTTAGTCTATCACCTTGTCTACCATTTTTGTCTTAATACTACTTGCTAGATGCTACTTGCTAGACATCTTTTATATCACAACATCTAAGGGAATAGTCTTCGGTCTCTAAGCCTAACCCTATCTCCTAACATGCATGTTAAATCATTTCAGGCAAACCTCTCCCTGTTCTCCAGGCAGCAGGTGAAAACTGTTTATACCATGTCCCTTGCTGAAACAGAAAACCATTTCTGCTGAAATTGCTGACAAGTACAAGCCTCAATCGGATGCCTTGGTTGTGGAATTTGAAAGGAGCTTCCAAGACTTCAAGAACCTGAAACCACTCTTCAATATCCTATATTCGCCGTTTAGTGAAGAAGCTAGTTCAGCCCCAGAGAATATACAAATGGAGCTGCCTAACAGTTTATGACATAAAGGAGAAGTTCAAGTCAGTTGTTCTACTGGAGTTTATGGATGTTTGCCAGCAGCGGCATTTCCACCCCTATAAAACTTTGCTGCCAGGTTTTTGTCCCAACTAGTAAACAAAGGCCCGGTGCCCGGATAGGCTAGTAGGCACGCATATGGAGTAGAATATGGAACTATGAACTTAACACCCAACTATAAATGATTGTCGCACACAACACCTTATTATTGATAAATCTTATTTCATTCATAATTTATCATGTTCAACATGACGTATATAAAAAAGAGACCTTAATGAGTGCATGCCAGTTAAGCGATTCTCTACATGTTTAGCAGATGGTTTATTTACTGCTCTACATATTGTAGTATACTATAATATATCGAACCGAGAATTCACTAAGAAAATTTCCAAACCGGTGCACTTTTTATTACAAAAGAAATATAATTAAACAAGCAATTTAAGTCTTTTCCGTTTCGGACAAAGGACATTTTAGAGCTTTTTCGTGTAATCAGTGGCTACGGTTACGCCGGACGAAATCCGTATTTTTTTCCGGGTGACAGCCATAGATTTTGCTGAGTTTTGATAAATAGAGAGGGAAGTAATCAAGTTGAATAACTGTTACAAAAATAAATAATGATTAAGCCCCTTTGATTAGCTTTTATTATTTATATTTAAAATATAAGCAAAAACGGTACTTAAAACGCCCCCTTTTTCGGCCCTCAGAGGTCAGATCGCGAAATGGACCAAAGTGTTTTCTTGGCAGACCAAGACCTACAAAATGATATATACATCATGGGTCTAGGACTTATGGTTGTTGAGATCTAGGGTGATGACGGACGGACAGACAGACAAAACGGGGACTATAGAGCATTTTTTTTCCGAAAATGCTCTAAAAAGTAACATATCTTTTACTTTATTATATTTTACAGATCAATCGTTTTGAATAAAAACATAATCATCATCATCATCATCATCATTGCCCTTCACCCACGGCAGGGTATAGGCCACCAACAACAGATCTCCAGAGTCCTCTGTCCTTTGCTATCTTCTCAAGCTGGTTCCAGTTGTGTCCCACCTGTATGGTGTCCGCTTCCAGGTCTCGACGCCAAATGTTTTTTGGGCGGCCTCTCTTCCGTTTACCTTGGGGGTTCCACCTCAGTGCCTGCTTGTGACACTAGCTGCTGGTTTGCGTAAGGTGTGTCCTATCCAGCCCCATCGTTTCTTTCTGATCTCTTCTTCAGCTGAGAGTTAGAAGGTCTTTTCCAAAAGGCTGACATTGCTGATGGTTTCTGGCCAGCGAATTTGGAGGATTCTTCTGATGCAGCTGTTGGTAAAGCTTTGGACTTTCCTTAGTGTGGTCTTAGACATCTTCCACGTTTCCGCTCCATACAGCAGGACTGATTTGACGTTGGTGTTAAAAAGTCGAATCTTGATGTCTAAGGACAAATCTCTGGAGGACCAGACATTCTTTAGCTGCATGAAGGCCGCTCTAGCTTTACCAATTCTTGATTTGACGTCTGCCTCTGTGCCACCCTGCTGATCGATAATACTCCCCAAGTAAACGAAAGACTGCACTTCTTCCAGCTGTCTTCCTTGTAGGGTGACGGGAATTGTGCTGGTGGCGTTAATTTTTAAAATTTTGGTTTTGTCTAGGTTTATATTGAGGCCAACCTCGAACGCTGCGGCTGAGACTTTATCTGTATTCTCCTGCATCTGTTGTTGGCTGTGGGAGAGGAGGGCAAGATCATCTGCGAAGTCTAGGTCATCAAGCTGTCTCAGTAATGTCCACTGGATTCCATTTCTTCGTTCTCTGGTGGATTTCTTCATGATCCAGTCAATTGCAAGAAGGAAAAGGAATGGTGACAACAAGCATCCTTGTCTGATTCCAGTTCGCACTTGGAAGCTTTTTGTGAGCTGTCCTCCATGGATTACTCTGCAGGACATACCATTGTAAGAATTCTTTATAATGTTGACTAGTTTGGGTGGGATTCCATAGTGTTGAAGGAGCTTCCAGAGGGTCTCTCTATCTATACTGTTAAACGCCTTCTCAAAGTCCACAAAGTTACATACAATGGTGAGTTCCACTCTAGGGACTGCTCGACTATGATGCGAAGTGTTGCAATCTGATCCGTGCATGATCTGTTTTTTTCGAAAGCCTGCCTGCTCACCGCGCAGTTGTGGGTCGACTGTTTCTTTCATCCTCTCCAAGAGAATCCTGTTAAAAACCTTGCCTAGTACAGATAGTAATGTGATACCCCTGTAGCTGCTGCAGTTGCTGAGGTCACCTTTTTTGGAAGCTTGACAAGGTAACCTTCCTTCCACTCTGCTGGTATGTCTTCTTCGTCCCAGATCCTCCCAAAGAGAGGGTATAGCATCTCTACTGATGTATTCAAATCTGCCTTTAGTGCTTCTGCTGGAATGTCATCTGGTCCAGCTGCTTTTCCATTTTATCATCAGGGTGATGGCTTTCCTCTCTTGTGGGCTTTTCACAGCTGATATGGAGATCCACTTTGGATGGTTCAATGTATGGGGGGTTCGGATGTGCTGGTTGAGTTCCTCAAAGTGTTCAACCCATTTGTTTAACTGTTGATCTAGGCTGTTTATGGTTTTTCCCTGCTTGTCTTTGACAGGTCTTTCTGGCTTGTTCATTTTCCCTGAGAGTCTCTTGGTTATGCTGTATAGCATTTTTATGTCCCCGCTATATGCTGCCTGTTCTACCTCCGCTGCCAACCCCTTCACATAATTTTTCTTGTCATTCCTAATACTCCTCTTCACTACCCTGTGTGCTTCTGCATATTCTTCTTGAGCCTTACCCTTGTTGACTGCTGCATTCTTTTTCCTCCTGTCTTCTATCTTGTTGATAGTTTCTATTTTAATCCACTCCTTCTGGTGATGCTTCTTTGGACCCACTGTCTCTTGGCATGACGATCTTAAAGTTTCTTTCACTTTCTGCCACATATTGACTACACTATATTTCTCTTCAACCAATTCTTGAAGCACTTCATATTTATTCTTCAGCACTAAGTTGAACAGCTCTTTTGTTTTAGGGTCTTTCAGCAGGCTAATGTTGTATTTGACTCTTCTGTCTGATAAGCTTTTGAGCATTCTCTTTAGTTTTAGCTTCACTCTTGCTACCACCAGGTGATGGTCCGACGCTACGTCTGCCCCTCTTTTCACGCTTACAACTTGTAATGACTTTCTAAATTTTTGTTGATGCAGATATGACCGATATGGTTCTCAGTTGTGTTGTCTGGAGATATCCATGTATTCTTGTGTATCCTTTTGTGAGGAAAGATGCTGCCCAGATGACCATATTGTTTAGTGCGCAAAGGTCAGCAAATCTCTCTCCATTTTCATTCATCACCCCTAGAGCATGAGTGGCCGTGACTTGTTCATATCCAGTGTTGTCGGTCGCTATCTTGGCGTTGAGGTCTCCCATGAGGATTGTGAGATCCTTGTTTGGGAAATTCTCCAAAATCTTTTGGAGTCTGCTGTAAAACTGATCTTTTTCCTCTTCGTCGCCGTTGTTTGTTGGTTCATTACACTGGATTATATTCATTTTGATCTTCTTCTTCTTTGTACGGAAGGAAGCAGTTATGATCCTGGGACCGTGTGCTTTCCACCCAATCAGTGACCCCTGTGCCTGTTTGGACAGCATAAGTCCCACTCCCTGTGAGTGGGGTGCGTCATTCTCCTCATGTCCAGAGTAAAGCAGCAGCTCTCCTGACATAAGTCGTCTCTGTCCAGCTTGTGTCCACTTTGTCTCGCGGATGCCTAAGATGATCAGGTTGTTTTTCCTCATCTCTGCTGCTACCTGTGCCATCTTTCCTGCCTCAAACATGGTCCTGACATTCCATGTGCCAATGGCGATTTTCCTGGTTGTCAGAAGGGTAGTCGGCTTTGTGGTTTCCTTTCGGCTTTCACCACAACTAAGCTTCATAGGTCTTCGTGATGAAGAACCTTCTTTTCCCAGGACAAAAATTTCTGATTTTTCTGTTGCTCGTGTTTTTGTAGCAAAGGGTGTTTTTACATGATTGGGGTTGCTAGCCCCACCCCCAACGCTCATCCTTTTTCAGCCGGGCTTGGGACCGTCCTTGGCGGAGTTTCATCTGGGGGTCGCAATGCGTGCAAAAATGGACGACCATGATGCTTAAAGGGCCCACAATGAGTACACTATTATTGATTAACAGGAATTCTTTATTAAAATAATAGACACATATATGGTACTTACTAATTGTATAACAAACATCATTTCATGTCTTATAGGTTCTTGGCTATACCGGGTCAAATATTGATGAAAACTGTCTGAAGTACAATGTTTGAACAATTTTAGGGCATTCTGTATGCAAGCTACACTTGAGATAAAAAAAAAAACATTCAGCTCAGGATAAAAAAAATGAGTAAATACTAAAATTTTCAGCCTGATACCTCGTCTAGTTTTGAAATATTCACGTTCAAATATCGCGAAAATGTAAATGTCACGCGAACTCTCGACTACCCTTAAAACTTTAAAAAATCATATATCAGAATGTTTTTGACCAAATGGCCTGAAATTTTCAGGAATCACTCAACTTTATCTGTACAACAAGCCCTAAAAATTTCAGGAAGATCTGAGAGAGTCGGGTGAAAAATTGTCAAAATACTGGTTGAGTTGACATGGAATGACTCTCATATAAATATATAGGCCTGATTTTGATGATACTCTCCATCCTGGTCTGAGAGACATACCATGATCTACGGGGAATAGATCATTGGGGTTCTCTAGTCATGATATTAAAAAACCTTCTTGCGAGGGTAATGGTACTGTGGTCAATGAGGACTGTCCGAGACTATAGTATTCACAGCTTGCGGTGGTGATGGATGTGGTCGGCACACAACACCCTTCCACTCTGTCCCACTCAAGCATACCTGCGCAGCTTGCCAATTCGGACTTGAGGGTACAGGCACACTACACCCTCCCCTCTATCCGAGTCAAACAATCCTGTATGCGCAATAAAAGACATACACCAACTGATGTAGATGGAATACACACCTTCATTGGGATAATTAATTTTTCATACAACAATTTGCTTCCTAGTTATAGGGATTACTGGATCTCTCTATGTTATTTACAAAACAGTTTCATCAGCAAGCTGATGACAGTTGATCTCACAGCCTCAACGACAATTCTCTCTTACCTGAGAGAAACAGACCCTTATAAGCTGTACAAATTCCAACTAACCTGTTAACAAAATTACTTTGAAAATATTTAAAGTGCAGTGTGCTGAGGGTATCGTTTCGAACACAGTTGTACACCCTATGCTTCGCTTTTTCCTGAGCCAGTAACCACTACAAATTCCAAGGTTTCTCTGAAAGTTCACTGGTGCCATTCAAAACACCTACCCGAAAGAATCAGTAGAAGGCATTGTGCTGTCTGCAGCAAATAAATCAGAAGTTTGAACAACTTGGGAGCGCTCTGCCTCAGAAAGAGAAAGTGATTCAGAGACTATCACAAATTATGTAGTAGTTGCATGGTGGGACTAAATATGTCCCACCTTAGAAATGTTTACAAAGACATTATTTTTTTTATTTTATTTTTACTTTTTTGCCATATTATGTTATTATGTGTCAAGAACTATTACTAGAACCTGATTTTATATTGATTTGAAAAAATAAAAATTCCTGTGCAACTAGAGCTTTTTTTTCATGAATTTTCTGTGCTTCAAAGAGTTAGGGTGGGTCAAAAAAAATGTTCTTGGAGTTGGGAATTTGAAACACATTTAAAAAGTTGCCTATGATCCTACTGATTGTAAAAATGTAAAAATTGTAAAAATCAGATAATGTCTTCCACTCTCAACTTAATTCAATATTCAGGATTATGTCATTTTTGTTGAAAATTCTAACTCTGCATGTAGCTGGTTTAAGTTGTGCTGTTATGATTTTATTTGCTGCATATCTTCTGATTTCTTCATCATTGTCACTAACTGCAACCAATAGAATGTTTTTTTCCAGTACAAACAATATAAGAGATTGATCAGCAGTATCCAGGTTCTGAAGCAGTTGTATCATATAGAAAAAGTTTCTAGCCCCACTTTGACAAGATGGATTACTTTTTATGTAAAACCATAATGGTCCATACATATTCACAATAAAATTCGTTATTCTCTTTAACGGAACTGAATGATTATTTTTTGCTTATAAAATCGCAAAATCCTGTTCGCTTTTGTTAACCATCTTGCATGATTTAGAGAACCCGGTTGACTAGTTTCTAGAAATGGTATATCGAAGCATTTGTCAGAACCTAGCTGGACGGCTAAGCAAGCTTTTAGGAAATATTTTTGATCTGTACTCAAATTATTTTTAACGCTTTTATCCATATCAGTTACAGACAAAAAATAAACTATTGGCAAATTTTTAGGATCAAAATCAAGTTTTGATGATATAACACCTGAATTAGTTGAAGATCCTGTTGTGTGTGCGTTATCGATTGCTTCTAAATATTTCCTAAATGGCAATTTATTTAAATGCAGCATTGATATTAACCACTGCAACGGTCTTCCTAGACTTTCCTCCAGTCTTCTGATGATACCATTATTTTTGCCTGTGTTATTATTTGTACCATCACAAACAATCCCTCTTAGGGTATCTATTGAATCAGTTTCAGCAATCACAGACATAATCTCTTTATATCATTTGCTTTACTGCTTTCAGGCACAATGTGATCAACATATTGACCAAATGGAAACGCAACAATGACATAGTGTTCTTCTTTAATCTTACGCCTACAACCAGAAGATCTGAAAAGAATAATATCTTGCTTCCCATCAAAACCAATGCAAACAAGTTCTTTGCTCTCATCAGTATATTCCTTGGCTGCCCTATCTCTCCAAATTTTTCTATTTCGACGCATCTTTTCTGGATCCAGAGCTGTAGATGGTGTTAACATGTTTAAGTTTTTCAACACACCATTAACGATAAGCCATAAACACTATTGCTTAGTTTACATCGATCCACTGCTTTACATAATTCTTCATATTGATATCTGTTTTGTTCTTTGGAACATTCCTCATCGCTGGAGAAGTCTGCATCAAGTAGTTCATCATCTTCAGCATCCTGATCTGGAATATCATAATCTTTCTCATCTTTGAGTTATCATTTGTGGTTCCTATCTGATTGCCACCCTGTTTTCTTTTCTGTCGATTTTCTAATATGTTTGTTGTTTGCTTGTCAACATTGCCTAAGAACATATTTCTTGCCGTCTTTTGATCCACCCAAAATACCCACTCAGGCACAGGAATTTTTACTGATTGTGGACATTTAAGTCTCCTCTATCCCTAATACCTGCATCAAAACATTTACATGGGCAAATGTCAAATAACTTTTAGAAGTAATTGTACCCCTCTTGAAAGATAACCGATGATCGCTTTATATCTGAATATTTCTCAAGTTCATGACCTTTGGCTATAAGTCTTTTTACTCGAACAATTATACTGGTAATGTCATTTGTAGGGATACTAGCCTGGTCATATAATTGTTTAACTTCATGTGCTAATACGTGCGTGCGCTCGTGAATGAAGGCTGTGATTGAATTGTTCCATTTTAAGCATCCACATATAAGCCTTGAAAACATCTTCACTGGTTGGAAGTTGTCTCTTAGGCAATTCACCTGCTGACCCAAACACAGAATGTAGAGTTGCACTTCTTGTAGAAGAACTCATATTCATAGAAGAACTAAATAAAATAATTGAAAAAATAATCAAAAATGAAATAAAACAACTGAGTGATCAGATAATGAATACATGGTACACCAGTTATATTGAGAAAAAATGGATGCAAAACTTATCCCAGTTGTCTGAACTAATTAGTTATTCATAAAAAAGGTTATAAAAGATAAAACACAAATTGTATATGCATATCATTTCTTTTTTGAATAACCTAGGTCACAAATTTAACATGTTCAGTCACAATCAGAGACGCAGAGTCCAAGATGCCAGTGTTGCCTGCAGTAACAGTCTTATAAACACCTTTAAAATACAGAGGAAAAACAAAAAAAAAAACAAATTTAAAAAGTGGCATTCATAGCAATTTAAGTTGCACGACAATATCTATATTTAATATATATATGTATGTATATATATATATACACACTAATAATAACATTGTTTTTGCCTCCTATCATAGAGTTAAATGATAATTAGACCTATAAGCAAAAAATGTTACAGATCTGAGTTCGGGTTACACTTGTATATATACGTTTGCCATTCATTGGCTGAACTAAGGGGAGAAAAATCATACATGAATATGATGTATACTGATGCCGATAATGAGAGTGTGAGACCGGCAACTATTTGTAACTGCCAACATTCTCACCAAAGAATTATTTCAATTAATTAAATTTGTAGCAATTCTTGCGAAAATTCTTTAGTAAACAGGTCGTTTTCTGACTTAAGAGATATACGTAATAGCAAAATAACCAATATCAGAACAGAGTAACTGGATGTCATTGATGTCAATGAAATATTCACTTTTCTTAAAGATAAAGGGGAAAAATACTTTCAATGACAAAGTGATTGAGTTATTCATACAAATGAATCGACGAATGGAGCTAAACTATAAGTAGCCATCATAGTAGAGGTAATTTAACATGTAATTATTAGGTTATTGGTAGAAGTATTGTATGTAAAACAACGTTTTATATCAATAATAACCGGTAACACCCTTGCAAAAGTTACTCCTCGCCCCTGGTCACAATAATTATGGTTAAAATTTCGAACAAAAGTTGGGAGTAGTAAAACTATGTAGTTTTCTAATATGTGTACATTAGGGTGATAACAAAAAAAAATTTTTTATGAAACCACTTGCAATCGAGGAACTTTTATGTGTAATTTAAGAATATCAATTGCATTTTAAATTTTTTTGAAAAAAGTTCCCCCACCTCCCCATTTTTCGGAAGAAAAAAGTGAAAAAAAAAATTTTTTTTTCAAAAAAAAGGACATGTTTTTTTTTAGCTTAATTCAAAAGAATATTAATAATAACTAATCAACTTTTATTAACAAATAAGATACAGATCAGTTAGTAATATGTACAGAATGTACAAGAAATGTTCAAAACATATTTTGTCCTATGAACTTCAGATTCAAAAATTCAATTTTTCTCGATTTCGCACGAAGTTCCGCCATCAGTTTCACAGCACGTTCAGCAATTTGGTTAGATCTGGAATGTCAATTAATGACTTCTCGACTGACCAATGGGTCTTTAAACACTTAATTGCCTTCTTGCACTTTATCTCGATGAGTGAGGTAAACAGTTCATTGAAGGACGCTTCATTGTAGTCTTGCGAATCGAACCAAGCATTTGCCCATTCGTAGCAGATGAAGTTGCAGGTAGAAGCGAGAATACTGCGCCTCTCTGTTATCAGAAATAATGCTATAACAGTAAATATTGCTTGTGAGTTCCATCTTGCCTGGTGTAAATTTGGTAATTTATTCCAGCTGATGCGAGGCCAACGTGGGTTCTCGCCTGTGCAAACATCTTTTGTCGCAAGAAGCGGTAATCAGCTTAAGAGTGACATAGTTTTGTGTTAATTTGCCCATGAAGGAATAGTTGAGTTCTTGTTTGCTCATTGGCTCTTGATTAAGAAAATTCATGACATGTTTCAGAAGAAGGTCGAGTACATGGTACTGACAGTCAATATATTGTGGCTTCTGAAAGCCATTGCTCAAGACATCATCCTGTATGAGCTTTACAATCCCGTGCAAATGGTCAGTATTTCTGCGGTCGTGTTGCAAATTAACATACAAATATTTTCTTAAGCATCATATTCATCAATTAGCTGATGTAGTTCATTGTGAATGGCCGCGGCAGAACCTCTCTCACATTTGAGAATACCGAGTTTGATTTCGGTTGTCATCTTTTTCAGCAAACCTACTTGATTCTCTCCCCCTTGCACTCTTTTACCATCAAACTGGATACTTAGGGATCTTTGCTTTGAAGTTTTTGAACAATTTTAGTTTTCATTTTCCGTCCTTCAGAGATTACTCATTTCCAGACAACCGCCTGACTTGGAACCGGCACATCATGACCCCGTTCAGCAATGGTTACAAGAACGTCATGTGCTTTATGTGTGGAAATGTTTTTCAGTACTAGTTAACCCGCCGTTCTAGTGCTTGCTCTTTGGTATTTCGGTTTGCATTCAGAAGATGACGTTTAAGAAATAGTTGGCGACTCGGGTGAAGAAGCAGAGGTTTCAGAATCCGAAGATTTTGAGACAGTTGTATGTTTTTGTGTAGGTTTTGAGACAGTCGTGTGTGTTTGTGTAGTTTATGAGACAATTGTGTTTGTTTGTGTAGGTTTTGAGACAGTTGTGAGTGTTTGTGTAACTTTTGAGACAGTTGTATGTGTTTGTGCAGGTTGTGATTGAGAAAAGCTGGCTTGAGATTGAGTTTTTGATAGTCGGATTCGTTTTCTTGAGTGGAATGATTCCAAAGGGGCTTGTTTGACCATTGAATAACCAATCTTTCCTCCACTGTTAACATGCCTCTGGTAGTGCTCTATATCCTCTGTGTTTTTCCATTCTCCATTAACGTTGGTGACATCAAATAACTGAGAAAGTGTTATCAGATGGTTTCTTTTTGTTTTTGTCATACAAATCAATTAGACCATTGAGTTTCATTCTGATAAGTGTGCTGGATAATAGTGGAAAGTCTTGAATTTCCCTCAAGAGCAATTCTATATCAGTAATCATAAGTTTGATTCGATCCAGTCGCCGTTTTTGGCTATTGAACAGAAAAGTGAAGTTTCCAAGAATTTGACGGTTTGTAGGCATCCATGTGAGATTGATTAGCTTTTCAACAGATAGAATTCTTGGATATCTATTCTGTTTAGAAGATGATTGAAGATGAGTATAGTAAATGCCTTGTTTATAAACAAATGGAAACAGACGACTGAAATGTGCATAAAAGCAGTCTAGAAAGTCATATATAATAATTCAGTGTGAAATCAAAACCGACCGTCAAACTGCGCGATATGAGAAAACAAAAATTAAAAGGTGGGGGAACTTTTTTCAATTTAAAAAAAAAATAATGTTACTACTGTCATCTACATATAATTGTTCCTCGAATGTAAGGGGTTTCAGTTTCGTTACGAAAAAAAATGAAAATAGTTATCAGCCTAGTGTACATATTCCGTGTACTACCTTGATGTAACAACTTTTTATAATGTTTCAATAAAAAAAACATTTGACCCACCCTAATATACATAAAAAGAAACATAAGACACATTTTAAATACCTGTGTTATTTTAAAATCTCCACAATATACACTCAACACCCCTTTCTCTCTATCAGAACAACCACACCAGCCGGTTACGTGGAAAAAATTGACAAAGGCGGAAAGGAAGTTGTGGGGAGGAAGGACAAAAAACCCTCCAAAAAAACTTCTATTAGCCAAAAACCACGTACCACATTAGGTGCCTAGCAAAACATGGTCCCCATGGGGAAAAAAGAAATTGTTATTAAAAAAAAAAAAAGAAATGTAGCATAAGATACAAACCAAAATTGTTTATATTGAAATGTAACCAAATGTTTTTATAAGTAACCAAATGTATTTATGTGTAACGATATGTATATACTTATATGTATTCTTTTAAAAAAATATTATGTTACCATTCTGTCATGTGTAATGTACAAACAGAAATTTAATCCTTACATGTAACTAGACCTGCCAGCCGAATTTTTTTTTAAGTTTCGGCTGGCTGGCATAATTTTTCGGCTGATAGCCGGATCAGCCGAATTTGACCTTAAATTGAGTCAGTTGACATTTGCGGCTGATTTTCGGCAGATTACGAAATATTTGGCTAAAATTCGGCTGACGTCTAGACAATATTGAATTGATAAAACTTCAGCAATAAAACACTTTTACAATACTTTGGGAATAGTTTTATTATTTAAAACAACAGAAATAAACAGTTTATGTGCTGTCTTACTAATACAGTGCATTAATGCATTCCACTCATTCAGTTTCTGCCACTCAATACCTTGATAAGCACTTAAAATATCAGTTTATAATTGTCATGAATAAAACAAACGCGATGTAGTTTATCAGCTGTTAGACTTGATCGTTTGCTGTTCATTATCAAACCAGTAACCGAAAACATGCACTCCACTGATACAGATGATGCTGATGATGATAGGTGAAGACGAGCCAGTTGAGTAAGTTGTGGCATAGACTTCTTAACAGTAACCTGGACAGACAACTAAACAACATATTTTAACGCATCGGACCTCGAGAGGCCAATGTTTAAATTTATCTGTGGCATGCCTCCCTTCTGAACCCAGCTATATGTAATAATAAGAAGTTATTACAATACCTTTATTTTTGTTTCTTGATTTGTTTATTGAGTGATATATTTTAATTTATCGTGAATTTGAGATTTGGCTTCAAGTTTATATTGTAATTTCGGACGTGATATTGAAGTGGAAGAAGGTGTGTTAATTTTATAATTTTTTAAATTGAAATATTTGTTGTCATTTTTAAAGTTTAAATTGAAATGTTTATTGGCATTTTAAAGCTTAACATGTTTTTATTACAGGGTTCATAGATGTATTAAAATGTTTATTAAAATCAGTCAAAAAACAAATATCTTAATTCAATTAATTTTGTTGACCGTTTCATTTTTTGTTTCAGAATGGTTAAAAAATGTTCTATTTTTGGGTGTAAATCCGGTTATGAAACCAACAGCGAAAACCTAGAAAACATCAGCATGCACAAATATCCACTGTCGGATAAACAGTTATGTGGTAAATGGATAAGAGCAAACCCCAGAAAGAACTTTGTGTCAACCATCTACTCCAGAGTATGTTCTCTTCATTTTCACGAGTCTGATTTCATTTGCGAATCTACAGATTCAAACTTGAGAAGAGTTATTCGTAAGCGAAAGCGAGGAAATGATGTCATTGTCAAGCATCTCAAACCTGAAGCGGTGCCAACCATTTTTCCCGACGCACCTAAGTATCTGACAACACCAACGACACGTCGGTCAACAACGTTATCATCATCTGAACAACGACGTCAATCTGTAAACTGCAGACTGGAACAGCTTTTCGAAAGGAATCAACAGGAAGAAAATATCGAAAAAGAAGATCTACATCAAATTTTAGAAAAGATGTCAAAAGAAACTTTGCCTTCTGGATATTTCATGAACATGGTGGATAATAATATAATAATATATAAAATAGACATCAATAGTTCATCACCTGCCATCTCCGCTTCATTGAAAATCAACACTGACAAATCTTTTCAAATTTTCATCAACAATAATACCATACCAACTTCTAAATATAAAGATGTTGTTAAAAAAGGACTGCAAAAAACGTCAGACATTAGCAACCTTATGTCACGGATTAATTTTTTGATGGAGAACAAACATGCTAAAGATAATTTAGCATTGGATGAAGCCATCGCATCAGTGCAATATTTGATTGATAATGAAAGTCATCAACAAATGAAAACTTTAAATTTTTTGAAAGAACAGTTGATGTTTTGAAAAACAAGAAACATGGTCAGCATTATTCTCCCTAATTGATGGTGATGAGTTTTTTGATGCACTCCATAAGTCCGTCTGCTTATTCGTTTTTGAAAGAAGAGGAAATGTTGACGATTAAAAAAGTAACAAAAATATTCAACAAAAAAACCGGTTTGACCAACGAAAACTATTTAAAGATGAGGTTTTCTCAGTTGAATGAATACAAACGAAATGTTGCACTGATTATAGACGAGATATATGTTTCGAAAAGAATTGAATTTTCCGGTTGGGAATATCTTGGACTAACGTCAGATGGTAAAGTTGCCAGCACCATGCTTTGCTTCATGGTAAAATCGCTGTCTGGAAATTACAAAGATCTAGTTTCCATTTATCCAATATCTAATTTAACAGCCGAGAAACAATACAACTGCTACAACAAAGTTATGGCTTTGTTAAGAAGCATAAATTTCAATGTTGTCACAATTATTGTCGACAACGCTGCGGTCAACATGAAATTTTACAAAGATTGCCTATGCACATGGGAGATTCAAAACAGCATTATCGATGAAGTAACAGGGAAACCGATATTTCTGTTGTTCGATCCTGTACACAAATTCAAAAATGTGTACAATTTCCAAAATAGAAAACTGTTCATATACCCGGACATGGCTAACAGCAATAATGGCAGAATTACAGCAAATTTCAACCACACTGCTCAACTTTTTTATAAAGAGCAAGCAATGTCTCTTAAAAAAGCTCACAAGCTGACCAAAACGTCTATTGACCCAAGCAACATTGAAAGAGTTTCTACAAAAAAAGCCCATTCCGTTTTCCATGAAACTACTAGAAATGCTCTGTATTATTATTCAGATAATAATCCTGAATGGAAGTCAACTGGTGATTTTGTTTCTATAATTTTAGAAATGTGGGACATATTAAATGTGAAGTCGCAAACCAAAGGCTACCATGGACCCAGTTCGATCTTCCACTGATTGGAAACTAGAAAAACTGAACGATTTTTGCAATTTTCTCCAAGTTTGGGAACATTCACTCGAACCTGGATTAAGTAAAGAAACATTCACAGCACTCAAGCAAACTACCAGATCCATAGTTTTGTGCGCTAAATACATTATTGGTGAATTAGGATTCAATTTCGTTCTTTTGGGCAATTTGCAGTCAGATGCCATTGAATCCAGGTTTGGGTGGATGAGGATGATGGCGGGCAGCAATTACTATATTTCCTGCAGGCAAGCTGAGAAAAGTGATAAAAAAATACGAGCAATTTCGCTGCTAAAGCATTCAGGTTTCACCATTGAAGAAGTGGAAAAAATTGTTATTCCCACCAACGACGAAGATAAAGAGGACTTGGAGAAAATAGCTTGTGAATTGTCTGAATGTTTGCATTTAAAGAATTTGAACGAAGAGGAAAGTTCAACACTCTCGTATATTTGTGGTGCCGTATGCCGTTCCGTCTGTCACACCACCAAGTGTTCGTCATGTGAAAAGTACTTGTTCAACGATGACGAAAATGAACCTCAAGGTTTCAACATGAAGTACATATACCAAATTAATAGAGGCGGTTTAAACATCCCATCTGATTTTGCCTGGAGGTCTTGTGTTCATGCCTATTATAAAAGCATCTCACCAAGTTTTTGAACGGTTCATTTTAGTTGATAACCAGTTGGCGATGTTTCAAAAAATCACTGAAAGAACCTTTGTTAAGGCTGATTTGGATTTCATACTCTCGATATCATGTTATTGTGATAAAGGTCATGACTTAAAATATTTCATTACAAAGTCACTTTTTAATACTTTAAACAAAAATTTAGTAAAAACTATTTCTGATGGTGATGATGTTAAAAAAACCGAAGGAAACTTTAAAAATTGTGTTAATGTGAAATATGTGTTTGTTCTTTCTTTAAATAAAAAAAACCTAATGTAAACATTAAGCAATACAACGCATCCAATAATTGAATAAATACGTCAGCCTCTCGAGGTCCGGCCTTCATTTAGTTGTCTGTCCAGGTTTATATTAAGAAGTCTATGGTTGTGGATACAAGGATGACGCAACACTGCTACGCCAGAAAGCGAGGACATCATGAAACTGAACAACAGGCGCCGTCAAATAGATTGCAATTTCCACTGTCATCTGAAATAAATTTTCAAAAAATCAAAACACAACAGCACTAACTGCTAGTTTATAAAACATTTTATTATAGTAAACAGTATATGTATTTTAAAATATTTTACTGCAAAGTGACTGGTCTATTGAGAGCAAAATAAAACGAAAACTGTTTCAATGCCATAAATTAACATAGAATAACTTAGTACAATCGTCTGGTGACTGCTCATTTCTCAGCTCATTCATCAGCTCCATTCGCAATCGCTTACATCGGTTTTCTTCAGAAACATGTTCACTGACTAACTGCAAATGCGATACACCAGCTTTAGACATGATGAATCCACGGGCCATTGCAGACTTATGGCATTCTCCAGAATTGTGGTTGGTTCTGACCGTGGAATCAATGATTTGAAATTTGGATCAAGCAGCTGATGCAGCTTAATGTGATCATTTACAGAAAATCGATGGTCAAGCTGGTTGAGAACTGACAGCTTTTTCATTCGTATTTTGTCATCATCAGCATTTGATGCAGTGCAGATCTTTTTTATGTGCCTTATCACTAGTGGAATAGTTGATAAGGTTGGCATTGAAAAGCTGAAGAGATCAGTTATCCTCTGTGAATACTGCCTCGTCTTCTATCCTACCAATATTAACACCACCAATAGGCCTACAACCATGGTCGGCGAGTTGAAGGAAAAACTGTAGTTTTAATCTTCTTTTGAAGTTTTTGCTTTGCGAGGCCCCCCCCCCCCCCGTGCATGATTTGAGCTTTTTGACAAAATTTTAATAATAACGGCTATAAAACATCAATCATTTTGTTCAATAAATCAATAATAATAAAAACTTAAACGTTTATATTTTGGCAATCATTCAGGCTATTTTATTTACATACATAGTTTTGCTAATTTTTGGGCATAAAAGACTGAATATTATTGAAGTTCATTTCTGGGTATTTTGGGCAGCATTAGCATTTGGGGCTTCAACAGCCGTGTGTGAGAACAGTTTCTCAACCCTCACACGAATGCTCACCCCATATCGCAGATCAATGTTACAAAAGCGTCTAAGCAATCTTTTCCTGCTTGCATTTGAAAAAGATTTAACAGACAATCTGAATGCTGAAGCATTTTTAGGTAAATTCAGTGCTAAACTACGACGTTTGCAAATTTGAAACGTATTATAATATAAGTTCGCAACCAGTACCGACGAGTGTGGCGGGGGGGGGGGGCAATGCCCAGGGGCCCGGCGAGTTTTAGGGACCCGGAATGAGCTGGCCAATCAACTTTTTAAAATATTAATTAATATCAGCACGGGGGCCCGTGTCACCCCTGTCCAGGGGCCCGAAATTTCTGTTGATGGGCCTGTTCGCAACCTTGTAATAGTTTTATCGTTCTTCCCGGATTCTACGTTAAACAAACAGTTTAATAATATAAATCAGATATCTATTATGTAACAATTGTGTAGCAGAGCAAATGGTCAATACATTTATAACAGGAATCAGAAATTGCTCAGCCTCAATAAATTTTTATCATTAAAACTCTTTACTATTTAAATTATTTATAACAAAACTGCAACATGCCATGCATTATTGAAACGTAGTTAAAATTATATATTTCTAATTAATAGCTAAACAATCGGTACTAAAATGCACCATTCCAGATATGGAACTGCAAAAAATTTCTTGGGAGGGGACTCACTGAGATACCCTCCTTTCCGTTCGCAAGCTTTCAGCGCTTCGCGCCTCCATTTTCGCCCCCCCCCCCCCGAACATTTCTTCTACCCCACCAGGGGCGGATTTAGAGGGAGGGGCTGGTGGGCCATGCCACCCCCCCCCCGTTATCGCAAGTTTAGGTAATACATCATTAAATTATCGAAATATTTTTGTTGTAAGACCAATTTTCAACAATGAAAACAGTTTTGCCCCCCCCCCGGATCACAGTTGTCTAGATCCGCCCCTGTGCCCCAGGATCATTTCTTCGGCACCCCTTCCCCCGAAAAAAAATTCTTCGCCCCCCCCCCCCCGAAAATGTCTTCGGCCCCCAATCCAATATTCCTGGCTACGGGCCTGTATATATATATATATATATATATATATATATATATATATATATATACATAAGTATATACTGTAAGTGTTTATAGGTTATATAGCAATAAATTATATACCGTACTGTATGCTTGTGTGTATGTATGTTAATTGAGTTGTTAATTCATTTGTGCTTATTTATATTTATAGCCTACATTTGTTTTTATTTATTGATTCATTTTTTTTTTTTAGTATTTACTACATTTCATTAAAAATAATTAATTGAATGGTATTAAATTCTAAAACTATGGTGTAATTAAAATTGAAAACCGTGTAATAAAACAATATCATATAATTAACACATATATTATTAAATAATATGCTGAGTTCATCAAACAATACAATTTTGGGTGGTTAAAAACAATTTTTTAAAATCTTGTTTTGCTCTTTCTTTCATGTGTCAACATTATACATTCTTTCTTTCGTTTCATTTTGGTTATAGTAACAGTTGTATATTGTCATCGCATTTAAAACATTGAAGCACGCACTAGCACTAGTCGTTGCACTCAGTGATCATCAATAGTAGGGGTATGATTAAAATATAAGCCTATATCCCCATATCATATTTGGTGGAGCTTTGTATCACAAATAAAGAAATGTGGGTTATTTTTTGTTTTTCATAAAAAACTTCACCATCCAATCGACACGAATATTTTAGAACATAAAAATTTTCAAATATTTCGATTAAGGTTTCACCGTTACAAATATTTCAGCAGAACTGTTATTATTAAGCAATTCGTCCTGGTTCTGCCGCCGTGCAGTAAAACAAGCAAAAAAATCTGTAGATTCAGATATCTGTACTGTTGACTGTACTAAAGCTGCACCACCCTGCAGAGTAAGTTGAATGGGAAGTGCACTGCAGACACGCTTTAAGGTTTTTACAACTTCTGCCTTGTGATTCAAGTTGTCTGTCCAGTTGGTCTTAAATTGTGGATTGACAACTGCTTCCAGTTTTGCCTCTGGATCAGAAAATATGAAATCGAATCGCGCATTAATGCAATCAATAACAGCTCTGGCAAGGGGTTCACACACCGTGAGAGGGTGCTTATGTCGCAAAATCATTACCTGTAATTTACCTTTTATATTGGTTAGTGTGGGGAGTAAATAGCCAAATCCAATATTATATTTTCCTTACCAAATGCCCAGTCCACAACACAATGGATCAGATGCTTCAATGTATTCTGCTCTGAATATTTTCTGCTGCGGAGTCAGTCTCTTGATGTCAATGTTATCAAACACCATATCAAGTTCTAATTCTGGATTGGATAGTAAACAATGAAATTTTGCAACAGAATCGTAAGTGGAATTCCACCGAGTGTCTCCGGAAGAAACGAGATACGTGCCGATTGCCGCAGCCAAAGATGAGCGATTTTGTTTGTTCCAGATAGCTACTAAATTTGACAAGGACGAATTGCTTAATAGTAACAGTTACAGATATCTTGAAGATAACTCATCAGAAATGCTGTCATTAGCAGTCTACCCAAGCATTAAGAAACTATACCTGCAACTGAACACAGGACTTACGATTGGTGCTGCAGTTGAGCGACTGGTTTCATTTGGTGGGCGTGTTTTTTATGCCATTACTTTCTAGGCCAGGGGTTGGCAACCTTTGGAGACGAAAAAGCCAAAAGTAAAAAAAATTGCATTTTTCTCAAGTTTTTAAAGAGCCACTGAAATTTTTTGTTTCAAGATTATGGTATTTGATTAGGCCGCCGTTTGACATCGAAAGAGCCGCATGCGGCTCGCGAGCCGCAGATTGCCGACCCCTGTTCTAGGCTAAGCAATGCTCATTTTGAAATGATGGTCTTCTTACGTGCTGCCAAATGGCGGAGTGATTAACATTAAAATTGTGATTTGACGTTGTATTTTTTATTTTTTTTAAAAACCTGAGAAACTTGCACTCATTATATTTTAAATAAAAACATGTTGTTCTCAAAAGTATCGGTATTGTAAGGTATCGATTTTGGTGATACATTTTTACATAAGTATTTGTATTGGTATTGGCAATACTATTTTCATGAAGTATCGGTTTCGGTATTGACGATACAATTTAAGAGTATCGTTAACAACCCTGGCCAAGTGTGACAACTTTATATGTCCAGTCATGGTCTAAAAAGGAGGCCCTGATGCCAAGATAGTTGATAGCCCGGTAGCGATCGGTCCATCCATCAAACATCAAAGTGAATTTACTTCAGCCACTTTAGTTTTGACTGCTGACCTGACAGCTTGGTAAACATCGTCCAAGGCTGTTCCAGCAAGTGTTACTGGTTCTGGTATGTTGAGCGACGGGCAATTAATTTTGAGAGAAATCAACAAAACCATCTTTAGTCACATTTTCAAAGGCAAGAGTCTCAATAGAACCAGATAACAATATCTTTTGTTTTCTCATGACTTGATTTTGCCTGACATTGACTGCTACCTTCTTCATACTTACGGAAATATCCCAAAATTTTATTTTGACTTTTCTTCACTTTGTACTGACACATCGTGCTTGACACTTAAGTGAAGATTCATATTGCCACTTGATGTTGTTCTGGCAAAATATGTTACTTTTGAAATGTGACCCTTGTCACCCATTGACTGCTAAGCAGTGAGACACAGTTGACAATAAACTCGATCTTCATCAACATTTCTTCCATCAGCAGAAAACAGGCCACCAAAGTATCTTCAGCATTATGCTTTAGAATTTACATGTTGGCTTGGCGGTTTAGGTTCTATGTATGTATGTGCAACAAATTTCACGTTATTTGGTTTTCTAGATCTTGAGTTATAAGGAAACAGACAGACAGACAGATAGACAGACAGACAACAAATGCGTCTTATAAGTATAGAGATATATATAGATATATATAGATATATAGATATATAGATATATATCTATACTTATAAGACGCATTTGTAAGTATAGATATATATAGATGTCATTGTTAGTTATTGTGTGTAGATCAGTAGATCAGTTGTGGTATAATATATATATTATTTTTGTGGTACTTCTGTTTCTTGATAGGTGTAAATATATTTCAGTCTCTTCGGATGATTCAACTAACTTGACTTGGTGTATATTATTATATTATTTAATGTCCACATGTATGAGACGAATCACATGTATAAATCACTGAATAGACTTGGTAGTATACATATATATAAATGTTTATTTATTTATTCTTATTCACGAAAATACATACATGGTATAAAAATGATGTGAGATGAGGAATCAAGTCCGTCTGCTTGTCTCTACCAAAATCTATCGTCTAATAATTATCGTCTGTTGATTCCCACTTCCGCTAAACTAAGTGGCCAGATAATTAAAACCATCTCTGTGCCAACTGTAAATTCTCTAGCCTAATCTGATTATTACAACATCCCCCTTTCCTTTAAAAAACAAATGTTATACATTTAGTTTTTTTAGCTGTCATTTTTCTGTCGTTAACTTAATAAAATTTACTTTTGTCAAAATAAAAATACAAATTTTTGTTGTATCACATCACATCAATAGAAATCTATATAAAAAATGTCAATGTATATACAAAATGTCAAACAAAATGGTTATGATACCAAATATCTATTAATAAAAATATTCTTGTCAATACTATATCCCATTTTCAATTTTTAAATGCATTTATAGTATCATAATATTGACATAAAAATTTATTCAGTTTTCAAAAATATTATTATCAATTCAGTTTTAAACAAAAAAAAATTTATACAATAATAAGTGGTTATTCACTTAAATTGCCATAACTTCTTCATAAGTTTTAAGTGCATTTTTAATTATCATTATTATCTCCCCTCTTTTTTTTTTTTTAACAGTACTGCACTTTTTTTTTTTTATAGTGATTATTTTCTATCACCTTATGACTTAATTGTCATTTCTTTGTACATATTCACTTAATGAATTTATTTTCAATATTCAACACTTTCATATTTTTCTTCACATCATTATCATTCTTTTTTTTTTTTTGTATGAGAGTATTTTATTTCAGTACAATATATTTTTCATGTTGTCTTTTGACAAACTTCTTCTGTTGCAACAATATTTTGTTCAACTGATTATTTACCTTGCTTTATCTAGCAAGTCATTTTTCTCTCATCTATTATGAAGACCCTTTCTTTTGTCTTCTGTCAATAACATTTTTCTTAGTGATGTCTTTTTCATCATTTTATATAGTGTGAATATATTAACTTTGCACTTTTTCGTGTCAATTTAGCTTGACATATTTAATATTATCAGCATGTACAATTCATTATGTCTTCTGACACATAAAATATTTAAACATCATTTTAATAAAATTTATATATTATTACAATCTTCATACCTTTGACTTCTTTAGTCAATAATTGTTCAAGTTACATATTTGAGACTAATAAGTCTTCTTGACAATAATCAATGTCATAATCAATAATCCTTTGATTGGATTTAACAAAATTTAACTTTTTAAAAGTTTTATAACAAATTGAACAATAAACTTCAAACAATGAACAAATTCAATAAAATATGCATTAGTAATCATTGCATAATAAAATCTTTGCATAAACTTCAATAATATTTTCATCAATGTGAATGAAGTGAATGAGTAATTAATCATTCTTACAACATATTCTCATGTACATTATACTTGTTTAGTGTGTGTGTTTTATTTTAAACACAATCTCTCCTCATTCTCATCTTAATTAAGTATGCATATTTCTATTTTAAATACATTATGCATCAATCATCAACATGAATTCTTTAATATATATTATTAAAAAATATTTGAGTCAATATACTCAATACAATAGTGTACTTGACAAGCTTAAATGTCATTATCATTATTCATGTATTATATTATATTTTCAATACATACAAATCTTTTATTTTCAAATACAATTGTTATTAGTTGTATTAATCTTTCCAATATCCATATTATTTTTACTTATAGTTCCAATATTCTTTATTTATTCTAGTCATTATCCTTATTGTTCTACCATCTTTCATTTCTACTTGTTCCAATAAAATTTATATTTCATTATTGTTCCTATATTCATTTATTTATACTTGTTATTCCAATTAGTTATGTTTATTCTTGTTGTCCCAATACAGCATGTTCTATATTTGAATAATTCAATATGTTTACTCCAAAAAAAAAAATATACTTATTTCTGACTGAGTCTCGATAAAATATCTGGTTTGCTTGGCTCTTCTAAACTGCATGTGTTTTCCCTATAAAACCTATGACTTTTATTTGCGTCATGTTTCTGTAGTTGTTTAAATTCCTGATTCTCATTAAATGATTTACATTTTGATTGAGTATGCCCTTTCATCTTACATTTTAAGCAACAACTATTTTTCAGTTTAAAACAGTTCTCTTTAAGATGACCAATTTTCTTACAGAATGTACATGTAGGTACATCACAATATTTTCTACTTCTACTTCTTTTATATCTAATAGTTTGATAATTATTTATTGATTTGTGTGTGTTCCTATTTGAATGGTAATTGTGTGTATGTCTATTCCTAAAGTTGTTATCCTGTGGTTGGTACTTATGTCTGATATTAGTCTTATGCGTCTCAATGTGCCTTGTTTTAAATGGACAAAATGAATGTTTATGTCCTAAATTCTTACATGTGTAACAAGTTATGTTTTTCAGTTTGAGGATACATCTATTAGCTTTATGTCCAAAATCCTTACAAAAAAAACACATTGGTTTGTCTCTATTTTGTGTTGTTGACTCTATTTTATTTCTATTTTGTTTATTAGTGTCTGTAATGACTGAACAAAATGATTCTGCAGTTTTTGAAATTGAATGAATTTTCTTTATCAAAGGTGCATCTGTTGGTGTTCCAGTTTCACTTGTTGTCTTGCTTATTGATGTTTTGTTTAAGTTTACTTGATTGTTATTTGTATCTGTTAATTGTGAATCTGCTATTTTCATTATTATTTTTTCTATAGTGCTTGACTGTTCATGTAGTATTTTATATGAATCAGTCACATCAGCTGTAATACTTTTTTCGAATTTTTCAAATTTACTTGTCAATGTTTCTAAACTTTTTATTAATGTTTGGATTTGTCGACTCTGATCTTGTACAATTGGTCTCAAAATAGAATTGTCATTTTGTTGATCTGAATTTCTAACACGAGTGTGATCATTGTCATTTCTTTTTAAACTGGTGTCTTCTAATGTGTTCAATGTATCTATTTTATGACATACTTCATTGTTTAAATGAACAAATAATTTGTTTCTTGATTCAAATTCTTTATTGCAATTTTTGCATTTTATGCCAGGATTTGTGTTTATTATTAGATTATTATTTACTATCTCTGGCTTTTTGTGAATGGGTTTTAGTCCTAGTCTTTCTCTGTGTGAATCTAATTCTTGCTCCATATCTGCTCTCATCTTTTTTACTTCTTCTTGTAATGCTATTTCCTGTTTTATTTTGTCTGCTTCTATTCTAATTTTTTCTGCTTCTATTCTAATTTTTTCTGATTGTATTTCTGCCTCTCTTTTATTTTTTTCTTCTTATATTCTCTTTTTGTCTGCTCGATTTTCTGCTTCTATTTTATCTTCTTTGTCCTTATCTATTCTCTCTGTAACAAATTTGGTTAATTTTTCACCTGTTAAACCCAGCATCTTGCCTTGTCCAATATAGTATTCAAATGATACTAGTTGCTCAGCCATTCTAAAATTTATTTATTTTTCTTTATCAAATTATTTATATAATTGATTTCTTAATTTTAATTTATTTATGCTGTATTGGTTTTTTTTATTGTATATATGTATATATAGTATATTTCAGTATTCAATATTCCTGAGTCTATATGCAATCTTATGTCAAAATAAAATTAAATTACCAATGTAAAAATAATATAAGTGACAAATGAAAACGTACAATAAATAAAATATTTCTAAGCTTAATATGCTATTACTAAAAAATGTAAACAAAAAAAATTTTACAGACTAAGTTAATATTATTTAATTAAATTTATAGTTAGACGAGCGAAAACAAGTATATAACTTTACAAGATTACTTGTAAAAAAAAATTATACAGGATACGAACAGTTACTTCTAAACAAATATTTTAAGTAAAATATCTAGATGAAAACAATATATATTTATTTTAATTTAACTAATTTTGCAATTAGAACTTTTCAAAAAGATATTTAACTATATACTAAGGATGTAAAAAATTTGTTTCTAAACATTACATACTAATATAATAAATTTGACACAGTTTGCAAATAAAACAACAATTATAATTAAATAACATGAAATCACTGTAAAATACCTTTCTTGTTACTTCGGACTTCGGATCTCAAGTGTAGAGTGCTGTAAAAAGTATAGTTTTGGAAGGTGTAGACTCACTAACTTCTCTCTGGTGTAGATAGGTAAAAGTATAGGTCAGAGTGTAGTCACTTCATGGCTCTCCTGGTAAGGTATGGTCTGCACAATTTGGTAAGGTCTGCTGATTTTTCGGCTCACCTTCTTTTTAACCCACACGAGGATAGAGTAATATGAACAGATGTAAATGTTCTTATGAATGTACCGCTGTAGCGATGGTTCTACAGCAATAAATTATGTAAAAATACAAAGTCCAACAATTGAAGTAAAGCCAAGGCAGTTGTATATAATACAGTTAAGAACTGTATGTTGGTGGATGGAATATCAGATGAAAAAAAATCAGGAACATGTAGATCTTCTAGTGTGCCAACATTTGTCTTGATTACAATAAAATTACTTCAACACAGTTATGTTCTCTAAAGAACTTTCACCGCAGCCGCCATTATGTCATATATATGTTCTTTATAGAACTTTTCCGCTGCATACCATTATGTCATATGTTAGTTATTGTGTGTAGATCAGTAGATCAGTTGTGGTATAATATATATATTATTTTTGTGGTACTTCTGTTTCTTGATAGGTGTAAATATATTTCAGTCTCTTCGGATGATTCAACTAACTTGACTTGGTGTATATTATTATATTATATTATTTAATGTCCACATGTATGAGACGAATCACATGTATAAATCACTGAATAGACTTGGTAGTATACATATATATAAATGTTTATTTATTTATTCTTATTCACGAAAATACATACATGGTATAAAAATGATGTGAGATGAGGAATCAAGTCCGTCTGCTTGTCTCTACCAAAATCTATCGTCTAACAATTATCGTCTGTTGATTCCCACTTCCGCTAAACTAAGTGGCCAGATAATTAAAACCATCTCTGTGCCAACTGTAAATTCTCTAGCCTAATCTGATTATTACAATAGATATATATATATATCTATACTTATAAGACGCATTTGTTGTCTGTCTGTCTGTCTGTCTGTTCCCTTATAACTCAAGATCCAGACAAACAAATAACGTGAAATTTGTTACACATACACATAATTACATGGGGAAGGTTATAGGACAGGTTTCGTTTCTTCTCGATGGGTAGTTTAATTGTAATTAATTTTTTTTATTTTAGTATTTTACTATATTAAAGTAATCTCGACGGCTCCATAAATAAAATTCCTCTGTGACGTCATTTCCCGATGATCGAATAGAACTTGCGCGCTGGTGCTGTATTGTGCCTTTGTGATGCAAAGAATTGTTGTTTTTTCATGCTCTCTGATTTGTACAGTTTGAGGAAGGTAAAGGAATGAAGAAGGATTTTAGAAGAAATGTGAAGCCATAATAATAAGTATATATATATATACTAGCTGTACCCCGCAAAGCCTTTGCAGGAAGATAGACTTGTAAAGCCATTGCCGAACCAAGGATTTGGGGGCCCTGCATTCGATACCATGACATGAGATTATGTACTTAATATTTAATGTAAAAAATAATTTTGGGAGCTCCCCTAAAGATCTAATTAGTTACTTTTCATTAAAACAACTAAAAGGATACATTCTGAAACAAAAAACAATAAAAATAAATGTCACTGGGAGAAATCGAACCCAGAGAGTCTGCATAAAAGTGAACATGGTCAAAGCTGCATAATATTTAATGTAAAAAATAATTTTGGGGGCTCCCCTAAAGCAGGAGCCCGGTGGGACTTTCGATTTTGGACCCCCCCCCCACCAAACCCTAGTTACGCCTCTGTGTTAATTTTTTTTTTAAGTTATGAAATAATTAAAAATCTAATAAGTTGTTGTTTCTTTTTCTTACAACATCCTAAAAGATAAATTATTTCAATTTTTAAAAAATGTCAAAAAGATCTAATTAGTTACTTTTCATTAAAACAACTAAAAGGATACATTCTGAAACAAAAAACAATAAAAATAAATGCCACTGGGAGAAATCGAACCCGGAGAGTCTGCATAAAAGTGAACATGGTCCAAGCTGCATAACCATCCTGCCACCGCGCCAACCAAATAAAGATGCAATTTTAATGTACTATAAGAAAAATATTGCTCGGCTATGTTTTCATTGCCTTTTGACATAGTTTTTTAGGCCTATATTGTTATTTTGTAATTAAGAAATAATTCAAAGCCGTATTTATTTAAATAAATAAATATTATAAAAGCTGAGAACTTAATTAGTATAGAAATTTCTTTTTTAAAATATTATATTGACTTTATTTACGAAATTAGATACGAAAACGCGGTCAATAGTCTTATCGTCGCCGACGTCGGAGATTTTCGATTATTACTATTGTTTACGTCTGACGATCTTAAAATGCTCTGTTGTAATAAAAACTACAATGATTTGAATGATATTATATGCTAATTATTAATTTTTGATATTGGGGACTTTTACATTTCATAATTAAAAGCACAGAAACTATTGAAAACCGTAGATAGTATCAAAAAGAAAATTTGAATCGAGACACAGGGGATGACGCCATTTTGAATACTTGTTTTCCGCTTTCGATTTAACGCACACTGGAAATGAATAATATTATATACTAGTTGCAAGTACCCGGCTTTGCCCGGGTTTAAAATAAGGTTTTCTGTTTACCTCCCCCTCTCTCCCTTTCCCTCCCTCCATCTCCCTCCCTCTCTCCCATCTCTATCCGTCCCTCTCTCATCTCCCTCCTTCTCTCCCCCCGTCCATCTTCCTCCCTCCTTCCCTCTCTCTCCCTCCCTAACCCCTCTCTCTCCCCCCCTCTCCCCCTTCCTCATTCCCTCTCTCTCCCTCCCTGCCCCCCTCACTTTTTATCTCTCTCCATCCCTCTCTCCCTCCCTCCCCTCTCTCTCCCTCCATACCCCCTCTCTCCCTCCCTTCTCCCTCCCTTCCTTTCTCTCTCCCTCTCCCCCTGCTCCCTCTCCCCCTACTCCCTCTCCCTCTCTCCCCCTGTCCACCCCCTCCCTCCTCTCTCCCCCACCCTCCCTCCTACCCTCCTTTCCTCTCTCTCTCCCCTGCCCCCCTCTCTCTCTTTATCTCTCTCTCCCTCCCCCCCTCTCTCTCTCTCTCTCTCTATATATATATATATATATATATATATATATATATATATATAAATATACTTATTATTATGGTTTCACACTTCTTCTAAAATCCTTCTTCATTCCTTTACCTTCCTCAAACTGTACACATCAGAGAGCATGAAAAAACATCAACAATTCTTTGCATCACAAATGCACAATACAGCACCAGCGCGCAAGTTCTATTCGATCATAGGGAAATGACGTCACGGAGGAATTTTATTTATGGCGCCGTCGAGATTACTTTAATATAGTAAAATACTAAAATAAAAAAAATTAATTACAATTAAACTACCCATCGAGATGAAACGAAACCTGTCCTATAACCTTCCCCATGTAATGATGTGTATGTGTAACAAATTTCACGTTATTTGTTTGTCTGGATCTTGAGTTATAAGGGAACAGACAGACAGACAACAAATGCGTCTTATAAGTATAGAGAGGATACAAAAAAATGTGCGATACTAACCAATAAATCACTTTTTGAATCAAAACAACAACGCACGATACAATAACTTCAAATACCACTGTTTTATAATCTCTTTTTATTTTATAAAAGAGCGAAAATTTTATCTTGGGTTTTTTATGGTTCCGATTTGGGTTTTTCCCTTTTTTAGAGTGGTAACGCTGTGTGCTACTCTGCTAAATTTTAAATCACGGACAAGATGGCAACGTCCATAAGCTTAGGGACTTTTGTTGGAAAGTCTATTTTAAGGAATACTTCTTCTCTAAGAATAAGTTGTAAGTTCATGCAATTATAGGCTCTTTTCGGTAAAAGTTTACGACTGTCCACCCACAAGTTAAATGGTTCTTTCATATATCATATATTAATTAATGCAAAGGTATATCCAACGAAGTCGAAGTGTACTGTAAAATTACTCGCTTAACTTATCTAAGTTACTTTAAAAAAATTATTACCTTTATCTTATTATATTATTAAGGTGTGAAAGAACCATTTATCTCATGGATGGACTGTCGTTAAAAATTACCCTCATTTCATAATTTTAAATACAATGAGCATATTTTTTGGTTACGATATTTCGTTGATTCAGATCAAGATCGTTGCACTGAAAAATGATATGAAATAACCATTTATCTCATGTGGAGACTGTTAACAAATACCTATAATTTTTATATTTCAACCCTTAAGATCTTGAACTTTGTACTAAAATCACTTCTCCAATCTTGAGTTAAGATAGATAAGGCCAAGGGGCTATCAATTAATTATATCAACAAAGGGGGGGGGGAGGGGTTGACAATTTTCCTGTAAAATACAAAAGCAAAAGTACAAGATGAATTACAGAGTCAAATAAGCATCTTCATTACGTTTTGATTGGCTTGTATAAATGAAAAGAAAGTGGTGTTTTAAGTTCAGATCAGGAAATAAAACTAAAAGAAAAAAAATTAAGGTTGATGAGCTAGAAAAGAAACTGAAAAGAAAGAAATATGAACAAGAAAAGCAGAAGATATACCAAAAAAAGAAAGAAAAAACTTTTGCTAAAATTTATGCTGAAAATCCTTAAGTCAGCAGTAAATTAAAGCTGGTCGACCAACATTTGAAGAAGATCAGCCACTCCTTTATAAAACCATTGTTGACAGTGAATTGTATTGTATTGGTCTGCTGCTCACGACAAAAGACAGAATGATATTTTTCGTAGTGTTAGAAATCTCGATGATTTGACAGAAAATTTAAAGATTGAACGTTTTGAAATAAGTAGAAGTACTGTTTATACTCAGCTCCTGCCAAAACAAAGTTTATCATCAGAAGGCTAACGTCATGTAACAACTGTTTCAGTGAAATTAAATTAAGCACAAAATGATTTACACTCAAAAAAGATTGATGGTAGATTTTGTACTGCTACTTTGAATCACCTAGAGGAAGTGGCTTCTTTGTTGGTACCTAAAGAAGTATGCTTCGTCAGTCAAGATGACAAAGTCCCCATTGGATTGACAGCAGCTAACAAGCAAGCTCCACTTTTAATGCATGTCGAATACCACGTTACTTTGCCTGATCACGACTGGGTAGTAGCATCTAGAAACAAACTCATACCATCTGTTTATGCTGACATTGAAATCCAAAAAGACGGTATAGTTAAACCCGAAGCTGTAACATGCAGGCCCAACTTACAGAGCCATCAGATCAGGCAAGAATTGCTCATCATCAGCTCATAAACATGGACTGGACTATGAAAAGCTACTTGAATTGGAAGAGTTTAACGTTGTTATAAAGGATCCAAGCAACAAGTTGATCAAACCGATTCTTATTATGTCTGTGGATGGTGGACCTGATGAAAATCCAAGGTATCAAAAAGTAATTGATGTTGCCCTCCATCATATTGTAAAGCAGAACATTGATGCGATGTTTGTAGCAACAAATGCGCCTGGTAGAAGTGCGTTTAATCGAGTAGAAAGGCGAATAGCTCCTGTTAGTCGAGAGTTGGAAAAATTAAACTTCAAAATTGCTGATGAAATATTGACAGAAATATGGAAGCAAGTAGGCATAGACAATTTTCCAACAGTGGCAGAGTATATTGTGCCTGAAAAGTCTGAGCTTGAAGTTGAAAATTTGATAAAGATTAAGTTTGGTGCCAAAACCATGTAAGAACAAAGTCAGTACTTTCTACAAATGTTGTGATTTAGCTTGTTGCCAACAGATTAGAAGTTCATAATTTGATATTATTGATGATAGATTTATCCTTCCTACCAATTCTAGTCTGCCAAACTAATGAGGGCCTTAAAGAAAATGTTGACTTGTCTGGTATTTCAGTTAAACAAGAAATCAGCCAGAACCTGTGCCAATAATAATTGAGGAACATTTGACATCTCCATGGGAAGATATAGAGGCTAGGATATAAGATTTGGATTTGTTTGTTAAAAAAAAATGTTAATAAATTAAAAGTGTATTTATATTTTAACTTTTTAATCTCATTTCTCCTTGAAGTTGGAACAAGTCTTTGTAAATATTTAAATAGTCTTTGAAGAGTTACATTAATTTGAAATATGTTCATAATTTAAAGGTGTAATGTGTATACATTTTTGTAAACCCTATAATATCTTTTCTGTTTAGATTAAGCCTTTGTAGTTATAAATTTTAATTTATTCACTTTTTTTGTTGCAGTTGTAAAAAAGTCTATTTAAAATATTTTTTTTCCAATCATTTTATATTTCGGGGGGGGGGGGGGGAGGGGGGTAATAAAATATTGACATAATTTTATAGGGGTGTCTCTGGAAGTTTGACAAGTTTAAACATTTCATTTGTAACATATTATGTTGAGCGGGTTTCTTATTACTAATATCATATCAAATATGGTAAGTCATATATTAACAGCATCTCCATGAAATTGTCACTTTGTTCCTCTTTAGTATCATCAAGCAAACTCAATGTTGCTCTCAAGTCAACACATAGAGCTCACAACCTAAACTACAACCGCACTAATGCTGAAGTAGCCCAAGCACTTAGACCTAAGCAAAATTTTCTTCACTTTGAAATGGTTGACAAGCATAGAAGTCTATTACAAAAAGGAACAGAGATGGTACAGACAGAAGTAGATTTAAAAGCTCCAAGAGATTTTAGGTAAGAAACTTTCATTAGCAAGTTTAAGGCCAATTATTTAATTAATTAGAATTATATTTTTCCTGATAGCCAATTCGGTCTCCAATGTGTTTATGGTGTTTCCATTGTAGTAGAGGTATACTAGGGTGATAACAAAAAAAATATTTTTATGAAACCACTTGCAATCGAGGAACTTTTATGTGTAATTTAAGAATATCAATTGCATTTTTGATTTTTTTTAAAAAAGTTCCCCCCTCCTCCCCCTTTTCGGAAGAAAAAGTGGAAAAAATATTTTTTTCAAAAAAAAGGACATTATTTTTTTAGCTTAACTCAAAAGAGTAATAATAATAACTAATCAACTTTTATTAACAAAATAAGATACAGATCAGTTAGTCAATATGTACAGAATGTACAAGAAATGTTTAAAACATATTTTTCCTATGAACTTCAGATTCAAAAATTAGAGAAATTTTCTCGATTTGCATGAAGTTCCTCCATCAGTTCCACAGCACCGTTCAGCAATTTGGTTAGATCTGGGAATGTCAATTAATGACTTTTCACTGACCAATAGGTCTTTAAACACTTAATTGCCTTCTTGCATTTTATCCTGATGAGTGAGGTAAACGTTCACATTGAAGGACGCTTCATTATAGTGCTGAGAATGGAACCAAGCATTGCCCATCTTGTTGCAGATGAAGTTGCAGGCAGGAGCAGGATGTTGCTACTCACTCTGGTATCAGAAAAAAATGATATAAACACAGTATATATCGCACGTGAGTTCCATCTTGCCTGGTGTTCTGGTAGTTTCTTCCCAGTTGATGCGAGGCCAACGGAAGTTGTTTTGCAATGACGATATGCCTGACATAATTCATAAGAACTTGAAATCATCTCGCCATCCAGGGTTCTCTGCCTGTGCTAACATCATCTGTCGCAACGAGGCGGTAATCAGCCTGAAGAGTGACATAGTTTTGTGTTAATTGGTCAATGAAGGAATAGTTGAGTTTTGGTTTGCTCGTTGGCTCTGGATAAAAATTCATGACATGTTTCAAAAGGAGGTCGAGTACATGGTGCTGACACCCAATATATTGTGGCTTCTGAAAGCCCTTGCTCAAGACATCATCCTGTATGAGCATAATCCCTATGCAAACGCACCAGTATTTACTGCGGCTTTGTCGCAGACATGCCAATATTTTTCCAAGCATCATATTCATCAAGTAGCTGATGTAGTTCCCGAGAATGGCCGCCGAACCACTCCACATTTAATAATACCAAGTTTGATTTCGGTTGTCATATTTTTCAGCAGAACTACTTGATACTCTTCCCCTTGAACTTTTTTACCATCAAACTGGAGACAATAGAGTTCTTTGCTTTGAAGTTTTTGAACAATTTCGTTTTCATTTTACGTCCTACAGAGATTACTCGCTTCCAGACACCCGCCTGACTTGGAACTGGCACATCGTGACCCCAAAATTCAGCAAATGGTTGCAAGAACATCATATGCTTTATGTGTAGAAATGTTGTTTTGCAGTACTAGCAAACCCTGTTGTAGTGCTTGCTCTTTGGTATTCCGGTTTGCATTCGGAAGATGGCGATGGAAGACAGGTTGGCAAGTCGGGTGACAGAGGTTTCGAATCCGGAGATGCTGCAGACAGTTGTATGTGTTTGTATAGGTTGCGATTGAGAAGAGCTGGCTTGTGATTGGGTTTTTGATGGTTGGGATGGTTTCTTGGGTGGATTGATTCCAAAGGGGCTTGTTTGACCATTGAATAACCAATCTTTCCTCCACTCTTAACATGCCCTGGTAGAGTTCTTTATCCTCCGTGCTTTTCCATTCTCCATTACGGTGGTGACATCAAATAACTGAAAGTGTTGTAGTAAATTTATCAGACGGATTCTTTTTGTTTTTGTCATATAAATCAATCAGGCAATTGAGTTTCTTTCTGATGAGTGCGCTGGATAATAGTGGAAAGTCTAAATTTCCCTCCAAAGCAATTCACATATCCGTAATCATAATTTTGATTTGATCCAGTCACCGTTCCTGGCTATTGAACAGAAAAGTGAAGTTTCCAGAATTTGACGGTTTGTAGGCATCCGTGTGGATTGGTTAGCCTTTCAACAGGTGGAATTCTTGGATCCCTCTTCTGCTTAGAAGATGATGGTAGATTCTTCCTCCAAATACAACTGTTTGACTGAACACTGTTGCGAATTTCTATTGGACATTTTATTGTGGTTTAAGTAATTAAATGTTTTGCACTTTTCTTCCACTCTGTAAGTGTAAGGGATGGCACGAGGTCTTCTTTATTATTTTATTTATTTCTTTACTTTCTGATATTTTAAACTCTTTCACAACACACTATGCATCTCACAATTACATCCAATTGCGACAAGTCAATTGATTTGAGTGTGAACAATCACTATCACTTTTACTCTAATTTGTTGATAAAATTTAAATCACCACTATACGTTAACAGCTTCACAAATACATTACAAATTATCAACTCCTGGAAAACAATCACACACTCACGTCATTTCTCCCCTTATTAATTCCCTTCCTTAAACTTAACGAAACCTACACTAAAACTCCCCTCTTTCTGTCATGAAATGTATATATCCGCGCCTACCCTGACCAACACTGTCCCTCTCGCCTCGCATTGGCTTACACCCACCTGTCCAATTACGTAACTCTAACTCTACACCTGCTGCTATTTAATCTCAGTCCTGACCTATTTTCATTGTCTGTACTATTCGTTTGTCAATCTATTTATCTATCTATCTATCTATCTATCTATCTATCTATCTATCAGTCTATCAGTCTATCACTCATTCTATCTGTCTATCTGTCTAACAATATGTCTTTCTATCTATCCATGTCTATCTACTTTCACTATCCTGACAGTAAGACTTGCAATCTTGCACTGAAAACGAGATAGTTTATCCAAAATATTCAAAAATATTCCACAATGTTCTAAAATATTCCAGAATATATATTATATATTTTTCCTGAATAAAAAAGTTATAACAATAATGAAATAGACATATATTGGAGCTACTGATGGCGAGTTCAAACTTCTTGCATTATATGACGAAAAGAATTAAATAGGGGAACTTTTTTTCAATTTAAAAAAAAATTAATATTGCTACTGTCATCTACATATAATTGTTCCTCGAATGTGAGGGGTTTCAGTTTCGTTACGAAAAATAATGAAAATAGTTATCACCCTAATGTATACCCTGACATTTTTAGTATATCTGAGTTCTTCCATCTTAATGCTGCTGGTGCTTTTATCTTTTTAGTTGTTCAATAAAATGTCTCTGTAGGGGCACAATACTTCTAAGTCGCTAGCCAGTAATCATGTCTTGATTGCGCAAAGGTCAGTTTCCATTGGAATCATTCTGGTATTTTCATTTGTTGTTTGGCTTCTTTAACAGTTGCTTTTAACGTGACTGGGCTGATAAGTTAGTTGCCTTTATTTAAGGTTAGGTCCTGTAAGGACAGTGAAAGTAGATAGACAGACCTATTGTTAGATAGATAGACATATTGATAGATAAATAGATAAACGAATCCTACCCACTGTGGAAGTAGGTCAGGACTGATGATTAATAGCATCAGCTGTAGAGTTAGATATTACGTAATTAGACAGTTGGGAAGATAAGGAGGGGAGAAAGGGACAGTTTTGGTCAGATGTAGCAGATGGGGTTAGATACAAGTCAAAACAGAAAGAGGGGAGTTGATGTAGTTTTTGTTAAGTTTGAGGAAGGCAGTTGATCAGGATTAAACGAAGGAGTTAGGAAGAAGTGTGTTATTGTGTTGACAGAAGGGATAATTGATATAGTAATTTATCGTGTAGACATGATTTAATAGTTGATGTTCACTTTTGGATAGTTTGTGCTTTAGATCATTCAATAAAGTGATTTTGATTAATAAAACGGAAGTGTTGTGAACTTGTTTTTTAAATGTGTGTGTGAAGAAATTTAATTAATAAGAAGACCACACTCTATCCCCTGACAATTTGGTGCCAGAAGTTTAGGAGAAATATTTCTCTAGTGAACCCATGCAAGTAACCAGTTGAAGGAAGTAACAGCTAAAATAGAAAAGAAACTTTTGTTATAATGTTTTATCACAACCACTCATAAATGAAAACATTGTTGCTACTTACTGAGAACAGATAATCAATTTAAATTGTTATGTGTCAGATATATTGTTTAAGCCCTGCTGTTTAAATAACATACCAGTCAAAACCCTGTGATTGTTAAAGTGATATGTAGAGAGCATATGGTCTGTGAGTAGCAGTACAACCGTCAGCGATTGCCATTGTCAGAGTTAGTCCAGTCGTAATTATAAGACTAAGAGTACTTACTAGCCGCCACAGTCTAGTGTCCAGAACATGATTTAATAAAGACCGCTTTTACCAGCCAACACTATAGACCCAACCCCAAACGAGACGACCATATAGATCTACACCATCTTATCATAGACCCCACACCGCAAGAGATGTCCATACAGATATACCCCATCCCACAGATGTTTAAGACCAAGACAAGAAACATAGAGTAATTATTTTTTTAAATAGTTTTTAGAATACTTATTAATGAATCTGTAATTACATTTCCATTTTTTTTTTGTACTAATATTAGGTACCACAAACTGATTTTTTAAAATGGTTTACAGCTTTTTCAACATGAATACTGCAAGAACTTCGAGAATCCTAAGATGGTGGACATCAAATTTATCACTATAGTTTCAAATAGTTTAAGAGGTGATGTTGAAAAAGATGACTTGCATTCTCATTTTTTCTCTACACACTTCAAAGTACCATTTTTACCAAGCATATAGTCTGCAAAGTATTTCCAGTCCACCAAATCATTTACATTCAATACGAACACATATAATATGTAGAACAAAAACTCAATTTTTTTTTCAAGGGTGTAAAATTGCAATATCATTAAAATTTATAGCACTGAAAATGGGTTTTCATCATTTTTTTTAGAAAAAAAGATAAAGGGAGATAGAATTTTCAAAATTCGTGACATTTCAAAAAATCATAATACATGTACTTATTGTAATCAACACACACATAAGAACTAATTATGTCAAATCTTAGATACTTTAAGCTCCTTACATTCAAATAGTCATGATATCTTAAGATTATTTATGATTAAAATAATAAAGGTTAGAAAGAGTTAGGGTACAAAAAAAAACTAAAAAATTGGTCATTTTCAAAAATTCACAAAAAAAGAACTGTTCAACATTTATATATGAAAATTTAGGATACACATAGCTCTTAACTATAATATGGTGGTTAGACTAATTAACTAATTACTTTTATATATACAGTACAAGGATGGATAAATTCATGCATGTAAAAAATCAATAAAAAATACTTTTCATTAGGGAAAAATCCACTATTAAGTATTATTTGAAAAGTTATATTAGTAACAATAGTAACAGTAACATTAGATGCATACATTTCAATTATATTCTAATTATTTCTTAAGTCATGGAAAGTAAACAAATAATTTACGCTTTTTACCACTACAGGAGCTCACCTAAATAAGCGCAACTTTCGGAATTTAAGTAATTTTACTTTTAAGTTAATGTAAGCATATACCATTTAAATGAGTTATTAATGTACCATTTAATTGATCAGCAGGATCGGATTTAGACATCATAAGGCCCTAAGCTATTTGGGATATAGAAAAGTTCCTTTAGCCCCACTGGGCCATCGGGTGAATGAAGTGTAGAGATTCATCTGTTTCTATAACCTACGACATATGAAGGGATTGTGTGTTAGCACAAAGCCCAGCATATACCTCCCCATCTTAAATCAGGTACACATTTAAAGCCAGTGGACTTGTGGGGTGATTTTGCACCAGATATATAGATTTGGGTATCTACACCACTCGGCCATCAGTCATTTTGTGAAATGACAGTGCCAAATATTAACTATGTATGACAATCGCTCACTTGAACAGACTTTAGGGCCTCCTAAAAAAGTGGGGGTCCAAAGCTATAGCTTGTGTAGGTTATATATAAATCCTGCACTGTTGATCAGCATCATTCCCTTCTTTTTTAATTTCATTTTTCAGTGCCTCTATTAGCAGTAAAAGGTTTATGTTATAAAAATAGCAGAAGGTAAACCCAGCCTAAACATATTCAGCTTCAAAAAAAAAACAATAGAATATGCAAACTTAATTTGAATAGGTCTTCCATTAGCCATTTAATTTTGTATGAAAGGGCAGTGGAAGACACTGAAATTATTCAGGAGTGTTGTGGAATTGTTTGGCTTAAAGGGGTCGGGTGGGGGCACTCAGATACTTAAGGGAAGGGGAGGGGGCTGTGAAATGAAAAAAATCTATCAGAAAAATATTTGAGTGCACAACAAAACAGTTAAAAAAATAATTATTTTATTATGTGAACTTGCATACATGAATAGTTTAAAATATTATTTTAATACCTTATATATATACAGATCTCTTTTGTACAAATTAGTAAATGTATACATTATTTTCTCTCTTTTTAAAATCTTGCATATGCTAAATGTAAGTGTAGGACAAAACCGCCAAAGAAGATTATGACAGAATTTAAGCCACGATATTAATAGTACTTCTATTTATATGATCATCTTTACCATGGGCTAGTGAAATTTCTGTCGATTTAACAGATCATGTCTGTCAACACATATAGTATCAATAGGCATGTTCCTATATCGTTTGTTTTATCAACGTAAAGGGATTAGTGTTCTACCAGGGTGGTTCTTAAGCTGCTTATTTAACTTCTGCTAAAAAATAAGTATAAGTGTCTGGCATGAGAATTAAAGGTAGAATAAAGATACGATAGTCTTGACCTAGGTATAAAACTAGAAATTTTTTTGTTTTCCTGGTAAGAGAAACTGTTGTGTAAAGTGGCTTGAAGCCATAATGTATCTTATTAGGGTCCTTTGAAAAAATGTATTTTAAAAGTAAGTAAATTTTAATATTTTACCATCTGAATGTGTACAAAAATAAAATGGTGGCTGTAACTAGTTTATAATAAAAGTGGGACCACAGTCTGCTGGGGTTTTGTCCATGGAGGTGGTCTATCAGGGTCCATGTCCACTGGAGGTATATCACTTGGAGGTTGTCTACTGGGGGTTATGACCACAGGAGGTTATGTCCACTGGAGGTTGTGTCCACTGGGGGTTATGTCCACTGGAGTTATGTCCACTAGAGGTTATGTCTACTGGAGGTTTGTCAGATACTGCTAAGTGTATGACTTAAATTAAATTTTATTTATAAAAAAATAAATTCTTTAAGGGTGGCCTTAGTGGAACTAAAATGCAATAAATGTGACAGAGGACCAAATATACAGCCATAACCCAAGATGTCAAGATATTAGCTAAGAAATGTAACAAGAATATAACTCACTAGTTATTAGTATACCTGAGTAGACATATCAGCTTGTATGGTGAAAAACAAAGGTGTGAATGAAACACACATTTCTAACATAGGATAATGGTCAGTGGAAATATATACAGCCGCAACTGACTATTGATTGGTAGTCAATTAAATTTTTTCTTGTATATTTTATTTGATACATAATCTGGCTGGAAGTTTCAACAACTGTTAACAATTGCAATACATAGAGAAATAGTTTTGGTCAGAGTGAATTCTGATCACTTTGTGTATTTAATAGATATATTAGGAAGAAAAGTCAAGTATAATCAAAGTAAATTACTAAATATCTTTAGTAAATTGCCCTATAGAACAGAACAATAATGGAGCATCATTATTAATTTGCTAACATGATCTGCAATTTATATAATGTGCCATTCAAGTCTAAGCTGTTTAGAGGTAAAAAGAATTAACCTGTTCTTTTTCATCCCACAATTTGCGTAGAGTTAAATTGTTGAAATCAGACCTGTGACAATTTTGGATCCAAATAGAAATAAGAAATGTCACCAGCTGAATATGATGTTCCAGCTCAAATTGTAAATGATTGAAGTCTATCAATACGATTTCCCTTGGATGATCACTTAAATACTTGTTCACAGCATCAGTAAAATCTGTTATAAGAAAAAAATTGACTTTTAATCAATATTTTAAATCTATGAAACAAATAACAAAAGATAGAATTATCAGTTAAGAATAATCAAATTGTACATGAATATTTCAACTTGGTTGAAATGGGTTGTAAATTATACATAACCCAACCTATCCCTGCAAAGCTTTAACCACCCAAACAAATATCTGCAATCAGCACCCACCCCCACCCCAACCAATATTTAGTCAATCTACTTCCATCCTCTCAAATTATATTTTTATATATATATATATATTCATGAACAGAAACTTAATAAATGACAATTTATGTCAATTGATGCACCTAGCCATGGTGCTAATTGATGGGCCAGCCATGGTGTACAATTGATGGGCCTAGGCACGGTGAACAATTGATGGGCTAGCCATGGTGTGCAATTGATGGGCCTAGCCATAGTGTACAATTGATGGGCCTAGACATGGTGTACAATTGATGGGCCTAGGCATGAATGCAATTGATGACCTAGGCATGGTGAACAATTGATGGGCCTAGGCATGGTGAACAATTGATAGGAATAGCCATGGTGTACAGTTGATGAGCCTAGCCATGATGTACAATTGATTGACCTAGCCATGGTGTGCAATTGATTGACCTAACCATGGTGTACAATTGATAGGCTAGCCATGGTGTACAATTGATTAGCCATGGTGTACAATTGATAGGCCTAACCATGGTGTACAATTGATAGCCTTTAGCCATGGTGTAAATTTCATGACAGCCCTTAACATAAGCTCATATCTCACTTAATCAGACTCTCCTAATAATCTCGAATGAGTCCAGTATGTCTGTCCATTCACTCTATACATTAATTATTTTCAAATATAGTTCTTGATCTGCCATGTCTAAAACTCGTAACATTCTTTCAGTTTTTTAACAGATGCATTTTATTAGAAAAACTTTTGTCCCCAATCCCTTTCATTGATCTCCTGACGTATCCATACATACCTGGTGAGTAAACAATACTTCACCATACCCTATTAATTGTCATGCCCAGGTCAAATCACCAGCTCATTGTCAAATGTTACAAAATGCTGTTCAGGTTCTCTAGACTGGCCATACCTCTCACTAAAGGCATGAAATCCCAGTTCCCCTTTGAACTGTTTCTTGGCTGGCTTTGTGATGTTTACATGTATTTATACATTTAACAGTTTTCTTCCTGAATGAACTACACTTAGACATGCATCACATAAATCAAATCCATCCCAGCAGACTCCCCATTAGTCCTTCCCAATACAACAGCTTTCCTACAAAACCCCATCACAATGCAACTTTTGAAACATGACACATACCTTTGGGCCGTACAGCTGGTGAACACAAAATATATCTTGTGAATCAGGTTTAGTTGCTACTCGTAGATCAAAAATATAAGTATTCCAGAGAGAAAGTTGATTGGTAAAATCCAAAGACTGACACACTGTGATAAATAACACCTTTAGCCATCTGTCCAATTAATGGATTATTCGCTAATTGCTCTATTTCTGATGATGTTCCAGGTACAACATGACCATTACATTCTAAAGCAAATGTTCCTGAATTGTGAGATCCTTAAAGAAAGATATATTGAAAGATAAAGGCATAAGGAAAATTTATTGAAAAACTTAATGATGTCTTATTATTTTTTTTTCAGACCAATCAAAATACTGATCAGTTGCTGAGATTTTTGGGAATGCTAAACTTCAAATATAGGCTTTCTGATATAGGCAAACTAGGCAGGTGCCTAGCGGCCTTAAAGTCAAATACAGGACCCTTCCACAATTAATATATTACATATGGTGCTGGGAGGGCTCTGCACTTTTCAGAGGGCCCTTGAATATTTGAAGTCTTGGCCTAGGGCCACTAAAGACATAACAGCACATACTTTAAATATCTTGAGAAATGATAAAATCAATCTATTTGTGATGGCTAGAAGTTTGAATGCATAACTAGAGACTACTAACATAGTTGCAATAAAAATTACAGATGGCCATATTATAGTGACTATTTGAAGAAACAGTAGAAAACTACTTAAGTAACAATTAATTTTTAGCCATAATAATTAATTTGTAAGTCTATGGAATTATTTATTACTTTAAAAAAAAAAGATAAAAACTATCTTTTGTTTGTAAAAGTTATTTTGAAGATTTAGGCGAAAAATGTGCCCTCTTATATTGACTGTGTCCATCCTCTTCATTCTGACAACCTATTTATTCTTTCTCAATATTTCCCCCTTTTACTCATTAATAAAAAATAATTAGCTTAAGATTTCTAAAAGATTTAATTAATTGACTCAAAATTATTAGTACAGTGAATTGTAATTGATAATGATTATACACAAATTAAAATTTTATAACTAAACCAGAACAGGTTGAAGAAATTAAAATATGCAGGAAAAAAAAATAAGTAAAAAACTTATAACAAAAACTAATTCTTCGGAAGTATTTATTATGTATTTATTTTGCACATCACAAAATTGATAGCACAGGTAAGTATTATGTAATGTATTTTAGCACAAATGAAAATTTAATGTAAATACTTTTTATTTTTAGATAGTATATGGATTAAATGTTTCTCAACAATGCAAGGAACAAAACTATGTTCAATTTGTGACTGACAATGCTAGATTAAAAAAAACCAAGATCAGGAAAAAAAAGCTTTTGGCAAAGAAATACTCAAATTATTTTAAAAAATGTTATTTGGTTAAGGTCACATGAACTCATATAGAGGGAATTATTTTACTGTCTGGACTGATTTATTTTTCACCCTTAGATTCTATTTATAGAATGATTATAAATATGTTATATGATGATTATTTTTTACTAGTTACAAAATATTTATATGTGAAATGAAATTGAATGGTTTTTAATGTGAATGAAATAGTTTATGGTTAACTTAATTAGTGTTGTAATTTTAAAAATTATATGTAAGAATATGTATTTTTTACATAAATAACAAAATTAAATTCATTATTATAATAAAAAATTAAAATCTTTTAAAAATAATCAATATCTATCATTGATATCAATTTTAATTTAGTATAGATACTTTACATAAATAATCAATATCATTGATATCATTTTAGTAGTATGATACTTTACATAAATATTTGTAGGTGCTTATTTTTTAAATTTTTAATTTGGCTGTCTATATACGCTAAAAAAAAAAAGCTTCACAATTTGTACACTTATACTGTAAATCTTTTTTGACATCATAATTTAAGTAACTATTTTCTGATATAAACATTATTAATGGTCCAAGTTTAATAGTAGAATAGCAAATTGTGATTTTAAATGAAAAATTAGAAAAATCAATATTAATAAAAACAAATAGAGCAAAGAAAAGTTTTATTCTATTAAAATACAGCAGAATGATAGTTAAGAATTTTCAAATAACTATTTAGCTTATTTTTACATTTTCTCTAATAAATTATTTATAGCATCTACCAATGACTGAATGTCATTTTCATTCAATTTAACACATTGTCACTCACTCCCAGTGGCCTAAAAATATATTTTTAAGATCTAAAATTTAATCCATCTACAGACTCTTCAGTGAGAAAATCCTTAGAATACCAAATAACAAAGTAAACAAATACATAAAGTATCTCATCCAAAGAATATTCCTTTCACAGTCTAAGTGCAAAGCTTTATAAATGGGTTGGATTCAGAAATAAAAAAAAAACAACATATACACCATATTTATGGAGAAAATTTGATCTAAGTCAAAATCATTTGCCTATTCCCAAAACAGGAGTATGAATTCACTGATTAATCGGATGAAAAACATTTGTTTCTATGTGATAATAATTTTCTATGAAATCATCTATTTTTACCATAGATTATATAAGTTTTTGCAGGAAAAATAACAGTGTAATCATTGGAGGTGGGGATGTTCTCAGGTCAAGGACAATTTTAGCAAAACAATGCTTATAACAAATAGAAATATTAAAGTTCAAAATTATTACTGAAAATTAGTCTAAAGATTTGTAAAAATTTCTTAATCTACTATTACATCAAGCACAAACCCTGGAACAAATTTTAAAGGCTGACAAATGGATTAACTAATGCAGTATTTTATTGATAAAAATTGTTAAGTTAAATGAGCCAAGATATAAATAAATATTTTTACTACAAAATGATTCACCTCACACTTTTAAAAATATAGCTTAGTATCTCATCTCCCACAAAATTCTGTTTGACAAATACCATCCTTCTGACAAAAAATATGTCATCACAGACCATGGGCATTCTACATTTTTTCTGAAATAAATGTTGTTAAATTGTCTCAATTAAGATCTTTTATTTTAGCTTTCAGTCTTTAACACTGGAGCGACAGATTATTGAACTACCAACGACTGAAGCGGTCATTTGTGCAGCAGTAACTTTAATAGATTATGTCCTATAATAATTTTTATTATGTGTAACAACTAAAAAACAATATCTATAGAATTATAAACAGTATTTTTCAAAAAATATATTAGTAATCACATTCTGTTCATTAATCATTTTGTTTTGTTATGACAAAACAAGCATTGATGGCGTGTGCTACTCCTTGCTCAACTTGCTGGAATGCCTGATGAATTTTTTTGTTTACAGTAAAGGCGATCTCAATGTGCAACAAGTTTCAAAATATAAGACCGACTAGAAATGTTGTAAGAGTTGTATAGTGAAATAATATCAATGCGTTTATAGCGGCAAAGTCCAGAACATTGTAGAAGATATAGACAGGCTATCTTCGTGATGCTGATCTCGTTGTGTACAGGTGGCTCATTTAGTCCAGAACGTCCGCTCCACACTTAGAAAAATTATAATATTACAGTTTCTGGAGTTTTTTTTGTTTCTTAGTTTCTACATCATGTTTGTGCAAGGTTCTCAATATGCAAACAGTATTTTTAACTGAAAAGGTAAATTGTGAGGGTTTTGACCCTTGACCATTTTTGAAGAAAAACATTCTGGAGTTGTGTCTTTACAAAATGATGGCAACTCTTTCGATTCTGCCTTATAGTACTAACGATGGATGTTTTGTGGCAATAAGATGACGTCAATGACAGCATCACTAGATATTAATGATATGGCGGTCATTATGACCACTTCAGTCGTTCTAGATATAACTTGATTTTTTCGATCATTACAAAAACCAAAAATAATGATCTTCTATAATTTTAACAATGTTATAAAGATATAAAACTCATAAAATTTCAATAGTCTGGGGTTAGCCATTTAGAAGTAATTAAACCGCGAAGCGTTGTGGTCAAAATGACCGCTGCCATCGTTCTAGTGTTAATTTAACGAAATTCGGATTTAAAATGAGCTAAGTATGAATAAAAAGTATAGAATACAGTAGCTACCTATGCTGCTATTAAAAAACTAAAGTTAAAAGTAAAATTTCAATTTTTCATAAATTTTTAAGCAGGAGAATAACACGATTTTATTTGTCAGGCTTACTTCAAAATAACTTTATAAGCAATTATTAGAGACTTATACTGACTAAATGTCTTTTGTTCATTTTATCAGGAAACTTGTACAGAAGTATGGACGATATCCGACTGACTATATCGACAGTCGGGCCAGTGCTGTACCTGGTATAGCCAAGCCTGCGAGTGGGAAGTCAATAAGAGGCGTTGAATCTAATGACGACATCCAGTCAGGCATTATTATGTGGCATTTTCTTGATTAGTTACAGTTCAATAAATTAAAAAAGATGTCGATAAATAATAAATATTTTCTTCGGTTTCGTTGTAAGCTACATAGACTATATCTATGCAAAACATTAAGATTTTGTTAACTTCAAATAAAAAGATTATATATAATTGTGTTCTCCTTTTCAAAAGAAGTATACAGCTCCACGGATGCCAACTTGGGATATTTTTTATCCAGAAAAAAGATAATTTTTTAGCCATCTAGATTGAAAAATACCATCTAGATAATTCGTAATTTGTAGATGATTTTCGTGCTCTTTAGATAATTTCCTAGATATTTCAATTTTTTCTCTGACTTTATGATATGGGCTTCAGGGGGTGTTTGTAGTTCTCTACTTTTACAAATCTATTAAGACTTATGCTTGAAAACTACAGTCCATTAACAGTCCATACATTCAGATAATTGTATATTGTTATATTTTATTGTAGATGCTAGTGCTGTTATTTTAAGATCTAAAGTGTTTTTGAACAAAATAGATATAGGAAAATAATGCTTAAATAAAAGATAACGTTCTAAAATCTAACAAAATATTTCATTTATAATTTTTGATGTTTCTAAAATTATTTAGATTTTCAATGTAGGGAACTGAGCTAAGTCTATATCTAGCAGAGGTGCTGGATCTGAAATTAGCATCCGCGTCCGTCGCAGATTCATCAATGATCTGCGTCCGCAAATCTTCTAATAATTAATTACATTGCTGAAATTTAGTTATTTGAATGACTTAAATTTTTTATATATTTGCTTTAGAAGATCCGCGTCAGTCCGCGAGTCCGCAACTTAACCATACGAAGCGTCCGCTGTCCGCTCATCTCTGATGTCTAGCCCTAAGCAAATTTTACTAATTGATTTGTGTGTGTATAATTTATTTAACAATAATAGATTATGTTTATGCTAGTATGTACATAAGTATGTATAAACATAGCTGTTAATGAAAGTCTTTTTAACAACTTTTAACCCCCGCAGGCAAATCATTCTGCTGGGGCAAAGCAGCAGCCAGATATTCTAGGGCCTCTGAAAAACTATAATAACCTGGAGTCCACCAATTAGCAACAAAATGAATATTAAAAAATGTGAAGCCTCAGGGCCTTAAAGACGTGAGGTAGTTGGCAGTTTAAATATAAGTGCATGTCAAGGCCCTCTAAGCATTATATTTAAACATTACTCCTGGAAGTGTGAGCCCTAGGTAGTTCCTCCCCTGCTGGTTTACAAGAAAGACCTGATGTCCCCTCCAGAGTAAAAGGTGCTCATAATGTTCCATACTGCTCTGAGTGCAACATGTTGTTTCTAAATACTCAACAGTACAGTCTACAGCAGTGCTTCTCAAAGTGCGACCAATTTATTCAGAAATTATTTTCTGCTTTTTAGTACGCAAGAAAAACGTTGTTTTTTATAAAATATTTTTTTATAATGTAATTTTTATTTCACAACACTCACCTCATTTTTAGATACTCTAAGTAATTAGGCCTACACCTAAAGATAAGTCTTGGTCGTTATTTTATATTATTGAATATTGATTCCCCATTGTTATACTCCCAAAACACAAACTAATATGTCATGGTCTTCTTTATCTATAAATAATATTTTGCATATGTGTTATGTCCTTAACAACCCCCCAATCGCACACCCTCACCGACATGTAAGTCATACACCGACAAGTAAGTCATACACCGATATGTAAGTCATAAGTCATACACCGAGTATGTCATACACAGTATATGTAAGTCTTACACCGATATGTAAGTCATACACCAACATGCCAAGTCTACTGACATTGCCAAGTTGCATAGTATTCTTAATCTGATAAGTAGTCTATTTCAAGTGATCAGCTTACTGTATTCAGGGCATTGGATGTTAATATTACAGTACACTATATCAAGTGATCGAAACACTGTATTCAGGGCATTGGATGTTAATATTACAGTACACTATATACGATTCTATTTTATTCATGTATCTGTATTTTAAGTTTATGTAAAAAACGTTATTTCCTATTGATGTATCTTTCTTTAATATAACTCAGACTAAGTTTTATTTTCATTATTGGCAATTACAATTTGATATGTGCAGTAAGTAAACAGAAGTGCAGCTATGGACACTCGTATGTTGACAGATCAACATGACGTGTTTGTGTGTACTGTGTACAGTGAGTCAACAACTACTGATTATTTTTTGTGTGTGAAGTCTCTGTAAGGATGAGATGAAATCTCTTAGATCCTATAAACCAATAATGGGACGGTTTTGGCTGTGCCCTTCTTTCATCCCCACCATAGCCGATAGTGCAAAGACCATGGAGGCACCACGGAAGATATACCGGCGACTTTAACCATGATCTGAAATATCCATTGGTCCTCTCCGGAGTTCAAACCAGGGACCCTCAGGTCAACAGTGAAGCGCTTTACCACACGACCAGGGCTCGATTTACCGCTGGGGATATCCCCGGCACTGAGAACTGTCATCCCCGTCTGCTTTAGCTATATATCCCCGCCGGGGATGAAACCATAGACATTTATTCCCGGCTCTGCAGACTTTATTCATCCCCGGCACTGGTTTTTCTTAAATCGAGAGCTGCACACGACTATCCGTTGTTTGTACACACTGCCATATAAAGTGTTTGTATGTATATTCTTGTTAAACAATTATAATTTCTGACAAACCGGCCATTGCAAACTGAAGTACCAACAACTGGACTCAATGTAACAGTATATTACTACAATGTATATTTGAAAGTTATAACTGAAACATTTAATGTAAAACACGATAACACAAATGAAAAAAACAAGCTGTGAACAGTTCATACCTTTTATTAAAAAATCAAAAATAATTAAAATAAATATTTCACTGGTGGGTACTGTTAAATATATATTGGTATATGCTATTAAATAACTCAATACATTTCTTTTTATGCATTTAATTATTTATGAACCAGAGTAAATTTCCTACCATTTGATTTTAATAAGTTTGAGACTGTATAACTCTGTACGTCTTTTAGTGTTGCGTTCGCCCTTGACCTACACATTCGTGTCATACAGGTCACCTAACTACTTCAATGTGCACATGTTTGAAAATTTACATGGAAGTCGTAAATTGATTCCACACACCTTTTGTCATTAACTGTTCAGGCCTAAGCTAGCAGTAAAAACCCCACAGCTAATGCCTTTATGTCAATGTAAACAAGTTCTGCAGCTACTGTCGGCGAATTCCAGTTTAACGTCATTTTATCACAAGTTCAACATTCAGCTGTTATATACAAGTGGAGAATACACAAATTTCTCGTTAGATAAAACAGAAAAAAAGAACAAACATTTTTGGATAATGTAGATTTATATCATATAATATTTTTTTGGCTTTTAAGGTCAATTGTACCGGATGCAGGGCTGGATTAAATTTTAGGTTCAATTTATCTCTATGTCTGAGATAAATCATGTCGTTTGGTTTACAATACCGGGCAACAAGCCTAAGACCCCTGCCCGGGCGTATATTGTTTGTTACATATCTGATTAGTTTTAAAAAAGGTCTAATCTGATAAGATTATGAAAATGAAACAATTATTCGTTATTTTCGATTCCAACAAAGATTCCAATGTACTAAATAAATGCAACGTATCGTGCATGATGAACACATTTCAAGACATGTAACCAGAGAACGTATGATATTCATACGCTACAAATAAAACAACAACTATTTTGAATATTTAGTTACAAATTTGACATATTGATATTTTTTTCAACATTTTACATGAACAGCTTGCGCGGGGAATAATATTTTTAGCTTTTAATTTCACAAAATAAATATTTACCTTTAATTACATAATACACATCTAGTTTTTGTTGATTAAAAAAGTTTTTTATTACTAAACACAATAATGTGTTGTATTTAATATTACAATATTATTTGAATGCAAGGCGGACATTTATCAGGCGGTTTGTTCTAAGCCTAAAACTTTCATTTAAAATTGAAAAGTCTGTGTTGGATTTGATGAAGTTTCCACAATACTACTTTCGGTAATATCAATAGCAAACAAAGGAAATGTGATTACATTTAAGACCATCGCATTGATAAATTGCCAATACAGCTATCGCTATGCAATTTTGAGCGTGACCTAAATATTCTTAATCGACATAATAACAAACGAAAACGTCAATATTAATTTAAAGGAAGACATATAAGAACATTAGTTGTGGTAATAGGTTAAAAGTATAAAATTTCAGAAAAAATCCTGAGCATTCGTTGAGATTGCTTGGATTTGAAAAAGAAATAGCAAATATGTTGACTGAGTCTTCATTGCGAAACGAAGTTGGCTGGATTATATGTTTCCAAACAGGTTGGCTGGGTCATCATTTTAAAAACAGGTTGGCTGGGTCATGTTTTAGAAACAGGTTGGCATTCTATTTAGAAACAGGTTGGCTGGGTCATCATTTTAGAAACAAGTTGGTTGGTCTCTCATTTGAAACAGGTTGAGCTAGGTCATCATTTTAAAACAGGTTGGTTGGGTCATCATTTTAGAAACAGGTTGGCTGGGTCATCATTTGAAACAGATTGGTTGGGTCATCATTTTAGAAACGGTTGGCTGGGTTATTATTTTAAAACTTAGCCTCCAGGCATAAAAAGCATTGGAAGATTCATTATAATCAAAATAGATTTGTGATATTATGCCAAGTAAGTGTGTGTATAAGCCGTACATTAACAGAGCCCAAGTCAAAGTCTGTCAAAAATGTTAACAGGTGGAGCCATGATTTCTGTATGAATAGCCCACAAGCAGTGACCGGCAGCCTTTCGGAACTTAAAGACCAAGTGACCAATGTCCATGAAAAGGCTCTGTGTATAATTAAGTTTTTTTGATAAGTTTACAGACAGTGAGGATACATGATATTTTAAACAAGTCACCAGCTCATTATCATAATGATTTACTTTTTCTGATACTGGGCCAAAGAGAACAATTTGTATGATTCACTTAGTTCACAATAGTTTGTGGCAGCGGAGCTCTGTTTGTTTATACAGTAGGGTTCAGAGTTTTGTTTGTTGAGTTTGTAGTTGTAATGAAGAACTCCATGTAGCAATAAACAGAAATCTGTTACATGGAAGACCAATTATAAGTTGTGTGAATTCATCAGGTGAATCAGTTAATAACTATCTAGCCTTTTGGTTCTTGATCTTCTGGCTGTTGAAATCTTTTCAATTTGATCTGGTTGAGAAACATGGACCATTGTTAATTAAAAATAATGGAAGTTTTTTTGTTAAAACACAAATGTCTCAAAGTTGTTTCTTGGAGAGCAGATGCTCATGAACAGGAAATTTAGAACCTCTGAAAGCTACATTTGTTCTGATCAGAATCACTGGCTGCATTTATTTTGTTCAGACTATCTGTGAAATTGAAAGCTGCATTTTTTAGTTAGACTGGTCTTTGCTCTATTTCTGAATATGAGTCTAATCATACCAATGTGGTGGTCGAACAACAGTCTCGTCCAATAAATATTTTATCGTCAACCTCCCATATACCAGGTGGAATGTAAACATTTCTTTTACTGACTCATCACACAAAATGGGAGCCACAAGAGAATTCGTCACCTATCAGAAATTCATCTTTTATCTGTGGAAGCAAATAGTAAAACTTGGATTACTAAAACATCCGTGAAAAATACGAAAATAAATTCTATTTCATTTTTATTTAAAAACTAGAGGCTTACATAAGTAGATATTTCATAGCTGGCATACCTGGTGACAGCCCCAGGCGTGCCTACATATGGCACACGCTCTAGGACCTGCATACGGCACACGCTCTAGGACCTGCATACGGCACGCTCTAGGACCTGCATACATGGCACACGCTCTAGGACCTGCATACGGCACACGCTCTAGGACCTACATACGGCACACGCTCTAGGACCTACATACGGCACACACTCTACGGACTACATACGGCACACTCTCTAAGGACCTACATACGGCACACACTCTAAGGACCTACATACGGCACACACTCTAGGACCTACATATGGCACACCTCTGGGACCTACATACAGCACACACTCTGGACCTATACGGCACACACTCTAGGACCTACATACGGCACACACTCTAGGACCTACATTTGACACACTCTAGGACCTACATACGGCACACACCCTAGGACCTACATACGGCACACACCCTGGGACCTACATACGGCACACCCTAGGACCTACATACGGCACACACCCTAGGACCTACATACGGCACACACCCTAGGACCTACATACGGCACACTCTAGGACCTCATGCGGCACACACTCCTGACCCAGGACCTACATACCTTTGGTGGACCCTGCTCCTATTTTCATACGGCAGCCAGCACTCCGGACCTGCCACAGGCTGCCTGTAGGACCATACGGCTGTAGCCCTACAGCCTCTAGGACCTACATACTGCACACACACCTAGGACCTACATGCAGCTGCACACACCTGCCTACCTGCCTAGGTTCATGGCACTCGGGGACACGCATGCTGCATGGCGCTACACCTACCTGCCCACTACACCACCAGCCCACCTACACACAACACACACACTTCACCACACACACACATGCACACATACATATATTACTAGTACCTACCATATGGCACATATTTCTTACTCTAGGACCTGCATGTGACACACACTCCTAGGACCTGCATAGGCACCCACACTAGTACCTACATATCACACACACTCTAAGACCTGCATGACACACTCTAGGGGACCCTGTCTGCAAAAGCCTCACATGCTATATTTAGTTTCACTTCTTTGGCGCATTCATTTATTAAATGGCTTTAGTTCATTAGGCACATGTTTATTGGTGGGGGTGTGTATGTTTATTGAGTGGGGGTGTGTATGTTTATTGGTAGGGTGTGCCTATGTTTATTGGTCAGGGTGTGTTATATTATGGTGAAGTGTTATGTTTGTGGTGGGGGTGTGTGTGTTTATTGGTGGGGGTGTGTATTTGTGTTTATCATTAGGGTGTGTATGTTTATGGTGGGGTGTGTATGTTTATTGGTCGGGGTGTGTTATGTTTATTGGTGGGGGTGTGCATGTTTTTGTTCACTGATGAGTTCAGATTAATTAACTTTAAAAAATCCATGCAAAAGTTATTTTCACAGTACAGGTAAATGTACATAATGGTTTACTTGTTAATATTATACAGTGTGGTATACTTTTTTCAATATTGTAGATTATGGTCTACTTGTAAATATTGTAGATTATGGTCTACTTGTGAATATTGTAGATTATGGTCTACTTGCAAATATTGTAGATTATGGTCTGCTTGCAAATATGTAGATTATAGGTATACTTGCGAATATTGTAGATTATGGATACGCAGTAACAGATTATGGTCTACTTGCAGTATTCATGACGTGGTCTGCCTTTTAGATATTGTAGAGCATGGTCTACTTGCAAATATTGTAGAGCATGGTCTACTTACCCAAATATGGCAGAGCGTTCTTTCACTTGGCAAATATTGGCAGGAGCATGGTCTACTTGTGAAATATTCATGACGATTATGCTTGTAAATATTGTAGAAGCATGGTCTGTAAATATTGTAGAGCATGGTCAACTTGTAAATATTGGGCATGATCATACCCACTACTGTAAATATGTAATATTAGCAGAATGTGATCTTTACTTGTAAAATAATATGTGTGCGAGGCATGAACACTTGTGCTATACTTTTGCCATAAATATTGGCAGAGCATGATCACTTGTAAGCAAATATTGGGGCAGCGTAGGTCACCAGTATAATAGTGTAGAGACATGCCGATCTGCACTTTGTGCAAATATTGTAGAGCATGGTCTGCTTACGTGAATATTCAGCCAGAGCGCCGGTCTACTTTAAATATCGCGTGTAGGCAGCCAGTAGTCACCACCACCACTCGCCTCGCTGGCGCTACCTCATTATTTGCGGAGCCATCATCAGCCGCGAAAGAAGAGCATTCAAAACACCCACGTAAATGATGACAGGCATGGTCTACTTATTAAATATTGTAGCATGGTCTGCTTGTAAATGAGCGTAGGCATGGTCTGCCACTTATGAAAAAAATATTGAGCGGTCCCCACTACTTGTAAATATTGTACAGCATGGTCTGCACTTTTTTAAATATTGTAGGGAGCGCGGTCTGTTTATGAAAAACAAATATTGTAGCAGATTATCAAATTGTAACTTATTGTAAATTATGGTCTGTAATGTGTGAATATATCTATATGCCACCAGCGTATGACGTCATTGTGCAGAGCATGGTCCTACAGCTATCTGCAGCGTTTTTGGCACGCTAAATGTTACATGAGCATGTCTGCAAAATCATTCATGGGCATGGTTATGCTATCTAAAGCGCTATTATATTGTACATAGCAGGCATATTGGTCTGTGCGTCCTTGCGCAAATATTGTAGAGCGGTCTACTTTCAAATATTGGCAAGCATGGCGGTCTGTTTACTTGTAAAGGCAGCGCGGTGCAAATATATGTAGATTATGTGTAAATATTTAGATTGTAATTTCGTAAATGTTGTAGGTATGGTCTACTTGTAAATGTTGTGGGTTATGGTCTGCATACTTGTAAATATGCCTGTATGAGTATGGTCTGAGTATGTCTATTTAACGCAGTATATATAGACAAAATCTTCGTAACAGTGTAGTCTACTTAGTCAGAGTATGGTATACTTGTAAATATTGTAGAAGTATGGTCTGCTTGTAATACCGCGATATAGTTTACCTGTAAATTATGTGCAGTAATGTTACTAGAGTCCTTCCACCAAACTGAACAATAAGGTGGCTACCATTGCGGACATCTGAGCCATTGATTCGCAGATTGCACTAAACCAATTCTGACGGTCTGTCTGTTATGTTGCTGGCGTTGACCACAGATTCGTCAAACATCAGGAGGTTAGGTATCTGATAGCTGGGAATGTTACGGCCAGCTGTAGCCATGTCTGCGCAGGTCACTTATACACTTGGGAATGAAACTACAATTGAATTTGCAAGTATAGTTTAGGAATAAGGTTACTTATGTCATCACAGAGGAGGTGGCGACAAGATTAGGCGGTACACATAGAACAGCTAGTAGAAGGGATTATGGGTAAAATTTATGGAGAAGCTTCGGCCAGGTGGGTTGACACATTTGACAGAATGGTCGGTCACAGTGGTTCAGTACAGTACCGACAGAAGGGTCGGTCACAGTGGGTTGATACATTTGACAGAAGGGTCGGTCACAGTGGGTTGATACATTTGACAGAAGGGTCGGTCACAGTGGGTTTGATACATTTGACAGAAGGGTCGGTCACAGTGGGTTGATACATTTGACAGAAGGGTCGGTCACAGTGGGTTTGATACATTTGACAGAGGATCAGTCACGGTGGGTTGACAGACGAAGGCCGGTCACAGTGGGTTGATACATTTGACAGAAGGGTCGGTCACAGTGGGTTGATACACATTTAATAGGGTCGGTCACAGTGGGTTGATACATTTGACAGAAGGGTCGGTCTGATGAGTTTGATACATTTGACAGAAGGGTTGTCCCAGAATCCATTGGATTGTTTATTTAAGCAGCAAAGAATTGTACGTCATTGATTAAACGCGTGGACAGGAGCAGGTCAGGTAGTGGACAGGCAGGTCAGACAGTCTGGGACAGACTTAGGTCAGACAGTCTATTAGGTATGACCCGTGGGCCATAGTCTGCTCATATTGAGCTGACGTCCACATGAATTTCCCGCACATTTGTATGTTAGTTGAAAATGACTAATAAAGATCATATCGGTCAATCACAATATTTGATTGCTTTTGATCGCAAACTGTCAAAAGCTCATAATGAGACATGCACAGTAAAACTAAACCCACAGCAGAATACACTACTTTATGATATCCGACACCACAGACCTTTCATTTAATTACGATACAATAAAACGTTACAATACAAGACGAAAATCGAAAACAACAAGAGCAGAAAAATAGAGCACAATGCATCGTCATCGCAAGCTTTGTCGTCAACAAGCTGCAGCATGTATAAAAGACTATATTCCCTCAAAATTAACTGTACATTGGGATGGTAAGCTATTGCCCGATGTTACCGGACATGTTACCAACAACGGCGATCGATTACCTGTCCTGCTCTCATCACCTGTCGATGGCACTACTGGCTTCTTGGTGTTCCCAAGTTAGTATCGGGTCAGGATGGGTATGCTGATGCAGTTTATGAGCATCAAATCATGGAAGTGCGAATCTATGGTCATCGGCATGTGCTTCGACACTACGGCTTCCAATACTGGAAGACTCAATGGAGCTTGCACTCTGTTAGAAGTAGCCCTGGGACGTAATCTATTATGGATGGCGCCGTCATTACATGTGGAAGTACTCCTTGAATGCATTCAATGTTTGTCTTGGATATACTGGACCAGAGATTTTGTTTTTAAGAGGTTTCGAGGAAAAATGGCCAGAATTAAACCACACACCCGAAGCCAGATCCGCTTCTTTGATAATCGTGTCTGATTCGATTAAAGAAGATTATTAAATGTCAACTTGATGACCTCGTAGATGATTATTTGGAATTTCTTCTGCTTGCTGCACAAATGGTTGGTTGGAAGTTGATGTCAGCATTCATGAACTCTGGTGCCCTTGGGGCAAGGTGGATGGCGAAGCAATCTATGCGTGAAAATCGATCTATTGTTTGCAGGCAATGAAACCATCTTTCAGTTAACGCTCGAGATTTACAAGGTAATAGCCCTTTAGTTGGTTGCCATATATGTGTTATCTTTCAATCATGGTTTTCATGCAGGCTCACCGCAGATACACCTGTGAACAATCTTGTTGTAAAGCGTTTATACGAATATGATGATGCTGTTCTTCGATCGTCTGGTTGAAAATGATGGTGCGTCACTCATTGCGGTCCGGAACTTCACTGTTGCGTTATTTTAAACCCTTTTGTCGGACAAAGAAAGCGTGGCCCATTTGGACAATGCAATCATAAAAAAACATGTATTATGTTGCATCACGTTTAAAGCCATATACATGTATTATGCCATATACATGTATTATGTTGCATCACGTAGTACATAATGGACTTTTCTTTGTACAAATAAATCATTGGCTCAACAGTATATGCAATATATTCAGAAGTATTAAAAAAAAAGCCATATACATGTATTATGTTGCATCACGTAGTACATAATGAACTTTTCTTTGTACAAAAAACAACAACAACCGCATAAAACATATTTATTAATTAATCTGTAAGGCGGTGAATTTTCTGAATTTTCAAATACTTTTAATCTGATCTATGGTCAATGACAGTATATTGTCAGAGAAGTAAATACTAAATGATAAATAGTTATGTTACAGGTTTTCTCTTGCAGATTTAAACATTGTGTAAGAGACTGAATTATTTATTATGGATTATATAGTAGAAATAAGGGAGATATGAACAATAGAAAAAAATAGTAAACCCCCAAGAGGTTGATACAATTGAAAAAAAAAAATATGTATATATGTATACCTTAGACTCCCAGACTTAGAGACCAAAAATGTGTAAATAAACAAAATATTTACTCTATGCTTCCAAGTTGTAATGGATCTTGTTTTAAAAAAAAATCTTTGCCATAAATCAATGATGTTGATAAAAAATACCCTCCAGGTGCTTTAAGGCAACAAAGACTGGGGCGATCCTGGATGAAAGCCAGTGGTGCTGCCAGCCTGTCGATTGAAGGTGCTAAAAGAATTATCCACTGGGACGCCTGAAAACAGAAAATTGCAAGCAAAAGAAAAATCAGTAATCAAGGAAGAGATAAAATCTACTTAAAATATTCTAATACAAAGTACAAAAAAAAAAGAGAAAAGAATGATACACCAGAAAACTGCAACCCAAGCAAATTTAATATATGTTTTACCCATCTGGCAGATTACTGAGGAGACTTTCTTGGCTAATGCACTTAAATTAACCAAGTAATATGATAGCGCGTGTTAACAACTAAGCTTTAATACAAATACTTTTAATTGTGTAGTCTATTTTTGAAACCCAGATAGCAAAAAGAAAGCATTTATAAAAAAAACAAAGAATATGATCGACATTGTGGATTCCTTGAGCCAACGGATGTTTTTCAACATCGCAGTGGCTATGGTACCATCAAGCGGGACTCCGTATTTTTTTTACCAGGTACCAGCAAAAGATATTGCTCCACACTCTAACCCTAACCCTATTCCTAACCCTAATATAATTGCTGGTACCCGAAAAAAAAAATACGGGCACCAGCCATATTCCTAACCCTAATATAATGGCGCTTGATGGTACCGTAGCCGCTTCAGTAAATATAAATTTTGACAAATGTAGATATAACTAATGCAGAAAATGAACAAAGTTTAATAAATGTCAAAGAAAAATTTGTTATTTAATAAAGTTATCACTCTCTGCGAAAGGTCCTTTATTTCTTATATGTGTAAACTCTATGAATTATTCTTCTATGATTTAAAACAAAACCCTTCTTTAAGTCTGAAATTATATGGCTCACAGCCAAAATAACCGATTAGAAAAACAAAAATTCTTAATCCTTCACACCTGCCAGATATTCAATGCTCGGAACACAGATATCAGCATACTGGGAGATCAAGTCACCGTACGTCGTGTTCATCAGCTTTTCTTCTACGGCTCTGTTATCTGAAATTTCATCGACGAAGATAGAGCCCCAGAAGCTGCTCACCATGAGCTCAATCTCTTCTACCGTCACCAGTGAACTGTGCTGAACAATCAATAAAGAAATATACACGTAAATGGAAACTAAAGAAAAAGAATACATGTATACTATCAATTAGACCATACTAAAAATTTATACTAGTGGGATAGATGTAGAGTAATTGATTGTTGACCCGGGGGGGGGGGGGCAATGAGGTTCGAACCTTGGGGTTTTTTCAGGTACTGTTGAAAGTCTCGCAAGCCTACCCAATTTTAATTGGGTACTTGACTTTAAGCTGGGGGAGTAAAGGTGGATTGGTATTGCGCTAGCCACACAATCCCTAAATATGCAGTGGCTACAGATGAAACAGATGAATTCTACACTTCGTCTGCACAGATGAGCCCTTAGGGGCTATGTGGAACTTTACTGTTAATTAATATTATACTATTAAACTCTACAATAAAGTAATACATCACAAATGTTTAAATTCTAAACTCTATGTTTAAAAATGCATAATATTGCAGAGATTTTCCGAATAAAAAAACACTGTAAATAATCTCTTATTTTAATAGTAAATTTTAAACTGAGGAATGAATATTTAAAATGGACATGAAAATTTCTGGAATTTTTCTCATAAGAGGATTAAAAAGCACTATTGAACATCGTTGAATATAAAAAGATTTTTTTATAAATGACAAACTCTTGAGAATGGGAATCATAAAAAGATAATTTAATAAATTACTTTTTTGTCTCTTTATGCTACACAGACAATAGAAAGGTAAAAATCTATTTAGTTACGGAAATAATGACTGCATACCTACTAAAAATGTAAGTTAAGTATGTAAACAAACTCCAGGAGCCAGTGTGGAACCTTTTTTCTTTCTAGAATTTTTATGTCACTTTTACATTTTGAACTTAACCTCTTTAATGCTAAATACGAAAGTTTAAATTATGGTAACAGCATGCTTTACATGTACATCATTTATGAATGCAAACATTAGAAAAAAATTCTCCTAAGTCAGTGCATATATAGTTCACATCAACTTACTATGGCCCTAAAGGGATAACACAAAAAACACTGAGCTATATAAGAAACAAAGTTTTTTAAAAATTTAGTGTAACTGTAACTACACACATAGAAAAATTACACATTTGATCAGCAATTGATATTAACATTTTAAACAAATTTATCTTTGCGGAATACTTTTTAAAATGGAACAATTCATGAGGTTAAAAAATATCAATGACAATGTTCCAAATATTTTTTTTCAATTATTAACAGAAAAGAGCTAACTTACCTCAAACACCAATTTTTCACCATGAGAAAGTGAATCCACATGTCCTGGCACTGTTCCATCAGACACAACATAGCCTTCCGCGTCCATTTCCTCCAAGACTAGCACAGTGTCCCATTGGCCATAAAACTTTGATGGCCAGGCATCAGCCCAGAGATTGTCACCAAAGTAAATCACCTAGGTCATTGTAAAAAAAAAAAAAATTAAAAAAAATCATGCAGCCCTAACTACCTGATAGAGAGTACACTGAATTATCTTCCCTCACAAAATTAAAACATTTTATTTATTGTTTTTGTGATGGACACTTTTCTACCAAAGACATATTCATAATCAGCGATAATAATAATAATAAAAAAAAGACTTTTTATGAACAAGTCTGATTTATATTTCTATAACAATCAGACACATCAAAGAAATTCACCCACATTTACGTAAGTGTATTTTTTTAACATGTGATACTGGATGTCATTTTTATTTTATTATAATGCTTCTGCTTCTAGTGATTAAAAAAAATTTCATTTTTGTGCAACCACTTTAACTGCAAGGGCTACTTCAAGTATTATTTATATATTTGTGGAGAAAATTCGGAGTCCACATCATAAGGAGCACAATGCTCAACAACATGATCCTGATAGTTTGTTTTTACAAAATGACGTGTACACGTGAGAACAAGAAGTCATCAAATTTTCCCCACATTTCTATTGCCAAAAGTTATGGAAATCTCTGCATGCTAGTTTTTGAGGAACAACTACAAAGCTCAAAAGACGTGATGAATTTTCCAAAAATCAACTTATTTGTCTATACAAGAGCTAATCTTCATAGTAAAATAATAAAAAAACTTCCTTAATTGCTTAATTTTTGAAATTTTTGCAAACCAGAATTCAAAAGAAGAATAGTAATTGTTTAAACCTTGGGTTTATTTTTTCCAGTTGTTTCACAAAAAAAGTTCATTAAATCTTTGTAGTTCCCATGACAATATTCACCATTTTCTTTGAGAAAGTGAGTTTCTTGTCCTATCTCGGTATTTTCTAAGAAAGAGCAATAAAATAAAAATGTAAATACTTGTATATGTCAACAATTATGTGAAAGGTAAAATTCTGTTCAAATTAATTGGACACTGATGATGAAATTCTAAAAAGGTTTTTTAAATAAATTGCTTCTGGAATATTATTAGATAAAAATTCTTTTGAAAACATGTACGGCTAACTAGAAATTTAATATAATGTACAGAAAAAAAAATTAAGCCTACATTTAAAAAAATCTAAAATAATTAAAAAGAACCAACTAATAAAAAGCATCCTATTAAACACAGGATTTTTGTAACTTTTGAGGAAAATATAAACAAGACTCAAAGCACTTCTGGGAATCCAGATGAAATGAACAAAGTATGGTATAAAATTTTCACAAAGACAATGCTTTTTTTAAGGTATGGTAGTTTAATATGCTTCTTAATGGGCACCAAAGGCTGATAGAGGCTCAAAAGGATGGTGTTTTAATTCTTTCAAAAACTTTACCCTGGAGTCAACGATTCATGAAATCAAGCACTACCTTGATACATATAAAGTATATAAATATAATATAATGACACCACCCACACTTCATTTTGGAATGATTGTCAAATACCGAAAATAATAAAAATACCGAACATTGTAAATGGACTCTCTGGCCAGTTTGCAGTTCATTTCACATTCGGGAGTGATAAAGTTTACAGCTTTACATTTGAAATATAAGCTTTTTCTAAATACCACAAGACATGGTCAGCCACCATCCCAATCATGTTTTCAATGGGGAAAAAAAGGGGAACAGCAGTGATGACTAGCAAAACAATCCACATACCCTCAACACATTAGTGCTGTATTTAAAAAGTTTCACTCACCAACTTCCAAGAAAGAATTAGTTTCTGTGAAAAATTTTGGTTTCCTGCCACCGTAGATGATGAGATGAAAGTAAGACTGCCAATTAGGTCTATGGAATCATTTTATTTACAGAAGTTAATTTTATTAAATATGATAAGAAAAAAAAAGGAAAATTTTGAAAATTAGCAATTAAAAATCAATCAAACTGATAATAAAATATGAAAACAAGCTTTCTGAACATCCTTTTGCTAAAAAAATCATTTGTTTTTACAGTATAAAGCAGTTTGATGAGATGTACAGATGATTAGTTGTATTGCTAAAACATTTCTAGCTTAAGAATCAAGCAGGGTTACCTAGGATTTTTAAACTACTAAAAAAAGCCCTATGGTTATAAATACATCTGTTCTATAACATAGGGGTGCTGATAATCATATTAAGGACAAGACTGATGCAAGTCATCATCTTGAGCCAACTAAATAATTTGTTAAACTATTACAGGGTTCATTTTTTGTCTCTGTACATAAATTAAAATGCTCCAACCAAAAAAAAAAAAAAGTAAAACTTTAATGAGACTTTTTTTGGTCGCTGATAGCATAATTCGTTTGTAAGGTTGTGACACCACATGAAAATAATGTGTTAGACTTATGAAAAGAAATGTGAAATTTTTAAAAGGAATACTACTCAGAATGAGTATAAATTTAGGTATTTTAAAACAGAGTAGCAAATGAATTAGGCAACAAATTATCCTTAAAAGCACATGTCTATGAATGACTGAAATCAAAGCATGACAAACATGATAACAAATAATAAAACTGATCTTAGACTGGCTGCATAAGACAACTAAAGTGCAACATTTCTTTTACCCAAATGCATAGTCCATTAGGAAAGAGGCAAAGTCCGGATAGGATGATGTCAGCAAAAAAATTTTCTTGTTGTTTTGTTGAAGCGCCACCAGCCAGTTCTTTACTTCAGCACTAACTTTGTCTATATATTTGGAAGGATCCTGCTTCATCTTAGGGAAGAAGTTGCCTTTATTCTCTGCAGAAGTTATAAAAAAATAATAATTAAAGATGGCCGTTAATGAATGCATACAATTAACTTGTATAACTTAGCAAGTATATTTCCTGTTTGGAATGAGTTTTTTTTTATTAAAGAGAATAAATAACCAGGTCAATCAAAATTTAAAAACTTTTTTTTTATTATAATAGTGAAAGCATTTTTATATTTTTAATTAATTATGGTCTGTAGAGAATCACTGTTTCCTACAATAAATGCTTTTTGGTCAAAAAAAAAAAACAACAACACAACAAACAACCACCGAGCATTACTTTACTTTTCTCAACTAATGTAAGTTGGTCAGGGTCTGGGACGTCCTCCTCTCGTCTCAGGCATTGAATGAGATTAAACCTTAGCCATAGTAACTGGCAGTCATTTTCCACCCTTTTAACTCATTAATGTAAATGGAATGCGCAATAATAATTTTTACTATTTTTTTGTATAGATGTTACCACAGAATATATATCCTATAGAAAGTGCATCACTATTTAAAAAGTCATCTACCAATGTTTAAAAAAATGCAGCCATTAGTGTTATTTTTCCTTTTTAATAGTGCATCACCTAAACATTGATACACAATAGAAGAACACACAAACATGGCGGGTTTCATAAAAATTAATTTAAATTGATGATAAGGATTCTGTATAATTTATATTCTGCAGATGCTATACCCTATTGGATTTTTTTTCGCTTGCATATCAAAATTTGTATTAATACGTCAACTTCCAGTACTAAACAATTGATTTAGTGGATTTATACACATTAGTGGATTTATACACAGACATAAAAATGCTATGCTCTAAGCAAAAATGTATTTAACTATGAGCCTTCATCTAATATTCATTGCTATTACAGTTTTCTCTTATAATATATGTCTTAAGTATTGTTTTATGACAAATACACATTATATTTCATATATATTCGATGTTTCTAAGCAATCATTTCAGTTTGTTTACTAAGGAGAAAAATTATGGTAATCCTACAATGGCTCTGAATACTGGTATCTAGAAATCTTGCAAATTCCATTTCTTTTTCACTGCAGTGACATTCTAATTAATATATTAATGTAAGCGGCTACTAAGCAAATGAATCATAAGCAATTTTTTTGGTTAAACTATACTTTGGGGAAAAAGCTCTACATGCATGCTCGCTGCATGCAGCAAAAATCTGAACTTGTGTAAATATTTCTATTAGAATGTCATTGCAGCAAAACAGAATATTTTTTGCGCAGTCTAACTCCAGACTCACACATACTATTTTAAATTTTACACCCATAACATTTAACTCTAAAAATGGAGTCAAAAAATACGGAGCAGGATAATTGTGGACTGCCACTTATGTCACAACTATTTCTAGTGCCTGAAAAGTCTCTAGAAATGAACAAGATAGGTTTTGTTGGTGCTGATGTTAGAAGTGAAGCAGTATGCATAATTAAATTAACACATACCTTTAAACTGCTCTGGCGTATACATATCACACAAGGCAGCATAAACATCATCCCATATGTGAATATACGTACTTCTTTCTTTAGCAGGCTCCTGTACACAAACATAAGAGTTGTAATTCTTTCTATTTATAAAAAAACAGATTGTTAATAGATTTTTAATTCTAAAGTAAACAATCTTTTTATAAGATAACAGAAAAAAAAACCCAGAACAAATACACGTAACAGTGTAAAAAAGTTATTGTCAATAAAAGGTTGATATTCAATAAGCATTTCTGTTTCTATTTTGGCACTGATAATAAATATTATGGTTATCATTACAAAATTAGTAATATTTTAAAATATGTACAATATTGTTAACAATAATTGTAGATGATCATGACAGTTTTAGCTAAGGGCTCAACATTCAGTGCCAATGAATCAGAACATACAAAAACAATTATATTAGAAAAGTCATCAATACCAGCCTTCCCAAGCTGTCTATGATCCTGGCAAAAGCAACAAGAGCTGGGATATCAAAATAGTTGTCAAAGAAACGCCATCCTTAACAAAAAAAAAAAACAAGGAGAAAGAAAAATTAATTTAGAGATACCTGAAGTTATTTCACCATTCGTAGGTCACATATCAAAATATTTGTTATAAATGTATGATAGAATTCCAATTATATTTTTCGGTATACATGTATTTTGCAAAAAAAAAAAAAACATTCAAAATTAAAACAAAAAATGACCATAACTTGGGGGAGCTACCATCTCCTACCAAGCGCGTCCCCAGCTGGCGGATAGGGGAAAGACCCTTAGATATAAGGGTCAGCCGTGAATACTAAATAAGCAGTCGCAGACCAACTGGTTTGCTGTCATGGAGGGTGAGGTGAAGTATCCCGTGGTAAGAATACATTTATAAAAAATGCCTCAAAAACCCTAAGAAATGTTAGCAAAAAGCGAACATAGAGCGCTCAAACTCTAAACCCGGTCAGATGAGGCCGTTAGCTAGGGATAGCAGACATCTAGGAGAAAAACTCCGAAATAAAATCAACTGCTGCCTTGCAGATGGTCTTGGCTGACCAAAGGCTATGGAAGCAAATCCAGAAAAACAGCAGGCTGAAGACGGAGGCAGTAGGCCTTAATGGCGCAAAACATACAGCCACGCAACCTCGACGAAATCGAGAACAAAGAAGAAGAAGAAGAATGACCATATGCATTATTTCTTTTGTTTCTTTAAATCATAGCTTCAAAGCTCAAAAATCAAATGCAGAAATAACAAACACTCACTGGTGTAAGGGCTGCGCAATCCACTGATGAAGGTCTCAAAGTCTGGGAATTTTCTCCCTTTACCATAGATTTTTTCAATCTCTGCAGATGATAACTTCTTTGAACCATGTGTAGCCCTATTACATAATAAAAAATGTTATGTTTAGACTCTGAATAACTGTCTTCAAAAAATTATAAAAAAATGTAATATTATCTTTTTAAAGTCCAGCATCTAACTTTTATTTTCATAAGTCACAAGGTTAGTATAGGAAAAGAGGTTGCTGTCTCCAATAATAGGTTCAGTGGTGTAATGGAGTTTAAAAAAATTCAAGCAAATTAAGCAATAGTGATTTCTATAATGCTGTCTAACAGCCATAACTTAGAATACAGGCCATTTTATTATTTTAATTTGATGATTAGAAAATTAGATAAAATTTATTTTTGATGATGATAATTTTTTTAAAATGATCTGTTGTTGGTGGCCCATACCCTACCATGGGTGAAAGGCAATAGACATTCCTAAATGGCTGCCTCAGGCATATTCTAAAGATAAGGCGACTAGATAAATTCAGGAACAAAGATATCTGGCAGCTTGCAAACCAAGATCCCATAGACCTACAAGTGTCCGGGAGAAAATAGATGTGGATCAGCCACTCGCTAAGGAAGCCTCAAGAAGACATCACAAAATTGGTTCTACAAAGGAACCCCCCAGGCAAGAGAAAGATCGGCTGCCCAAAGACCACCTGGAGCAGGAAATGAAAATCTGCAAACAGACATGGGGGAGAATTGAAAAAGGCTTCCCAAAGCAGAGTGTGCTGGTGAGTGGTTGCAGAAGCCCTTTGCTCCTTTGCAAGGAGTTCAAGGCATTAAGTCAGTTGTTTCACAGATAAAATATTCCTTTGGGGATGGATAGGAGCATGTGGCAGAAGAGGGTAGTATTATTAGCTGAAAGCCATAAAATGTCACTGGCATGATATTTATCAACCGGTTCAACATTAAGAACACAAATGTCAACAAGCTGAGATTACGTAGTACTTTTCATTGCTCTTGAGTCCAAAAATTATTTGTGTACTTTGTTTCACTTGATAAACACATGCTGCTTAAATTTCAGTGTTATTTAATTTAATTATACTGTTTTTTTTCTTTTCCTCTTTTTGACTGTTCAGCTTGAAATCACTTACCTAAGAATAACACCATCATGTCCGAGCTTCAAAACATTTCCTTTATCAAAGTCAGCAATGAGGCCCTTGTATCTGAAATATTGCACAGATGGAAATGAATATCCAAAGAAACATTTTTGTATTTCTCATTTAGAATAAAGAATTATTTCACTATACAGGTAGACACCAAAACTCTTGATCCATTAGTATTCCAGCATGAATGTCAGTAGCATCTTTTTTAGTTGCAGAACAATAAAATTTCATCTTCTTTTCATTTTGTGTTTTTTTTTTCTTAAAAAGACTTTAAATGTGGTAATTTTCTATTAAATATAAACAGCATTGATTCATTTCAATTATCCTGCTTATTAAAAAATCTGCCACACCTCAGGTCCTGAGGTCGCTGCTTTTATTTAATGTCATCCTGTACTTTAAAGTTGATTCTAATAAATCAGTAATCATTATTTCTATCATAAAAAGTTTTTAAAAAGTAGATGAATTTATTTAATACTAAGTTTAACTGCACCTACATCAAGTCTTTGTCCTCATGGAGATTATGAAATATTTCCACATCATATTTTTTCTCTTCGACTAAGTACTTACACACACCTTCATAGACCATCTGAAAATTGAAAGCAACACCAATTATTAGCAACAATATATTACAAATAATGAAAATATGTACTCTGTAAAGATATATATCTCATATATATATGAAGAAGCCTATCAAAGCTATTGTCAAAGTGTCCATAATGAGCAAGAAGCTATACCACTAGCACTAGCTAAATGACTGTACCTCGGGACCTTACTTAAGTATATTAAGTTTTAAATCTGGAAATATATTATTTAAAGAAGACCTATTCACTCATTCTGATAACAAAAAAGATTTCACCATAGATTAATATCACATTGCAAGACATGATAAATTTCAAAGATGCATCTAAATAGTAACAAAACAAAATTTAAAAGACAAACATGTTTTCCTCATGGCCAAATGAAAAAATTGCATAGTAAAGATCTAGAAAAATTAACTTTAAACAATCTAACTCTGATCTCGACTCTAACCTAAGTCAGACTAAGTAAATAAAAATCTGCAGTTGATATTTATGTTTTGTTTATTTTGTTATACTGTCTAAAGACTAAGTAACTCACTTATTAAACCTATTAAATAGGTCATTAATAGACACTTACATTAAAAAAGGGAACTAACTTATATCTTGCTAAAGTGAAATCCATATCGAAGCCTAAAACATCATAGTCAGTAAAATTAATACATTTATTGGCCATTTTAATAATATGCGCTGTAAATAATAAGGTAAACAGAAGCGAAGACTTTTACACAAATTGATGACAAAGGGCAAATCTTCAGAGAAAATGTTTAAAAATATCTACTTTCGAAAAGAAATATCGAAGTATTCTAAATTTGTTTTATATTCTTATTTAATAATTTATTTGCAGATAGTTTTTTTTATCTTATATATGCACAATGACGATGTAGATGCATTTTCAATTTTATATATGTCTTTTTCGATTATTGTCATTTAAATATTTTCATGCATCAATTTCCTAAAATATACATCTACATGTATTTTATATTTTTATTAAGAGGAGACTTTTTGCTTGCCTGTCACTACGACATGCACTAATGCAATGTAGCATACCTGGGAGGGGGTTAGAGGTCATTCTTTTATAACGTAACGCTTTATTTTATTTTTGATCAAAGCGTAACGCTTTTTTTTTAAACATTCTTTATCATTGCTGGTCCTCCCCCCCCCCCCCCCCCCCCGTAATAAGTGAACCCTCCACTATTTGATCGTCACACGCATACAAATTTACATACTTACATACATAAGCAATGACTGGTATTTTGGTATTTGTATTGGAAGGTATCAGCGACGAGTAAATAATCCACGCGTGACCATGCGTGTAGTCTAAACACAGTTTCATGAGCGGAACCTGCAGTGATGGCACGTGTGTCTCACAGGGCCAGGCCGGGCTTGTCAAGGAGTCCACTATTTTAATAGTTGACGATCATTTTTATTGAACGAGACCTACATCCAAGAGTTGTGTTGGCTACTGTTAAAGGTTCATGTTTTTTTTTCCTCTTTAATTTACAGGTAAGAAAAATTCACCATTTTTCTTTTTAACATATTCGCGACAGTATAAGAAATCCTAGAGAATGCAAAGTGATCCAAGCTTTCTCCCTTATTTGTTTATAACTGAGAAATGAGAATATAGTTCTTTTAGAAATTATAGATGCACTCAGGTAAATATGTTGTGGAAATACATTTAGACTTAGATATTATATTTTAACATGGCCTAAATGTATATATATATATATATATATATATATATATATATATATATATATATATATATTATATGATATGCATTTTCGTTTATCTACCTATATATCCATCTAATCTAATCTATCTATCCATCCATTCAATTATCTCTCTGTTTGACTTAAACTATCAAATCAATTAATTAACCAACCAATCAGTCAATATAACGATTTGTTTGCCTCCAGCTACCAACGCATCACCGAACTACATAACTGACAACCAGGGTTGTTAACGATACTCTTAATTGGTATCGTCAATACCGATACCAATACTTCATGAAAATAGTATCGCCAATACCAATACAAATACTCAAGTAAAAATGTATTGCCAAAATCGATTCCAATACTTTTGAGAACAACAAAATATTTTTTATTTAAATTAAAATGAGTGTAAGTTTCTCAAGTTTAAACAAAAAATGTAAAAACAATACGATACATTGTCAAAGCACAATTTTAATGCTAATCACTTTACTAATCACTTTGAATTTATGTAGATGACAAGGTATTAAATCGCTATTATTTTTCTGCAAGTAGTGGCAATAGAAAAGTATTGGTATCGAGTATCGAAAATTTTTTGTTTAAAATGTATCGGCGATATACAAATCAATACTTGATACAAAAAGGATAGGCAATATAGCAACCAATACTAAAAAAGTATCGCCGATACTGTATTGGCCGATACCGATACTTCTATACTAACAACCCTGCTGACAACCAGTATCACTTTCACTTGTCTGCCAGTCTGACAACCATCTCCACCTCTTCTCCCACCCCGGGGCTATAACACCATGAACCAGTGCCAGAGACAGGTGGCCGAAGAGTTAAGTCGAGAAATCAGGCAGTACGACCAAAGCCGTGATTTGCCGCTGAAAGCTGGACTCGTTATTGGCGCCTTTTCCGTGGCCACCAGCGCTGTAGGTAAGGAACCGAACTTCAGTCTGTTTTGCTACATGCTTCAAATTAAAGTAGGCTACATTAACGAGGTCTCGCTACATGACCTCCTAGGAATGAAATCCCCTGAGGGCTTAATAGCTCCCCCCGACCCTCGGACCCCCCCCTCCATCGACTGTTCGGTTATTTCATATTAACTTATGGAAACATCGTGACTCTTAAAGACTTGTCCCCCCCCCCCGAAAGATTTTTGGGATGCCCCCACCCCTTCCCTTAATCACAGCGGACCTGTTCATTTATAAAAGAAATTATATCGGCCGGTTTCACATTGTTACATATCTGAATTGTTTAACAGTCTGCACTGACGCGAGAAATGACGATATGAGCGTTCGTCAGCGCTTTGAGCTCAAATGAATTAAAAAGTTATGGCCCCTGACTAGAAGCTAGTAATAGGGGTAGGCAAACGACGTTTTGAGTCGCGGCCCACTTCGAACTCATATATTTGACGGACGGACCGGACCTAGATCAAAATATGAATTCAATGTAAATGTAATAACATAAAAAAAGCTAGTGCTGTGCTTCACTCTGAAAGGGAGGGGCGGGCCGGAAAAAAAAACTGTCCAGTTGGCCGGATTTGGCACGCGGGCCGTAGTTCACCCTTGGGCAGGCACGCCGAGAGGGGGTCAGGGGTATCATTGCCAAGGGGCCCGCATCTGTAATGGGGCCCGGCCGCCCCGACCATGTCAATTTTTCACGACTCATTGTTTATTAAGGTGCCCGCAATGATGTCCTGCCCTGGGGCCCTGGTTGGCTCTCGGCGCCCCTGCATGCCCTTGGGTGTTATAGGGCTTTCAAATGTATCTTGGGTCAAGGGCCCAGAAGTACCCTTGCCTGATGCCCCACAAAAACATATAAGAAATTCTCTGGTTATGACCAATGCGTTGGATATATTTGCACTTCTAACATTCTTACCCTTTCGAAATATTTCCCCCCCAGGTGTTTTGTCCAGCTTCGCTGTCCACGCCTTGTCCACCTACAGATCTGACGTCGATGCATTCTGGCTGACGTGCACACCTGTAAGATTAAGTATTATATAAAAAAAAAAACAAAATTGATGTAATGAATGATACACCTCACACTATCAAACATTATCAACATGATATACAAAACTAATCATGTCTTCAACAGACAAGTAACGAGTATTATCATTCATACATTCATTTCTAACTGCATACGAACATCTTATTTTATTTTAAACATACTCTGTTTTTTTTTTTTCAGTTTATCTTTCCAGTTATAACTGGGATCGCTACTACCTACAGGAGGCAGTTTTCAAATGTAAGCAACATCGAATCTCACTTAGTATTTTAATATGTTAAAAGTCGAAATTCTTACATCGAATCAGGATTTCCGCCAACTAATCTTAGACCCTCCTGACTAATCTCCACCAACTGGGACCCCCAAATTGTCTCCCCCAACTATAGCTAACATGTATCAGACCTCCCCCCCCCAACAACCCCATACCCCTATCATTCTGCCTTAATCATGAATATAATTTGATGGATGAGTGCTATAGTGATGGGCCAAGTCGGTGGAGAATGTCAGAGGGGCACAAAGGGGAAGCACTATGGTGGTGTAAAAATGATAGGGCACAGCAAATATTACCTCCCCTAGAGATTACTTGGTTTTTTTTTTTTTTGAAAGGAAACAATTTACATGTATTTTTTTTACCTTTATGTTTTCAACAGATTGGGATTCACATTTGTCTTCTGTTGGCCACACTCATTGTGGGGTGTGTAGGGTACGGCTTCTCCATTGAACCAGTTTATATGAAGATGGACAATTGCACGTGAGTAAGCGTGTACACCATTATTGATATTATCATTATAGTAATTATGATATTGGTATTTTGTTATTAGTATTAATAATACTATTATTTTCATTATTATATTATGGTTATTATTATTATTGTTATTATTATTATAACTGTTATTATTATTATGGTTATTATTATTATTGTTATTATTACTATAATTATCATTATTATTATTGTTATTATTATTAATATTGTTATTATTGTTATTATTATTGTTATTATTACTACCATTGTTATTATTGTTTTTATTATTACTAGGATTTTGCTTGACGATACAACTTAGCAATAGCTGATTTCTCCACTCCTTATAAATTTGAGTGTGTATAACACGAGTCTAAGGCTGGCACAATGTACACAATAAAAACAAACAAACAACAACCCAGCACCGAGACTGTGGACAACACCCTGTATACTCCACCAGCAGGCCCGTAGCATGCGGGGGGCCTGGGAGGCCGGGCCCCCTGCGTTTTGTCTGCCCCCCTCTGCTTGTTTGCTCTACTTAGTAACACTTATTTCCTGCCCCCCCCTCGCTATTGGCCTGGCCCTTGCTGTAGAATGCTTGGCCCCTGCTGTAGAATTTTCACGCTACGGGGCTGTTCACCAGTGACTATATGGCCGTTGATACATCAGCTATCACTAACCATACGCGCAGGGCCAAGTGACACCCGTTCTGTTTGTATCCCCCCCCCCCTTTTGTGATTGCCATGACAGTGTACTGTAACCCCCCCCCCACACACACACACACCCGTAGTTTGGTTGATCCATTAAATCATTGAAACCGGCAGGTACGTCTTAACACCAGTAAGGGCCCCCTCACAAAACATAAACGTTCGCTCTTCCCCAACCCCACCCCAACCGACCGATGACCTATGAAAATCGTTAAGTGCAAATTATCCGTTTAAAAAAAATAAATTAAAAAGAGCCCTGTACTTTGGGGGGGGGGGTGCCGGGGATAGTTCCCGGGAACACCGTGCGTAATACCCAAACATCATGCAATGCAATTTATAATGAACAAAAATATTCTAAGGAAGGTGTTGTTTTTATTCATATCATAAAGATGTTTTTGTTTTTAAAACGGATACAGAATTAACATAAATAAATTTAAAAAAAAAAAAACGTGTACAAGCATTCATACCTGCGGCCCAACAAAACACAAATTTTTCACTAGAAATATTATGTTCACTGCCTCTATTTTTTGTAAGGGGCCCCAGAATTTTCCCCGGAGTATCAGCCGACCCTTATCTGCATCTATATTAAAACAAGGGAGATAGTAGTTCTTGAATAGTTTAGATTGAATCATATATATATATATATATATATATATATATATATATATATATATATATATATATATATATATATATATAAGTTTAAATTTGGTTGTTTTCTCCATCTGTTCGCTAGTGAGTTTACACGAGAGAGTTACCACGGAAATGATTGTCGTAAAGAGTCCTTAGTTTTGATATATTTGGCAGCAGGCGGAGCGACCATTGGTCTCAATATATGTGGCTTGATTGCGTCACTCGTTGCGTGCTACATTGCTCTGGTAAGTCATAGACTAGACTTTGGTAGGTCATAGACTTGACTTTGGTAGGTCATAGTCTAGACTTTGATAGGTCATAGACTTGACTTTGGTAGGTCATAGTCTAGACTTTGGTAGGTCATACACTAGACTTTAACAGATCATACACTAGACTTTAACAGGTCATACACTAGACTTTGGTAGGTCATAGACTAAACTTTGGTAGGTCATACACTAGACTTTAACAGATCATACACTAGACTTTAACAGGTCATACACTAGACTTTGGTAGGTCATAGACTAAACTTTGGTAGGTCATACACTAGACTTTAACAGGTCATACACTAAACTTTGGTAGGTCATACACTAGACTTTAACAGGTCATACACTAGACTTTGGTAGGTCATAGACTAAACTTTGGTAGGTCATACACTAGACTTTAACAGAGCATACACTAGACTTTAACAGGTCATACACTAGACTTTGGTAGGTCATAGACTAAACTTTGGTAGGTCATACACTAGACTTTAACAGGTCATACACTAAACTTTGGTAGGTCATACACTAGACTTTAACAGGTCATACACTAGACTTTGGTAGGTCATAGACTAAACTTTGGTAGGTCATACACTAGACTTTAACAGATCATACACTAGACTTTAACAGGTCATACACTAGACTTTGGTAGGTCATAGACTAAACTTTGGTAGGTCATACACTAGACTTTAACAGGTCATACACTAAACTTTGGTAGGTCATACACTAGACTTTAACAGGTCATACACTAGACTTTGGTAGGTCATAGACTAAACTTTGGTAGGTCATACACTAGACTTTAACAGATCATACACTAGACTTTAACAGATCATACACTAGACTTTAACAGGTCATACACTAGACTTTGGTAGGTCATAGACTAAACTTTGGTAGGTCATACACTAGACTTTAACAGGTCATACACTAAACTTTGGTAGGTCATACACTAGACTTTAACAGGTCATACACTAGACTTTGGTAGGTCATAGACTAAACTTTGGTAGGTCATACACTAGACTTTAACAGATCATACACTAGACTTTAACAGGTCATACACTAGACTTTGGTAGGTCATAGACTAAACTTTGGTAGGTCATACACTAGACTTTAACAGGTCATACACTAGACTTTAACAGGTCATACACTAGACTTTAACAGGTCATACACTAGACTTTGGTAGGTCATAGACTAAACTTTGGTAGGTCATACACTAGACTTTAACAGATCATACACTAGACTTTGGTAGGTCATACACTAGACTTTAACAGGTCATACACTAGACTTTGGTAGGTCATAGACTAAACTTTGGTAGGTCATACACTAGACTTTAACAGGTCATACACTAGACTTTAACAGGTCATACACTAGACTTTAACAGGTCATACACTAGACTTTGGTAGGTCATAGACTAAACTTTGGTAGGTCATACACTAGACTTTAACAGGTCATACACTAGACTTTAACAGGTCATACACTAGACTTTAACAGGTCATACACTAGACTTTGGTAGGTCATAGACTAAACTTTGGTAAGTCAAAAACACTGGGCCGGGGGAGGAGGAGCACAAAAAGATACGTAAAAATGTAAAAATGGTAATATTTAAAAATTGCCCATAAACACTGCAGTGGGAATATGTCTCGCCTTTTGGTTGTGGAGTGGTTTCCAGAAGAGTCGCTACATTTTATCCTATCCATTCCTTAATCTTGGCAATCCAGTTACTTCTAGGACGTACTCTCTCAACCATGCTCCTTTCAAGATACTTATCATTATGACGTAAAACGTGACCAAATTATGGCCGCCAGTAATGGTTTCTCAGGCCCCATTAGGCTGTTAACCCTTTCTGTGGCAAAAGTGTTAAATCTTGTGTGCGCAGGGCCGAGAAAGTTTCTGGGTGTCGGGCCCACGAAAGCCTATGCCCCTCCCCTCCCCCAATGACGAGATTCCACAAATGTATGACTAGGCTACATCACAGTAAAATCTCGACTCATCGATTCGCGATGTACGGCCTAAACTCTATCCGGCCTAGCCAATAGTATTTATCCATAATAACGTCAATAGTATAGTCTAAGTAATAATGCATATGTTTACTAGTATATTATTTTTAGAGTTACGACCGACCCGACGTTAGGCGCTGCACAACAAAAACATTAGATTTTGATAAACGTTAGATTTAGAAATGTATTATAGATTAAAGTGCATTCAAAAGAGGAATAAAAAAGAAATAAATAAAAACAGAGTTTTTTTTTAAAACTAACCGTTTTATAATATATTTATATATTAAATTTTGCAATAGATTTTAATATTATAATGTTTAAGGCACATGCTAACAAACATCTCGATCTGAAACATGAAGTATTATTAATGCAAGGGAAGTAGCCCATTTATTAAGTGTCGCTCTTCATAGTGAAACACGGTTATTTCCCTTAATTAGTATGATGATGGAAATTTTTTTGACTCATGTTTGTTAAAAATAAAAAAAAATAATTAATTGCAAAAATAATTATTGAATCATGCATTGTTACGGAGAAGAACATGTATGCGAAATTTAAAGAAAACATTTCACTAAAGAATGCCTCAAAAATCGATTACAAAGTTTCGAGTGAAGAAAACGGTTAGAAAATTATGAATTTACAAGGATTCCAGGGTGAGTGAAACCATGAATTTTATGATCCAATTGAATTGCTTTGCTAGATCAGATCAGACTTGCCAAATCCATTATAACCGGATGTGCCATTTTAAATCTTAGAAAATATTTGATAAGATTAGCTTGCTAAATGAGCGATCTTAACACAAAACACCTACCATGAGCGGTAGAAACACATTTAGTTGACAAGTATGGACACGTTAATCACTTCTGACCATTTTTCGTCTCCAGCGCCGACGGGCTCAGCGTCTCCTTGAGAAACGGAACCAGGAGCTGGTCAACACAGAACGCGCCAATGAATCCAAGAAGCACTCACCTATATACAAAGTGGACGGACACAGCTCGTCGTCATCCGACCCAAACAAAAAGAAAGACGATGCCATAGTTTTGCTCAATCCCTTTGATATTTAGCTTACTATAGGACTCTAACTATATTTCTCTAACTATATGTCGCTACCTATATGTCCCTAACTATAGATCCCTAACTATAGGTCCCTAACTATAGGTCCCTAACTATAGGTCCCTAACTATATGTCCCTAACTATATGTCGCTAACTATAGGTCCCTAACTATAGGTCGCTAACTATAGGTCCCTAACTATAGGTCCCTAACTATAGGTCCCTAACTATAGTCCCTAACTATATGTCGCTAACTGTATGTCCCCTAACTATATGTCGCTAACTATATGTCCCTAACTATAGGTCCCTGATTGTATATAGAAATGTAGTTTAAAAAATTGTTGTGAAAAGGAAGCGAGTGGAGAGACCATGTAATAAAGTGCGTTCATTCAATTGTCTTTTTTTTTACAATTACCTTTAATTAGAATGAGAAGTTTAAAAGGAACAGAGGTTATCATGAATAATATCCTCTGTTAAGTAAAGTTCCCCTAGCCCTGACAGGCCATCGGGGCAGATGATGTGTAGGATTCTTCTGTTTCTGTAACCTCGGCATATGAAGGATTTGTGTGGTTAGCACAACGCCCAGCCGCTTTTACTTCCCCCAAACTTAAGTCAGGTACCCATTTAAAGCTGGGTGGACTTGTGGGACGATTTTGCACCAAATAACACCTGGAAAAATTCCATGGTTCTCAACGAGGATCGAACCCAGGACTCTCAGGTCGACAGTCGAGCATCTACACCACTCGGCCACCCGTCCCAACAATATCCTCTGTGCCCAGTTTTTAAATTAAAAAAAAAAGGGAAATAAAGATGTACTAATTGTACAGTGGATGTGGTTTTCTCGCATTATTACATTTTAATTTGAAGGCAGGAAAGATAATTTAGAAGATTAAGTAAAAAATAATAACTTGATAAAAGGAATTTACCGTATCCTCCAAAATACTTGTTTAAAAATTCTAAATTAATGCCTTAAAATTAACCTATATTTATTTAATGATTCGGAATATTCAATTTTTTTTTATAAAATATGGGTATATGCTTTTTAAATTAGTTATGCTAAACATCAACTATTCAAAAAATGTATGGTATTGTTTATAATTTTATTTGAGATTGATATAGTGTTAGTCGGCTATCAGTAACAAAAAAAAATAGAATAGTTTAATTATATTTAAGTCCTCCATTGAACACAAGAATTAGAAAAAACAAATTTATCAAAAAAGTAAAAGCAGAAAACTTCAACTACAGTCCCACAGTTTACGATCGAGTGATTTGGTTTACGAGTGTTTGGCAAAACAAGCACATTTTTATTTGAACACAATTTTCCAAACGAGAAAATTAGCCACCAGGAACACTGGGCATCGTTTGACTTCTGTTCCCTGACACCTCATCATACGAAACATTTCATCATTGCAACATTTCATCATTATAACCCTAACCCTAAACCCTAACCCTATAATGATGAAATGTTGCAATGATGAAGTGTTGCAATGATGAAATGTTGCAATGATGAAATGTCTCGTATGATGAGGTTCTGGTCACCCAAATACACATACACACAAAGAATATATATTTATCAAAATACGTTTTTAATAATAATTAACTAATATTTTTTCGACCCGGCATGGTGCTTTCATGACCCTGTACAAGGTCACGATCTGGACAAGTATTCAATCTAAAACTGGGCGCATGTGCGAACACAGCTCACAGAGCTTCCAAATACAAATTACACAGCCCAACAAAAAAAAATTTTTTGCGAATTGCCAAGAATGTTTGAATGAATTTATAGCAATTCATGAGTGCTGATTTCAAAACTGCCATTGCTTTTGCCGAATTGGCCCTAGTTTCTGAGATATTGGACACCCTTAAAAATATGATTGTACCTATTGTGTAAAACAAATGCAATAAGTTTGGTGTCTGTTGTTTAATTTAAATATACCAAGTTATAACTTGGTTTATTTTTTTCTCTTTTATTGCTGCTTTCTAAAGACATCACGAGTTCATCACGAAGATGCTGCAAAAATAATCCGAATGTATTCTGTTACATCTGTGGAGAATACTTGATTAAAAAGCAAAGAAGAAATATAACCGACTTTGTGCAGCAGGCATATTTGGCTTATTTCGGTGTGAAGCTGGGAAACCAAGACAAGTCTTGGGCTCCCCATAAGGTCTGAAAAAACTGTGTGGAGAGCCTACAGCAGTGGACAAATGGTGAGAAGAAAAGTCTAAGTTTGGGTGTACCAATAGTATGGCGAGAGCCGAAAGACCATTTTGGTGATTTTTATTTTTGTATTGTGAATATTAAAGGATTCAATCGCCACAAGAAATCTAATTGGAATTATCCTGATCTTGAATCTGCAAGGAGACCAATTCCACATAGCAGTGAAGTTCCTATACCAGTGTTTACTGGATTATTAGAGCTTTTACCATCAGACTCCGACGAAGGGCAAGATCTGGAGTTTTTGGCAGGTGAAAACAGTGGAAGCGATTATGAAGGAAGTTCTTCAACACCTCAACCATTCAGCCAAGAAGAACCCAATAACCTAATACGAGACCTAAATCTGTCCAAGCAAGCATCTGAGTTTTTAGCGTCCAAGCTCAATGAAAGAAATTTTCTCAAACCAGAAGTTAAAATAACATTTTATCGGAAAAGAGAAGAGTTTCTTCTTCCATATTTCAGCCAAGAGGAAGATCTTGTTTACTGTAATGACATCCCTGGACTTCTGCTCCAAATGGGACAGTTCCATCAGAATCTTGAAATGTGTTCTGTTACACAGTGGTAACCGTTATGCATCTCTTCTCATTGCTCACTCAACAACACTTAAAGAAGAGTATGAGAATATCAAAACAGTATTGCAGAAAGTCCGTTATTATGAGCATCAGTGGTCAATTTTTGTTGATCTAAAAATAGTAAACTTCTTGCTTGGACAGCAGTCAGGATACACAAAATACCCATGCTTCATGTGCCTTTGGGATAGCAGGGCAAGGCAAGATCTTTGGACAAGAGTGACATGGCCTGCAAGGGAAACCATGAATGTAGGTAAAGAAAATAAGATCATTCTCCCACCGCTTCATATCAAATGAGTTTTAATGAAACAATTTGTTAAGGTTTTGGACAAATCTGACAATTGCTTCAGGTATATTTGCAGATCATTCCCCGGACTGAGCATGGAGAAGCTGAAACCTGGGATTTTTGACGGTCCTCAGATTCGAAAACTCATCAATGATCAAAATTTTACTAATTTCATGGATCACATTGAAGCTTATTCATGGAACAATTTTGTTTCAGTTGTCAGGAACTTCTTAGGTAATAACAGAACAGAGAATTACGAAGTACTGGTGCAAGATATGCTCGCTAACTTCAGAAACATTGGAACAAATATGAGCATCAAGGTACATTACCTGCACAGTTATTTAGACAAATTTCCAGGTAACCTTGGGGACTTCAGTGAGGAACAAGGCGAGAGGTTCCATCAGGATATGAGTGTGATGGAGGAGAGATATCAAGGAAGATGGGACATACATATGATGGCTGACTACTGTTGGAGCCTCCAACGCAATTGCACCAACGACACATACAAAAGGAAGTCGAGCAAACAGCGATTTGCTAATGCATTACCATAGACAATTAACAAATTAATTAATTAATTAATTAGACATAATTAGTTTTTCAAATGAAAATGTTTTCTTCTATAACATTATTACACATTTTTTTGAACAAATTTCTGAGTGACTATTAACAGTTTCACTACTATTTGTTAGTATACTATTATACTTCATGCAATTCTTGACAAATTCCAAATACGTTGCATACATTTTTTAATTAATTTTAATTATCTCGTAAAATAGAGCCAATCTAGCAAAAGCACTTACATATTCTAAATCAGCATCGTTGACTTAGTATAAAATGATTCAAATATCACTGGCAACGAATTCACTGTTTACCAGTGTTATAAATAACTGAGCGCAGTGGCGCAACCAGCAAAAAATGCTGGGGGGTGGGGGCGCTCACATTTTAAAAAAAGACAGTTTGACAGTCTTTTTAGTAACTTTGTATAGTAAAATATGTATTGATGATTTGGTTGCGCCACTGACTGAGCGCACTAATGCTTCATTTATAGCGCCTGGATTCATACCGTTATGTTGCACACAAATTATTTCAATTCCAAACTGGCGCACGGTCAATATCCCGTGGCGCACACAACTTTCGGAAATTTAGAGGAAACCTTTTGGCCGGTACTGATTCGTAAAATGTAATCTTCAGGGACGGCCTTACGAATTGCGGGGCCCAATTTAACAGATGCTTGCAAGGCCCCCTTCTAATTTTGTTTACAGCAACATAAATTACTATTGATGTTAAATGTAATTTGCGGGGCACCTGCCAGGTGAAGGGGGCTCAATTTGGAGCAATCGGTCAGATCGGCTTAACCCCGGCCCTGTTATCTTTCGTCCATTTTTTTTTGGAGAACCCACAAAGGAAATGAAGGATTCAAATAGTGTGGGGTGCGGGGTGCGGGGGGTTGGGGGAGTTATAATAAAAAAAAAACATTATTGTGGTGAGATAGTTTGTTTTTTTTTGTTTTATTGCAGGATAATTCCTAGAAGGTAAGAAAAAATGGGTTACACCTATAATCAGCGGGGGGGGGGGGAGGGGGCAGGGGATGGTGATCTTTAGTAGTGGGTGGGCTCCAACCAGGGCCCATTGAGGGGGCAGGGGGCAAATGCCCAGGGGCCTAGCGAGTTTTAGGGCCCGGGCTGAGCTGGCCAACCAACTTTTAAAAATATTATTATCAGCACGGGGGTCCGTGACGGCCCTGCCCAGGGACCCGAGATTTCTGTCGGTGAGCCTGGCTGCAACACACCCTGCCAGGAGTGATGGGCACGATGATGAAGAAAATGATCTGAAGATGAGTTGCAGGAAATGCATGGGGCCGGCCCTGAAATCTTAATGCGGTTACCTGGAAAGTTTGCCTAAAATAAGACACGTGACTACCGCCATTTTGAGACTTGCGGGGGGGGGAGGGGTTAAAGGTCACTTTCTGTACATCCACTCGTTCTTGGTTTTTTTTTCTTTTTTCTTTTATATTCCTCCCCAGTTGTCCACCCTGGCTCAAATTCAGGTCAAGGGAGAGAGAGAGAGAGAGAGAGAGAGAGAGAGAGAGAGAGAGAGAGAGAGATCTGAAAGATTTAGGCCAAGCTCGTTGTTGTCACAAGTGACGGTATTTCTGAAATCAGTCATCCGTAACATACTCGTATCCCATTGGCCCAAAAAAAAAAAAAGGACAGAGGAGTCGCTGTGGAGGGGAAGGGCCATGGTAGGGGGAGAGAGAGAGAGAGAGATGTCTGTATGACTGTGACTTTGACATTGAACGGTGGTCTATTCAGTCAGTGTGATAACCTCCAACGCTCAACGCTTACCACACTTTTTGTTTTTGTTGCGGAAAGGGGTTGAAAACTGTGTACACACCGCAAGTCAAACGAGAAAGTCACCGGCCTCTAGGATGGATTGAAAATAAAGCACAAGTTGTAGTTTGTTTTGTGTGGAATATAACTAAATTCGCGTGTGTTTCAATTTAAAAGGTTTTGTTGGTGTCAATTATTTGAAGATTTCTATCTATACAAAGTTCAGGTAAGTTTATTTTCACAATTTTACGTCATTGCTTTAAAAGTTTATCAAAGTATGTCGGCATGTTTTCTGAATTCTCAAAACTATTTTTGATCTATGTATACATACCAGGCAGTGGCGTCACTAGGGTTGGTGTCACCCGGTGCGGTAACTCATGGTGTCACCCCTCTCATGACACCCCGGTCTCCATATTTTTTTTTACAGAGACCGTATATATGTGCGCATGCGCGACTTTATTATTTTTTTCCTTTTCCGGGGTCAGGATTTTAGCGATAATTGATATCTATAGGTCAGTGTAATAATTTCATTAAAATAACGCACTGGCTCCGGATACGTCTAAGACGTACTACGTATTTTTTTTTTCGGGATACGTCTAGCAAACTTTGATGACGTCAGTAAACAGAATGAATGAGAACTCTTATTTACTCTTATTTGATGACGTCATTTACTGGTAATAATGGGAGATATATTTTTTTTTCGGGGACCATCAATAGATATTGCTCCACACCCTAACCCTATCCTTAACCCTAATCCTGAAAAAAAAATCTGAAAAAAAAAATATGTCTCTGAGAGGAATCGAACCCGCATATAGTTAGCCAAAAATGTGTCACGGCCAAACGATTAACCCCCTCTGCCAGCGCGCCACAAAAACTTGGTCACAATTTTAATATATAATAAAAAAAAATTACTCGGTTATGCAATTTCCCGCGAAAAGAAAATAACTTTAAATTATAAGAGTTCATATAATAAAAAGTACGCAGTGTCTGTTAATAAGCGGAGATATTTTTATTTATAAAAAAAAATTAAATACGACTTTGAATTATTTTAAATTACAAAATAAGGATATAAGCCTAAAACAAGAAAGTTTGCATTTGGGTGGCACCCCTCGTGAGGGTGTCACCCGGTGCGGTCCGCACCCCCCTAGTGACGCCACTGATACCAGGTTACGTAAGCCTATATACTGCCTATATACAGTACATCGTTTTCTGCATTGTTTCAGTATTCATTTCTAATTGTATTATTTATTTTATTTTTAAAACATTACTTTCTTGCCGTGAACTTAATCTTCAATTAGTAATATTATTGAAAACGTCTATTTTTGCGTGATTTGAGAAATTTTTTGTTTCCCAGCTTGAGAACATTCGCACCAAAATGTAAATGTACAATTACTGCAGGTAACATTAAGTTGTATTGAAAATCAAAATAATAAAAAACAACTTTAGTAACACTAACTTACAGTGAAAAAGATTGTACGTGAATTGGGCTATTTATCATAGCCTGTTTTTTTCAACCGTTCTATTTATAATAATTTATATCACTATAAACATAAATTAATTCTGAATTTTGCGCACTGCAGGAATTTCACGATTAAATAATCCATTGAAAACGGAGCGCGCTGCAATAATATCCTTACTTTTGTTTTTATCAACAAGGATTATCCACAGATTAGATATTTTTATCAAATACCGATTATTAGTAAACAAAAATTAATCGGAATGCAAATCTTAAATATACAGTATAACAGTATATTCTAAACTTTTGAAAAGTGATTCAAAACTTAATATATTTTTGGGCATGGACGTACTTGTGTTTTCGGAAGCCTTAGGCCAGCCATGGGCAAACTATGACCTGCGATCCCCAAATCTGGCCCGCCGAACTATTTTCATCCGGTCCACTACTCGTTTCAGAGAGAAGTACATCTCTAGCTTTACATGTTATTTCGTTTACATTTAATTTACACAAGTTCATGTCAACACTACACTCATCTGTACTTGGTCCGGCCAGCCCCGTGGCGTGAAAATCTACTGCAGGGGCCAAGCCAAAAGCGGGGGGGGGGGCAGGAAATAAATGTTACTAAGTAGAGCAAACAAGCGGGGGGGGGCAGACAAAGCGCAGGTAGGCCCGACTACCCCCCACTACGGGCTTGGGTCCGGCCCACCGGTCAAATTTACGAAATCAATGTGCCCCATAACTCGTAAAGTTTGCCTGCTCACCCCTTTCTTAGGCGGAACCACTCTAATGGCCCCAAGACAAGTGCCCAGATTGTCCTCCCTTGTGGCGAGCATGTCCTCCATGTAGATATTGTAGAATGTAGGCCTGTCGTAATGAAGATCTCGCCTGTACAATTTATTCAAATTAAGTAGACCCGGGAGTAGCAAGATGATTCAGACAATTGGTAGTTTTAAATTACCACACATTAAACGTACATTTTTTTAGATTATGGTCAATGTTAGCATTGTGGGCAGCAGGGTTTAGTTAGCATCGGGGGCAGTAGAATTGCGGATTAATCAAATTTGAACCATATCCTTTTAGTTCTATTCTATAATTGTCCCTTACCAGCAGTTAATCATAACATCTTCCCTTGACAGACCATGTCTCATCCCAAACTCACTGCCGGCATCGAGGGCATGACCCTGACGAAGATTGCCGACGATCAACACCGAGAGATTAAAAAGTACGACAGGAACCGAGACATTGAGATCGCACTGGGGGTGGCCATCGCCATTGTGTCGTCCCTGGCTGCTGTTGCAGGTAAGACTGAACATTTTTTTATTTCGTGGTTTTGGTTTTATTCTGGAAAGTAATAATACATGTATAGCAAATCACTTCTCCCCCCCCCTCCATGTGTTACCATGGTTATTGCATTCACGACTATTGGTGAGGATTGCTGTTACATACTAATAGAAACTTTTCTATTTTTGGCTGTACAGTGCATGGAGGGTAGGGCTGTGGACTACTGTACCACACTTCTCCACTTTTCCCCGATCCATCATCCATGGCCGTCTTCCTCCATTCTCACTCCCTGGGTCCTCTCCATTTTTCCAGATCCACCATCCATGACCGTCTTCCACAACTTTCTCACTCCCTGGGCCGAATGGGAGGTTTTTCTGGACCTCATTTCTCCATCTGCTTCTAGGTCTTCCTTTTTTTCATGAGCCGTTGCCATGTATATTGAGGCGTTGCCTTGTGCATTGAGGCGTTGCCTTGTGTATTGAGGCGTTGCCTTGTGTATTGCACTGGGGCCTATATTCTCTACCATTCTGTGACCAAACCACCTCAATCTGTTCATTTAAACAAAACCGCCGAGAATAAAAATCCGGGCACCGGTGCAATAATGTGCGCGCCCTTTTTTTACAAAACGTTTTACACAAATTGGCAATTGTATGTGTCTATTATGCCCCATCTCTATCAAAGTAGATGTAATACATTTACGGTTGTAGAAACGTGTGGGCTCATAAAAGCACACGACGAGCTGTGGTTAGAAAGGTCCTAAAAGTGTAGCCAGATTGGTCATTTTCATTGGACTTAGGCGTGATTTGATTTGGGCTGTTTTTAAGGTTTATGTAATTAAAATATACCATTATATAATGCATGAGCTGAATACTGTTTACATTTCACATTTAATCGCAGTTGATAATACTTTTTTAAAATTGATTTATTGTTATTTATAAACTGTATTTAACTCAGAAAATAACCAATTATGAGCCAACTAAATACAATTAACATACATGAATAAAATTATAAGGTATAAATATATCATTATTATCAGAAGCAATACTTCAATAGAATTTGCATTTCGCTGAATACGTTATATATATATATATATATATATATATATATATATATATATATATATATATATATATATATATATATATATATATATATATATATATATATATATACATTTGTGAAAACATTCCTTACTTTTTCTACAGTATAAAGTAACCTATAAACATGTATGTTTTTTTTTTTAAAATCACTTTTGGCCTATTATAAGACTGCTCAAAATAAACAAAAAGAGTTATTATACAAGTGCCCATAAGACAACTTTGCACTGTCGCCCGAGTTTTTTTTTTCTATGGGGGGGGGGGATGCCCTAGTGGCATTGAAAGGTATGCGTACCCGACACTTCATGTGACGTCCCTGTTATGTTAATCACCCACCTCTTTAACCACTTCAGGTATCATCGCAGTCTACGCTGGTGGGTTTTTGGAGACTTACCGTAAAGATGTGAGCTCTGTGTGGCTGACAGTTGTGCCGGTACGTCATATAAAGATTAGTTTTTATTGGACAATAGATCTTTTATAGTACGGTAGATTTCTTCTTTTTATGCATACATGTATATATTGAAACAAAAAAATATTTACAGCTTCGCTTCACTTTTATTTTTTTTTTGTAGTTTTGTTTTCCTGTCATCACTGGAGTGGGCGTGGCCTACAGACGACAGATGTCAAGTGTAAGTTGAAATGTCAAACTATGATGTCATGTCTATACTATACTATGAGATTTAGTTTGTTTCGTTACTTAATAATCCCATTAATTAAATAGCCCAAGTATTACTTAAACAGCCCAAGTATTACTTACACAGCCCAAGCATTACTTAAACAGCCCAAGCATTACTTAAACAGCCCAAGCATTACTTAAACAGCCCAAGCATTACTTAAACAGCCCAAAGCATTACTTAAATAGCCCAAGCATTACTTAAATAGCCCAAGTATTACTTAAATAGCCCAAGTATTACTTAAACAGCCCAAGTATTACTTAAATTTGTGTATGTAAGATATGGTGGCTTCCAACATTCAAAAATGTTCACCACTTAGTTGCTAATCACATTTATGAACAAACAGGTCCGGCAGATTTTGACCGATTGCTCCAAATTGGGCCCTGCGCCTGGCAGGGGCCGCGCAATTTACATTAATCAGTCATGGCTCTTGTCACAGGCTTTTAAAGTTTAGAAGAGGGTTAAAGTTTAGAAGAGGGGGGCCTAGCAATGATCCGTTAAATTGAGCCCGCAATTCGTACACAACTGTGTACAAACATAAGACAGCCGTCTTAAGGTTTACGGAAATGTATCGTGTTCTTTTTCTTTTTTTTTAGGTTGGAGTTCATTTTGTTCTCCTATTGGCTACGATGTTAGCTGGTTGTATAGGTTATGGTTTCGCCATAGAGCCTGTGTTTATAAACCGATTCAACTGCACGTAAGTTACTCCTTTTAAACGTATACGTGAAAAATTAAAGTCAGTGGCTTTGTTAACAATTCGGGTGACCCTCTGGTTAAATTTTTGAAAAGGCGGGGGGGGGGGGGGGGGGCAGGGGTGTCTCTTAATATCATACTCCTTTCATGGACACCATACAATCTCGGGGGCTCCCGCACCCCCAACGACACCATAATTGTTGTTTGATTTTTCAATGCATTCTGATGCTCTGAAATTAATTCATGAACCTAGTAAATGAAACTAATGTGCATGTATACATAATAATAAGGTATGCTTATATTCAACAGGAAGGTAGACAACTCACACGGAGAGTGTCACAGAGAAACCATTGTCCATTTGTGGATTTCAGCAGGAGGCGTGGCTATCGGCTTCAGTGCTCTTGGGGTCATCCTGACTTTGTTAGCATGCTCCTTTGCAGTTGTAAGTATTTGCATTTTAAAAAAAAAATCAAACAATAATGGGACGGTTTTATGGTGCCCTTCTTTCACCCCCACCATAGCCAATCGTGCAAAGTGGTCTTTAAGGCACCACGGGAGATGTAGCAGTGATTTAAGCCAAGACCTCAAAGATCCATCGGTCCTCACACTAGGGTTCATCAGGTCGACAGTCGAGCGCTTTACCACACGACCATCCGTCCCCACATGCCCCCATAAGTAGAAGTGCCCAAATCTCATTTCCAATACACATTTCATCATTTTGAGTGGTTGTCGTATGGGCTCCAATTCGCTGATTTGCCTGGTGAGGGTAGGGATTGGCTAAATAATGCTACATTTTTTAAGGGATTTTTCTGCCATACATAAATATAGACAAAGATAAAAATGGGATGTTATAGCCTAATGTTATTTTTAAACTCCTTTTTATATAGTTCCACTGGGTCATTCATTATGTAGACGGGATGGTAATGTGGTGGAGCGATGAACTGCCAAGCGACAAATTTCGAACCCCAATGAATTATAGGACTTTACTCTCATTTCATCTATATTCCTTACTCCGCCCAGCTTGAAAATCATTTGTGGATGCTGGATGCCCATTCTACTTACCACACAGTACCTCAAAACAGTAGTTCTCACACTTTTACGCTTCGCGACACGCTTAGATAAGTTTTGGTTCCGCCAACCACAATTAAAAAAAGACCCACACTAAGAAAAAAAAAGAAAATAAAGGCGTCATTTTTAGAATCTAATGATTTCTCCATTTTACTTTGTAGATTTTGCCAAAGTTTAATTTTGTAACATAAAGAATTATAATGTTATGTATACAATTTTTAGATCTTCATAAATTAAAATTTTGTGACCAACCTGAAATTTGCCCATGAGCCACCAAATGAACACAACCCACACTTTGAAAGCATCTGCCTTAGAATGTATCAGAATGTCATGATTACAGTTACATTTATAACTCATCTGACCCTCAATGGTCGTTGAGGACTACACAATGAAATCCTTCATTTGTATATATTCTATCTACAACTGTTTCTTTTGTCACTAGAAAAAGCGAGCACTAAGAAATGAAGAGAGGATACGCGAGGAAGAGAGAAAGTTCAAAGAGCTGCAGGAGCAAAAGAAAAACGCCTTCAAGCCCACCTCAGCACCGGTCAGCAAGTGCCCTACCAGGGCCACCTTCAGCACCGTGGCCAGCGAGCCCAGGAAACTGTCAGAGCTGGACGGTTCTTCAAGCAATTTAAATGGCATCGTCATTAACATAATCAGTGATTCAGGGGACGTCAGTCACGCCACCACAGCCCATGGTTCCGTGGACGCCAATCACCTCAAAATCCCCGACTCAGGGGACACCAGCCACACCAAAATCCAAGATTCAGGGGACGCCACCACACACTTATAGCAGTGTCTGCATACGCGGATTACATTTTTTTTGTACATATTGAGGCAGTGTTTTTTTTTTTTTTTAGATTTTAGATTTAATGGTCCCCTATTTTTTAATCAATCAATTTGTAAATAAAACATGATTAACAGTGTACGAATGAAAGGTGGCTTTAACAATGTTATTATTTTATCTGCTGCTTACTTGGCAAATTATACCAAATTTGTAGATTTTATTTCTTAATATACATTTTGTAACTGCCAGATTTTTTAACGTGTTTATTTTAACATTTTTTGGCAAGCGAAAAATAAAAGAAAATTATCTCAACCAAATAAAAATCAAGGTAGTGAAAATTAGGCCTACACATTTGTATCCATGTCTTGTTTAGCAAAGGCTTTAGTTTTTAGTAGAACAAAAGGGTTTTCACTGCTAAATTTTTTTTTTATTGATAATTTAAATCGAATCAGTTTGTTTCAAATTGGTAATACACCTACTTGCATTTAAATTGCATTTATTAAAAAAATGTATCAATATGTGCATTACTTTATAATATACATTTCAATTAAGTATCTACATATTGTCATTTACATTTCTATAAGTACCAGACATGAATTAATGACATGAATTAATGACATGAATTAATGACATGAATTCTACATAATTTTGTCTTATGACCTGATTAAGCATTATTAAGGCATTTTGAATTGGCTGCATTTCTTTTTACTTACACCTACCATAATGATATTGTTTTTTGTAACATTTTTAGTCTGTGCATTTATTGTTGCAATAAAATATTTTAACATAGGGGTGGCTTGTATTTTATTTTTATTGACACCTTACAAAATAAAACTTGCACTACATTTTTAGAAGAAAAAAAAATGAAACGATATGCCTACATAGAGAAAGAATGTCATGGAGTGTTAAAAGTACATGATGGCATTGTTGAAATATTATTCCCCTACAATACTCAAACTTTAAAAAAAATGTTTAAGGGCCCTGGCCCGCCATACTACCCTCTACAGCCCATTTAGGGCCCTGGCCTGCCATACTATTTTCCACTTTTCCCGATCCATGGTCGTTATTTTAGATATTTCGGGGCACTTGAAGGGTCCCATTTTTTGCTGTGAGAGCTCTAGCCGGTCACCTTGTTAGATAATCCGGGCCCTACCATCTGGACCTCAGACACCTGATATCATGGTTGTATTTCATTTTCTAGTACTGGCATATATTTTACGCTTACTGGCTATAGGCCTATACTTCATTATTTATTTTCTATTTCTTCATTTAGGCCCACATGTACGGTGTAATTCGGTCACAATGATTTAATCGGAGCATATTCTTTGACATTATGTTCATTTTCCTCACAAGATATATCTTAGTATATATGAAGATTAGATAAATCTTAGTTTATATGAAGATTAGATAAATCTTAGTTTATATGAAGATTAGATAAATCTTATTTTATATGAAGATTAGATAAATCTTAGTTTATATGAAGATTAGATAAATCTTAGTTTATATGAAGATTAGATAAATCTTAGTTTATATGAAGATTAGATAAATCTTAGTTTATATGAAGATTAGATAAATCTTAGTTTATATGAAGATTAGATAAATCTTAGTTTATATGAAGATTAGATAAATCTTAGTTTATATGAAGATTAGATAAATCTTAGTTTATATGAAGATTAGATAAATCTTAGTTTATATGAAGATTAGATAAATCTTAGTTTATATGAAGATTAGATAAATCTTAGTTTATATGAAGATTAGATAAATCTTAGTTTATATGAAGATTAGATAAATCTTAGTTTATATGAAGATTAGATAAATCTTAGTTTATATGAAGACGGCGTCAACCCCCCACCCCCACCCACACACACACACACACCCTCTAATGTATGACAGATTGTTTTTTAGCGTATTAAATTCCAACCTGTTTATGCTATTAACATATTCAAATCACGTAAGGACATAGGTTAAAAAAAAAAAAGAAAGAAAGGTTCTGGAAATCCATGTCAATAAGTTGTTGAACGGATAGTTTTGGACACAACCGGATCTGTCCGGACTTTATTTTTCGTTTCCACGCTTCAGTTGTTGTCAACAGAACTACTGTCTCGAAACCGCCACCCCGTGACATTGTTCTAAGTCAAGTCTAAATATAGTATCACTGTCGCCATGTTTCTGTTACCATTGTTGCCCAGATATTTATTATGCCATTGTCCGTGGTTAAGTTGTTCTGTCCACCTGTCAAAGAATACTTTGAAGTGTCTTTGACACAGAGATATTATATAGATCTGGCCAGTATTTTATCAGAACAAAGTATAGAAATGGGGAATGGGGAGGGGGGCAGGGGGGAAAGGGAGGGAATATGAACGTTGTCAACGCCAAGTGCCTGAATTTCTAACTAAATAGGCGAAATATTGTGTCGAGTTACTTTATTAAAGTAGGCTCAGGTGATAATTCCATGTCACAAAATTCAGGGCTGCCGCCAGGTGGAGGAGAAAGTCACTAGGAACACGTCATCTTCCTCAAATCTTAAGTGTGGGGGGGGGGTCAATTTCGAAATGTATTCGTATGTATTTATTTTTCTTCAAAATTGGGGAGAGGGGGCAGGCAGAGGGTGACAGAGGGGCATCAGAGGGCCCTTAATTCCTGGCTGCGGCCATGCATAGTTGTTGTTGTTTGTTTTGTCCTTGTGACCTACTATCTCCAGTACTTGACGGGCATCGATCTAGCATCGCTGTTTTTATTTTCCATATTTCCTATTCTGGGGGGGGGTGCTCTATAATCAACCTTTATCTATACAACCTTCTCAAAGTAAAGTGCCCGTCGGGAAAGAGAGAGAAAGAGAGAGAGAGAGAGAGATAGGGATATGGTGGAGAGAGAGGGAGAGAAGAAAGAGAGGGAGGGAGAGAGGGAGGGAGGGAGAAAGAGAGAGGGAGGAGAGAGAGGAAGAGAGAGGGAGGGTGGGAGAGAGAGGGGGGAGAGAGAGGGTGGGAGAGAGAGGGGGAGAGGGTGGGAGAGAGAGGGAGAGAGAAGGAGAGAGGGAGGGAGGGTGGAAAAGAGGGAGAGAGAGGGCGGGAGGGAGAGAGAGAGGGAGGGGGAGAGAGAGAGAGAGAGAGAGAGAGAGAGAGAGAGAGAGAATGAAATATTACCCTATAGACTATAGTTAACTAACATGTAGCATTAAATCCGCGAAAAAGGCATCACGTGTTGACGAAGTCTAAAAATAGATCCACTGATTATGCAAATCCTGTATTAAACGCATGCTTTAACATAACGCCGAATCCAAAACAAAAGGAAACCTTTTTGACTTTGCCCCATTTATCCTAGCATGGTAAAAGTATATCACCGAAACATCAACATTAATAACCCAGATAGTGTGTGTGTGTGTGTGTTTCATTGACGTCAATACAGCCATTCACAGCCATTCACTCTTCTGGATAGACAATTCAAGGATTCTCAAGTAGATTTTAACATACCCCGCTAATACATTTCTATCTAGTCTTTTAATAAATATCAGTCTTTTCTTTTTATGAGCAACATTAAGTTCATATATTGGCGCCATTAACAGTTTTAAAAAAAACAAATTAGATATTTGATATACACACATTATATTTATAAATCACTATTTAATGTATGGAATAAAAAACATTGCATATTTGGAACCTATTTTGGTGGAAAAAAAAATAAAAGAAATTTGAAACACTTTTTATTTGCAATGCCAAAGAAATGTTTGAAGGTTTATAGAATTATTTATTGCGACGCTTTGATAAAAGTCATTGGAAGTAATTACCAACATATTTAGAACCAATGACAAGTTTCCAGGTCGCTGATCCAGACTTCAATGTCAGGTCGTGTTTGGAATATCCGGGTCACAGCTTGTATTCAACAAGAGGTCAATTATGACGAAATATACCCCCCCTCCCCCATAAACCCACCGGAATATACATTATGCAGAAAGCCACTTACTAAAAAAAAAAATAATTAATAAAATACCGCCCTTGGTGTCTTTCTAAAAGTGCAGCACCTAAAACATCGACGTTCAATGAGTTCAGAAAAAAAACCAAAATGGCGGCGATTGAAATTTTTTTTTATTTAATTGAGGATGCGCTTCCTGTACTTTATATATAGGTACTGTGCTCCCCCCCCCACACACACACTTTAATATGGAATCGGCTCTTAGTACGTATCTGTTCTCCCTCCAACCTCCTGTGCAGTGTTGATTATACAGACACTTTTTTTAAATTTTCATTTTGTGAAGAGGTACAGCCGAGTACATAATGTGTAACACATGTGTTTGAAATAGTTAAATACACGCTCAGTATCTATTAGTTTTTTTTAAACAGTATACAGGGCCCTTCTAGACAGGCCAATTTTGTGATGGGCCCCTACCAGGCCAATTTTGTGATGGGCCCCTACCAGGCCCCATTAATCGTAAAATAAACTGCTAATGGCTGAGTAGCTTTGAGTACATTTTTTAACATGGCCATGGTCTACTCTGTATTCAAACGTTTTAGAACCTTAATAAATGTCATTTGCCAAAACAAATCCGATATAGATGGGTTTATGAAAAACAACAACTGGCAATAAGACACGGTGGTTTAAAAAAAAAACTGGTTTCGATCCTTTACATAAAAATATTACTAAAAAAAATGAAACAAAGGAAATAAATAATATAATTTTTGTTCATTGTCTTAGAAATTTTATGCTTACTTACATTTCTATATCAGTGTCAGTGCATCTTAAAATAAAGGCTTTTTAAAATTTTTCCCACTTTGTTTGCCAAACCATTTTCACCATTAAAAACATTGTTTTCTAAGTGATGCCAAAATCCCTATGAAATATTAATCAAATTATTTGCAATATCTTTTTAAACAAAAAAAAAAACTTTTTCCACAATAGATATTGCAAACTTTTAAAATGAAACTTAAACCTCTTTGTTGTTTTTTTTTTTTAAATTATCTTTTCTTTATTCGTATTATTTGACCTTGTTCAATGATCTGGTGGTATTCACTGTGACGTCAAACGAATTCAGGCTAATAAAATGGCAGCTAATTGACACCACGAACTTGCAGAAGGTGATTTTATTTATTTTTAAACTATGATAAATCAATTAAGAATTTAAATGTGGAACTTTTTTTTTGTATCAAATGGGAATCACATTAACGCAATATTGTCATTTTAATCATTTAATCATTTAATTCATTTCATCATTTCATCATTTTAATCATTTAATCATTGTAATCATTATAATCATTGAAATCATTGTAATCATTTAATCATTGTAATCAGTTAATCATTGTAATAATTTAATCATTTCATCATTTTAATCATTTAATCATTCCTATAATTAACAGTGACTAAATTATATTTTTCCCCATGATAACTCAATCTTTATCATGGCCACAAAAAATGATTATCATAATCAAGTTTTTTTATTGTAGTATCAAGGTCATGGTATCAAGGTCATAGTATCAAGGTCATTAATCTTAAGATGAGACTTGATGTATTTTAATCTAGAATTCATTTATCTTTATTATGCTGTTGGTTACACTTGCTGGTCATGTGGTCATCATCACCGACATCCCAATGTTTGCTCTGTGAGCCAGCCACCTGGACGTCCCAATGTTTGCTCTGTGAGCCAGCCACCTGGATGTCCCAATGTTTGCTCTGTGAGCCAGCCACCTGGACGTCCCAATGCTTGCTCTGTGAGCCAGCCACCTGGACGTCCCAATGCTTGCTCTGTGAGCCAGCCACCTGGACGTCCCAATGCTTGCTCTGTGAGCCAGCCACCTGGACGTCCCAATGCTTGCTCTGTGAGCCAGCCACCTGGATGTCCCAATGTTTGCTCTGTGAGCCAGCCACCTGGACGTCCCAATGCTTGCTCTGTGAGCCAGCCACCTATCGGAATGAAATCCTCTTGATAAGTGGCTTCGCTAAACACCTGGCGACTCCCGAAAACACTTTGAGCCACTTTGAGATGAGCCCTTCCTTAAACAATGATCCTCCTTATCGGTGGATTGGGGGAAGGGCTATTTTTTTATGGGGGGGGGGGAAGGGGGAACCGCGCCCTACGCCACTGCTTTCGATCCTAAAGTTAAGACGTTAGCGATGCGAAGCGATAATTAATGATTAGTGAGTTTGTTTGCGTCACTACTATGGCCGGACCAGCAATTTATCCGAGGGGGGGGGGGGCGCCACTCTAAAGACTAGGTCTCCTGACGAATCTTGAAAGATCGGGCGTTGAAGTGATTCAAACCCACGACCGTCACCATGTTGACGCTTCCCGATTGACAGCGAGCTAGACATTATGTTTCTAACCGTATCCAATAAAACTTAGTAATAAAAGTTGTATAGATTTAAATAATACGGAAGAAAACAATCAAAATGGCGTTGACTACGAAACGATAAATAGTATTGATATATTTTAAAAACTAATATTGATATTATTCCATTAATTAAAACGCAATGTTTAAACCCTCCCCCCCCCCCCAAAACCTCTCTCTCTATTGACCTAATTGTGTGAATGTATCGTGTGACGCATCCATCGGTGATAATTATCTTCGATTTAGCAGTGATGAAGGGAACGTAACTCAAAATATAACTTTGTACAAATAATAAAATCGTGAGTTATATCCCTTTAAAATATTTACCTTAAAACGCCAACGCCCTCTATTTTAATTATTTAGCTTCAACACTTTCAAACCACGTATTATTTTTTTCTAACCTGTGTCAAAAATCAAATGAGCGTTAAACTTTACGAGTAAAATATTGTGTATCCACTTGGAGTGAGACATTGCGACATAGACATTGGGTCTCGCAACAACATATCAAAATGCATTACAATGGCATTGCGCTGGGGAATGTTACAAAAGGCATTACACACACAAACATTAAAACAAATGTCACAATAGTGGTACGTACAAGATATAGAGATAAATATCTCATAGAGGTATTTCATAAACATCATAACAACATTTCTCGTCCAAAAAAAAACAAAAAAACTAATTACTGCTGATTAATAGTACCCTTACTAGGGAGGGGGAGGGAGTGTCCTAATTCGAAAGTCACACCCCGGGCCCCAGCTTGGGGGTGGTCCCCCTCATTTTTTAAATTAAATATTAAGTACATTATCTCATGTCATGGTGTCGGACGTCAAATGCAGGGATCCCAAATGAGGCCAAGCCACCCCGGGCCCACAAATCCCTAGGTTCAGCACTGTACCCTTAACAGATGGGTTGTCAGGTTTTTTTTGGGGTCCTAGGCAGGGGATAAGTCAGGTTTCTGGGGGTCCCTAGGTGAAAAACACGCGTAAGGGCCCTGCTGTCTGCGTATAAATTAAAACATTACAAGACTTATATATTGCAATAGTTCTATTGTTATTTTAAACTCCACGACTGCGTGATGATGTGTGTTTTTCTTTTAGCTTACAATAATCATATACTTTCATAATTTACAGGAAATTTTTCTACTGACAAGGTGGGCCCCTTTGGCAGTGAATGGGCCTAGCCTTGTTCGCCTATCCTTAAGAACCGCCTTACTAATAAGATTAACACTTTCCTTACTGCAATGGATACTGGTTATATGCAAATTAAAGAAAGTAATTTTGAACTTGTGAGACTGCTTAAAGAAACATTTGCGCAGCTGTGTTGTCACGTGTGTGCGCGCGCTCGCCGGGCCCAGCTGTATCCGCAATTAAAAACGCACACAGCTGAGGGCTTAATACCCGAAGTGAATATCATAATAATTAATATTAATATGACTTAGTTTTAGGTTTTAAAGTTGACTAGCGTGGATGAACTCGTGCATTCCACAAGAGAGCGGTTAAAGGGTGAGAAAGCTAGTTTAAGAGAAATATGTGTGTTTGAGGCGTAGGGGGGTGCGGGGAGGGGCGGGGGTCAAGGTTGTTGGTCTAAAGCCAGAAGAGGCGAAGCTCAGCATGTAAAAAAAAAACAAGAGAGAGATTATTTTGTTTTTCATTGCAGCACTTCTGAGCCAATCTAGGTCAATAGGCCACTTGCACTTAGACGCCGAGATAGTTGTCAAGTATAACTAGGTCAGTGAGGGTGTCAACAGTTAATAATACATTTTTAGTCTAAGTCAGTTTTAATTAAACATTCTATGTCAACACAGTATCTCTGTGGTCAGGATTTTTTTTTGCCTAAGGAATAATTTCACAAGAACCTCACAAAAACCTCACAATAACCTCACAAGAACCTCACACAAACCTCAAAAGAACCTCACAAGAACCTCACAAAAACCACACAAGAACCTCACAAGAAACTCACACAAACCACACAAAAACCTCACAAAAACCTCACAAGAACCTCACAAGAGCCTCACAAAAACCACACAAGAACCTCACAAGAACCTCACAAAAACCTCACAAAAACTCACAAAAACCTCACAAAAACCTCACAAGACCCTCAAAAGAGCCTCACAAAAACCTCACAAGAACCTCACAAAAAGTGAGAAAAAACATCAACAAAACAACACACAGACTCAATGTACTTAATTTGGTATCAATTCTATATTTAAATTTCCATTTCATAAAAATGGTGTTTGGTCAAATCAGTTACATAACTTTAGATATAATGGGACTAATGGACAAACTTTAACTAGACCAGCTAGAGTTGGAAATTGACTGGAAACTACTTTTTGCTACTTAAACAACAACAACAACAACAACAACAATAAATCATTATAAAACAGAGTCAACTGGTTTATGCAGAGACTGTTCATTTGTTACATGATGTTCATTTTACTGGGCCGGTTCAACGCATGGGTCTGCCCAGACATGTGCTCTGAGATCACACAAGGACATTGACAGAGACCCCAAGGCTAGACAGACAGAGGCGTAACTAGGCAGGGGGGGGAGAGGGGATGTCAAAATGTGAAAGTCCTCCCGGGCCCCAGATTGAGGGGGCTCCCAAATTTTTCTGCATTAAATATTAAGTACATTATCTCATGTCATGATGTCGAATGTCAAAATGCAGCCCCCCCCCCAATCTATAGGTTCGGCACTGTAGACAGATTTAAGTAACTAGTTAGTGTGTGTGTGTGTGTAGGGAGGTTGGGAGGGGGGTCACAGGTGTCAAAGATTATTTGGGGCCAATGGCATTTTTGAACCCCCCCCCCCCGGAAAAAAAAGTAAAGGCGGCTCTGTGTCCCCAGTTTCCCAAGGTCATTGTCGCATCCGCAAAAAAAAAAAATGGACATTTATTTTATTTATTGTTCGGATCCAAAGGAGATATGAGTGGAAAAAAGGGGGGGGGAAGGGTTGAAACTAGTACAATTTCACATGACCTAGTTTCAAAACCTTTAGACCGGGTCAAAATAAAATTTAAAAAAAACAAACAAAACCACAGCAGCCCGTGACCTCATTCTTAAAAAAATGAAATGAACTCTTCGTTCAAACGTTATCGACTCAACTTTCGCGTATCTCGAATACAGTTAGATGAAAACATTCCCAGGTTGTTTCCCCTCCTGGTAAGTCAATAACCTCCCCCCCCCCACCCAACCCCTGATGTTGTTTATCCATTTACCGAGATAATGTATCGCGTGTCACACACACACACACATACAAAATAACAAGTTGATTTAAAAGAAAACGACAACAAAGATTTAAAAAAAAAAGAACTACAACTTTAGAACACAGCACCACAAACTGTCAGTAAAGAGTTACGTATCCGAATTGTCTGCGGGGGGGGGGGGGGGGGTTGGAAAGCCATAACCACCAAGAAATAAGACAGCACTGTAGCAGCGAGAAGTAAATGTGTTAATTACAATCATGTTGTGTAACAGCTCACTTAACAGGAGAACAACAAAGAATACAAACCAGTTACAAAATATCTTGTTTTTATTGTGTTCATGCCATGGTCCTATAACAGACTAATGTAATTGTAAAAACTGCCAGACAGGATCTGGAATTGTTCTGACGCTGATATTCTTATCTCCCTTAGTTGCGCTGCTAATCTATGATACATTATGTTTTTTCGTTGTTACTTAATTACACGTGTATTGTGTGTGTATGTGTGTCTCTCTCTCTCTAACCGTTTTTTTTTAATATCTTTATGAAAGGTTTTTCTTCATTGTTTTCTATCTTACTCTATCTCTCTTTTCTTCTTCTTCTTCTTCTTGCTCTCTCTATTTCTCAAAGGGTTGTCGCTATCATGCTTGGGCAACACTAATGGACATAATTATATCTCCGGGATTCGAACTCTGTCGAGCACGCAATCTGACCTGCCACCGACTCACGGATCACAAAACGATATCGAGTGTCGATCGGACCAAACGTCCCCTAACCCTAGCCCCAATCAGGCTTCAACTTTTGTTTATCGTTTTGCTCAGCACAACATATTGCAGTTACGCATGTCTGCAAGTAAAGCTGTTCTCAATCGGGCGCCGCATATCCTAAGGCCAGCCTTGTCCAGTCTCAGCCTTCAACCATATCTGACAATATCTGACGACAATCAGAGACAGAGCAGATCTTATGAATAGGTAAATTAGGCAACCGTCTCAGTTCCAAAACCCCAGGCCCTTTATTAAAACTGGGGCTGATAAGCCCCCCCACCCACACTCCGACTTTCCTTATGGCATCCCCCCCCCACACTATGTCTAGAAGTGTCTCTCTTGGTCAGGGGTCGGCGACCTTTTGAGATGGAAGAGCCAAAAGTTATAACTTACAATTGTCTCAGTTCTTAAAGAGCCACTCAAATTGTTCTTTCAATATTATGGTATTTGATTAGGAATAGGTATATAAAATAATATCATTATATTTATTTGCGCATTGAACTGGAAGGCCACAGTTTGACATCGAAAGAGCCGCATGTGGCTCGAGAGCCACAGGTTGCCGACCCCTTCTCTAGGTCCTCCATAAAAGACCTGAAAATGACTCTGCTCACACCAATCACTTGCCTACATAGACACGATATATCTGTGTATCACTGGCTTACATAAACATAAGTCACACTAAAACATCACTTGCCAATATAAACAAGCAGAACTGTTACCACAATACATCACTAGCCTATATAGATAATCTTAACAGTTGCACCAATACATCACTAGACAAGCAGATCTGTCATAACTGTGACTACCGCTGACATACAAAGACAAGGGTAACTCACATATAGGCTACATACTGTTTTCTGTCATCGATTTCTGTAAATTATACTTGATAATCCATGTTGACGATGGAAAATTAGTGGAGTGCTCTGCTATCTAAGCCAACCAATGAATAGATAGTGTTGTTTGAAATTTAAAAACAACGTTAAAACATTTACAAAAAGTTGTGCATTGTTGTGGCATTGAGAAGTGTGTGTGGATTGGTGTGTGTGTGTGTGTGTGAGGGATGGTTTAAGGTGGAAGCTAGTCATTTTAGTAAACAGAATAACAAAATCCTATTTATCTACTTTGGCCTACAAACTAGTGTAGAATTTGTAAGATAACAGAACCTTCAACTATTATTATTTTTTGAAGTTTAAAAATATAAAATGAAAAAAATAAAGGCTACATTGTATCGTTTTTTTTCCGTTTCCATTTTTAACCAGTTTAAACACTTAGTTCACTGGTAGCAGTATTTCTCAAACTGTGATGTTAAGATCCACGCTCGAATCGACTGGAATCAAGACTTTCTTGGAACCCTTGATGTCATCTTCAATACTCACTGTGCCTGGAAAGTTAAAGGGGTGATCGTTAAAATAAAAAAAAAAACTGGAAGAAAGAAAAGTTCTTATAAAGGCTGAAAGAGCCTCAAGTCAGGTAGGGCAATCTCTTTAATTTATTCAGAAGATAATTTATCTATGAAAAAAATCTATATAAAAAATAGCGATGCGGGTTCTGCGTTAAATCGAAAGTAAAGAATTAATACAACAGTATTCCAGTTTAAAATCGTCAAAATTAAACAATAGTAAAAAAAATCATGAAAATATCGGATCTGTCCGAAACCAAAAATAACCTAGCCTACTGATCAAAACTAAGGGTATATATAAAGGTTTTGCAGGGTACAGCAAGTATACTATAATTCTATTCTCTTTTTTTTTTTTCACTTATGTCGTTTCCATTCTCAACCCAACATTTCACCTGATTTCAACTAAAAAAAAAAAAGTTCACAAGTCTTGTTTGCTGTAGTGCAAATCCTTCACAGGACGTCAATTGGTGATTTTTTTTTTAAAGCAGAGCCAGTGACCTGGTCATTGTCAATACATTACTGACTTCAAACAAGTCGGAATGACAAGAGTAAATACACTTAACAACTAGGGCAAAGGGAAGTAAACACAACAGAAAAAGGGGGGTAAGGGGGGAATAGTCCGATGCTGAATTCTTATTTTCTCCCCCTTAACACATTTCCTCAAATCCATGTCACTTTTATAAAAAAATTTCTCTGATGGATGTCAATTTTTCAGTTTCTTTTTTTATTCTTAAATTTTTTAATCATTTTCATGACTATGCTACAGTTTAGCGTTCTCGTCTTTGCATGCATGTACAGGGGCGGAGTAGAAGTCTGTTAAGGCCCCGGGCGAAGAAGAAAATATTTCCCCCCCTTCCTAGTAAAAGCATGACATCGAAACTGGTATAAATTTCGTACAGTTTGGTCTTTCTGGGGGTTACCTCATAATTGGGGGCCCCAGACATACGCTCAGTGCACCCCACTATTAAAATCCGCTCTGTTCTATGTATATATTTTTGTTTCCATCAGTAGTTAACGAAATGTAATACAGGATTATACTTAGCGCAGAAATGTATCTATCTGCCTCTTTTGCATGTATGTCTGCAATTACGTAGGTTGAGCTGCCTTATTGTCTTAAACCTAGCGTCTGTGTTCTGGTGTTCATTTATTTTTGTGGTCAATCGTAACTGTGCGACTGTATAAACAATTAAGTAAGAATATATATATATATATATATATATATATATATATATATATATAATATATATATAATATATATATATATATATATATATATATATAAGCGAATTGGGTTCAGCGTTAAATCGAAAGTAAAGAATTAATACAACAGTATTCCAGTATAAAAATACAATCATGAAAAAATCGGATCTGCCCGAAACCAAAAAAATAACCTAGCCAACCGATCAAGCCAAAGGGGATATAACTCTGTGCAAAGGTTTAGCAAGGGTACAGCAAGTATTCTAATAAAAAAAAAATTGATTTCCGAGACACGCGGTTCTCAACCGGCACTACGTGCACCCAAAGCGGTCATGGAAAACGTTATGCAGAAATCGCAGCGACGTATAATTTTCATCTAAAACAACCAAGACATTGAAGAATGTCGCTAAGTTTGCTGCAAGACTTATCACGGAACCGCGTGCCCCCAAATATCGCATTAGAAGAGAAGCCCATTCCATTCTGAAACAAAAAAAAAGTACATTCATTCGCGAACGTATGTGTGAGAGAACAATCAGTCATACTTTCGCACCTTTTAGGGAACTTTAGGGGGAACAGTCGCGAAAAAGGTTGATAGCCTCTGTCCTTGAACCTGCTGACAGGCCCACCGACAGAAATTTCGGGCTCCTGGGCACTGCTGTCACGGGTCCCCGTGCTGATAATAATATTTTCAAAAGTTGATAGGCCAGCTCAGTCTGGGCCCCTAAAACTCGTCGGGCCCCTGAGCATTTGCTACCCCCCCTCTCGGCGACACTGCCTGCAGCTCAGCTTTATTCGCGCTACAATTTAAAATGATTTTTATTAATTGAAAGACTATTTTGTCTTCAAGTCTTGAGTGTTAAATAGTGTTATTTGTTTATTTAGCGTATTTGTATTCCTGGATAAGCAACGAAGCCCACCCACACACAAATGCCACTGATCACAGTTTTGAATCATTGCTTTAGCTATTACTTAGTTTTCCGCTCATCTTTGAAGGGCGTACAACCAACGTTCATTCTTCCGTCCACCGAGCCGTTCTTATAGATAGGATAGCTGTGATACCGCCTAGGGTCCCTTCCCACAGTCCAAAGGGACCACTCCCACAGTGGCATAGTGAGGTTGGGGTAAGGGGGGCATTATGCCCCGTGAGCTACTCACAAAGGGTCGCCACGCTCAAACGGGCACCAAATGGTATATTTTACATATAATATTATTTGGTTTTCGAATGGGGGGGGGGCGCTAAAAATGTATTGTGCCCCGGGCGCAAGTTAAGATGGCTACGCCACTGCCCTCTCACTGCCCAAAAGGCCCCATCCAGATTTAATTTTTATTTAATTCGTCATGCAATTTCCCTAAGGTATCAAACATCTCTGAATCTGCCTATGGGGCTTCAGTATCTCTGAACTTTCTGCCTAAGGCCCCAAATATCTGTGAACTTTCTGCCTAAGGCCCCAGATATCTCTGAACTATCTGCCTAGCCCCCCACCCCCCGCCGGTCTGACTTCCTTACAGTCTACTTATTACCGAAACATGCGAAGTTGGGAATGGATGTTTGAGAAGGGAATGAAGATGGACAGATTTAAAATTAAAAAAAAAATCTGTAACTTTATTTCTAAAACGTAACTTATTCTAAATGTGGACTAGTTTAACAGCTGCCGTTTTTTTTTTTTTACTCCCCTTTCATATTTCTAAAAGTTTTCAACGTGTCTGTGACGTCAATGTCCTGACAAGGAAGAATTGAGAAAGGACAAAAAAAAACAACCTCCGTTGAATTTGCCAAAACATTAAACCAATCACTTTCCCTCAAAGAAAATCTACAGCACAGTGCAAAAAAAAATAATAAATCGTGTGCGTGTTACACTGTTTACCTTGGCGGTATCACGTGATAACCATAAATAACAAGTCATGTGATCAGACGTACGTGTACCATCTCCATGGTAGCGAGATTTTCGTTATCTCCTGCTGCTAGATCAGAGG
>JAGDYQ010000205.1:1531013-1720899 GCA_021962125.1 Bulinus truncatus | reverse complement strand
AAATTAGAAGTATTTATTAAAGTTGTTAGCTGTTTTTCTTTAACTATTAAATAAATATTTTTTTGAAACATTATTCACATTTTTTTTTATTTACCTCAGAGCTTTATTTCTCCAAAGAAGAAGTAGAGAGTTGTTAGACAATGATGAACTTCAAGTAAGATTCTTTTGTTCTAGAAAATTGCTTGGCTTCACTTCTTTTTGTACTATGAATAATAATTAATTCTATAACTTTAATTAATCCTTTTTCTGAATTTTTTAACAAACAAAAAAAAGTAAACTGACATATATTTTTTGGTTACGTTGCTTCTCTTTCTTTAATTTTTTTTTTTAATTTTCAAATGCTTAAAAATATTTAATATTATAAATATTTGGATTTGATTTACTTATCTCTCTGAGGGCAGAATTTTTGTGATATAAAATTAACAAGTTTGATGCTTTTAAAACAAATCTTGATTATTGCAAAATACAATTATGTACAGATTTTTTAATGTTGACTAATAATGATACAATATTTGAACAGCTTTTGAAGTATGCCTCATAGTTGCTGTTGATACTAAATGATCTATGTATGATATCCTTTCTGTATGCAGAAACTCTGGTTCCTTTTGGATAAACATCACACACAACCTCTTCAAGCAGATGAACAGATGATTAATTACGATGATTTCTTACTAGTCAAAGAGGAGGCCGGGCCTAAGTGCAAGTTAGTATCAGTCATTTTTATGCATTATAAAAAAACTTTTAGTTTTAAGATAGAATACAAATAATGCAGATATTGTTTTCCCATCAATTTTTAAAGTACGACGACAAGAATCAATTACTTCTGAGACTGTATACCCTATCAAATTTAATTATTCTATATATTCATGATATATATTCATTCTATATATATTCATGCTATATAACACTGGTAAACAGTGATTTCGTTGCCAGTGATATTTGAATCATTTTATACAAAGTCAACCATGCTGATTTAGAATATGTAAGTGCTTTTGATAGATTGGCTCTATTTTACGAGATAATTAAAATTAATTAAATAATGTATGCACCGTGTTTGGAATTTGTCAAGAATTGCATGAAGTATAATAGTATACTAACAAAAAGTAGTGAAACTGTTAATAGTCATGCAGAAATTTGTTCAAAAATATGTGTAATAGTGTTATAGAAGAAAACATTTTCATTTGAAAAACTAATTATGTCTAATTAATTAATTAATTAATATGTTAATTGTCTATAGTAATGCATTAGCAAATCGCTATTTGCTCGACTTCCTTTTGTATGTGTCGTTGGTGCAATTGCGCTGGAGGCTCCAACAGTAGTCAGCCATCATATGTATGTCCCATCTTCCTTGATATCTCTCCTCCATCACCATCATATCCTGATGGAACCTCTCGCCTTGTTCCTCACTGAAGTCCCCAAGGTTACCTGGAAATTTGTCTAAATGACTGTGCAGGTAATGTACCTTGATGCTCATATTTGCTCCAATGTTTCTGAAGTTAGCGAGCATATCTTGCACCAGTTCTTCGTAATTCTATGCTCTGTTATTACCTAAGAAGTTCATGACAACTGAAACAAAACTGTTCCATGAAGAAGCTTCAAGGTGATCCATGAAATTAGTATAATGTCGATCGTTGATGAGTTTCAGAATCTGAGGACCTTCAAAAATCCCAGCTTTCAGCTTCTCCATGCTCAATCCGGGGAATGATCTGCAAATATACTTGAAGCATTTGCCAGATTTGTCCAAAGCCTTAACAAATTGTTTCATTAAACCTAATTTGATATAAAGCGGTGGGAGAATGATCTTATTTTTGTCTACAGTCATGGTTTCCCTTGCAGGCCATGTTACTCTTGTCCAATGATCTTGCTTTGCCCTGCTATCCCAAAGGCACATGAAGCATGGGTATTTTGTGTATCCTGACTGCTGCCCAAGCAAGAAGTTTACCATTTTTAGATCAACACAAATTGACCACTGATGCTCATAATAACGGACTTTCTGCAATACTGTTTTGATATTCTCATACTCTTCTTTAAGTGTTGTTGAGTGAGCAATGGGAAGAGATGCATATCGGTTACCATTGTGTAACAGAACACATTTCAAGCTTGTGAGGGAACTGTCTATAAAAAGACGCCAGTCTTCGGAATGGTAGTCTTGTAGTCCCATTTGGAGCGGAAGTCCAGGGATGTCATTACAGTAAACTTAAATATTGAAGAAGAAAATCTTCTCTTTTCCGATAAAATGTTATTTTAACTTCTGGTTTGAGAAAATTTCTTTCATTGAGCCTGGACACTAAAAGCTCAGTTGCTTGCTTGGACAGATTGAGGTCTCGTATTAGGTTATTGAGTTCTTCTTGGCTGAATGGTTGAGGTGTTGAAGAAATTCCTTCATAATCGCTTCCACTGTTTTCACCTCCCAAAAACTCCAGATCTTGCCCCTCGTCGGAGTCTGATGGTGAAAGCTCTAATAATCCAGTAAACACTGGTATAGGAACTTCACTGCTATATGGAATTGGTCTCATTGCAGATTCAAGATCAGGATAACCCCACTTAGATTTCTTGTGGCGATTGAAGCCTTTAACATTCACAATACAAAAATAACAATCACCAAAATGGTCTTTCGGCTCTCGCCATATCATTTGTACACCGAAATTTAGACTTTTCTTCTCACTATTTGTCCACTGCCGTAGGCTCTCCATGCAGTTTTTGCAGACTTTATGGGGAACCCAAGACAGCTTCACACCGAAATAAGCCAAATATGCCTGCTACACAAAGTCAGTTATATTTCTTCTTTGCTTTTCAATCATGTATTCTCCACAGATGTAACAGAATACATTCGGATTATTTTTGCAGCTTCTTCATGATGAACTCATGATGTCTTTAGAAAGCAGCTATAAAAGAGAAAAAAATAAACCAAGTTATAACTTGGTATAGTTAAATAAAACAACAGACACCAAACGTATGGCATTTGTTTTACACAAAGGGTACAATCATATTTTCAAGATTGTCCAATATCTCAGAAACTAGAGCCAATTCAGCAAAAGCAGTGGCAGTTTTGAAATCAGCACCCATGAAATGCTATAAATTCATTCAAATATTCTTGGCAATTCGAAAAAAATTTTTTTTTGTTGAGCTGTGTAATCATTCTATATATTCATGCTATATAATCATTCTATATATTCATTCTAAATTTTTTTCGAAAAAAAAGATTCTTTTTGACTTCAATCTTATTGCACTAAAGATACATTACATTCTTTTAATAATTTGACATTTATTTCATTTTATATAATCTAGACTTTTTTTTAAATTAAAGATTTAATTTTTTTTGTCTTTTTTTTTTCCTGTCAAACTGTGTTCTTTATTTACTGTATTTTACATTGCAGACCATTTTTCCAGCCATCAGTGTTTTGCAAACTTTTACAAAACGATCCCTATGGTCGAATATCCATCATGAAGTTCTTCAACTACGTCATGCGTAAAATTTGGTTACATCAAACCCGTATTGGACTTTCATTGTATGATGTAGCAGGTCAGGGCTACCTAAGGGAATCGGTAAGTGTTGATCATGATTCTGCTCAAGAGACTATGTGCTCTAAACTGGACATGGTTATAATTGTTGTGCGAAAGAATTGAAATGACGCGATTTTATAATTAAACTTTTTTTTTTATTGAATTTCACAATTACCATTGAAAAGGAAACCCATTAAAATACTTGTTTTTTGCTTTACAATAATATACTTTTATTGATATAATTTATACATAAAGCTTTTGTTTTATTGATTGAATCAAATCAGTAATTTCCTTTTTACTAAGGAAAAATTTGACCTCTTGTACGATTTTATCCTCACCCGTATTTTGCCATTCATGATACATGTATTGATTGATACAGGAGTAGACTCATTAAATGCAAAATTGAATTACCTGCAATGGCATACCCGTCGTTTTATTAGTAAATGAATTTAAATGATAAAATTTCCAAATGTTCACAGAAAAAAAATGAAGTTTTAGTTCTTTAATCACAAAGGTTTTTTTTTTTTAAATTATACTTATTTTTTTTAAATAGACTTGGCTTTTATATTTTACTACATTTTTTAAAATATATATCTACATATTGATTTTATTTCATAATAATGCTTTTTTTCCATTTTGGCTTGCTCATGTCATGTTAAATACTACTTAAATACTAATTTTAAATGATTCTTTTTTAAAAAAAGGAATTATTCAGTAAGAAATGTAAAATATTACAGTGGATCAAATTACATGTATCAATGGATGACTTAAATATATGAGGAAAAAATTAAAGTTTGTAAGCAGTTTGAGCACTAATGCTGCAATAAAAATTTCTCCACTCAAAAGAATTTTCTTTTAAAACCAAACGCCAGTATACTTATGAACTAAAATGGACATAGTAAATAATTACCATGAGTAATGAAATGGCCTAGTCCTATTTCACACTTACCTCACTGGCTAAACTGCCTCTTTGTTCTTGTATTTATTCTGAAGCATTTTAAAATGGCAGCAGGAAGAACATATTGAAATATATTCAAGGGATATTCAGCTTAAAGATAGTCAAACAATTAAAGAAATATTTAACATTTCTGCCAACACATATTTGCAGTTAATATTTATTGAAAAGACTTTAACTAATATTGTTTGCTGGGATAGTTAAGAGTTCATAAAAGTCTTCATTTCTATCATAATAAGTATGTTATTTATAATGGAAAATGTGTATATTAAGAATAAAAAAAAAATGTTTTCTTAGAATATCTAGAAAATAGAGATATAAATAAGTTTCATAATAAAACAACTGTAGCTTTCAGTAATTCATTGCTTTGTTAAATGCTATACTATTGCTATCAAAATGTCAGCGACAGTTTTTAAAAAGAGGGGTAATGTTTACCATTTAATGCATCAATTTACTGATGTGCTTTATTATATAAAACAAAAGCTTCATATACAAATTATGTCAATATAATTAGGATATTATTGAAAAGAGTTTTTTAAAATCAAACAGAAAATGACATTGTAATATTAGACTAAAACATTGGTTCAGTGAGTACCTAATGAAACATGAATGCAAAACAGGGGTTGTGCTTGTTAAGTTGATATTCCAAATGTTGCATAACTACATTTTTTAAATTATTTATTTTTACTTTAAAAGTTTGAAAAGGTTCATTTCCATTTTTCTTTCCTTCTTAGGATCTTGAAAATTATATTTTGGAGCTGATCCCAACATTACCACAAGTAGGTATTAGAAACAGTAAGGAAAAAATGTGAAAAATTTAGTATTGGTGGTTTGCCCTAATCTGATGCTGGGTTGATGACTGCTAAACTACCATTATCTTAGTTTTGCAATGGGCTCAGAATCATTCAGTGCTCATATGGCTTTATTACTGTTACAGCCTGCTGTGCATTAAGTCAGATTGTGGCAAAAGTTATAAATTTATAAAACAACTAAACATTAATTAGCTGCTCAAATAAGTGTTAATGACATGTTGCAATAAATAAACAAATTTAGGTTGTTGTTTTTTTTAATTTAATAATAAGATTAGACATGAATTTAATAAATTACTTATAGAATAATTCTATTGAGCATATATTGTTATCTTTGTGAAAAATGATTATTAATGTAGAATTTATTCTTTACCTGTGCATTATTTTTTGTTTGATATCTTTATATACAGTAATTTTCAATTTATAATGTCTAAAATGAATTGTTTCATTTAAAAGTGTTTGTCATTTTTATGTCCAGTCATGATGAAATTAGTCACAAATGTTTATTTGTTCCAAATTCCACTTACAGTGCTGGATATTGTATTTTAGTTAGACTTTATGTACTGATTTAAGTTTTTATCTTACAGTGTATACTGTACATTACTGGGAATTTTATGTTTTTCTATGAAGCTTTTTTTGTCCATTACTTCAACAGTTGAATGGGCTGGAGAGGTCATTTTATTCCTTCTATGTTTGTACAGCAGTCAGGAAGTTTTTCTTTTTTCTTGATCCTCTGAGGAGCGGTAGAATAAGAATACAAGACATCTTAGCCTGCAGTTTTTTAGATGATTTATTAGAGGTAAACAAAATATTTGCCGATGTTAATTTAAAGCAGTGAAAAAAATTGTGTGTTCATCGATAATTATGTTAATGTTGCATTAGTTTGAAGCATGTGTGTTTTTTTAAGACGTTTAAAAGTTGAAAAAAACTTTTTACATGCTAAATTTTTGCTAAGATATACATGTACTACTAAATTTATTCTTAGACATTGATTTTTTTTCAACAAAACAAATAAAATAGTTACATTATAAAGTTTTAACTTATCATTTTTTTCTTTTTTGCTCAACACAGCTTAGAGATGAAGAATTGTCTAAGGAAATGCAAGAATCTAATTGGTTTTCGGCACCTTCAGCTCTTCGTGTGTATGGCCAATATCTCAATCTGGACAAAGATAGAAATGGTATGCTTAGTAAGGAAGAACTGGCCAGGTTGGTACACTCAACAGATTTGTTTATTCTTTTATTTTTATATGTTGATTATTAATTTTTATTTTGACAAAAAGTTAAAAAAAAAAACAATAATGATTAAGTAAGCACAAATGTAGATCGAAATGCTGGTGGAAACTTTTAATTTGGGACAAAGTCAATGCATATAATTGTGTACAGCAAAAAATCTTTGCTTCCTAAGTTTATAAGAAAGGCTGTATAATATCTTGGATGATTGTTCCATTGTATCATGTTTTGAAAATGCTTTTAGTATATTCTGAAAAAAAAAGTGAATTTTGCATCATGTTGAGATTTTTTTTTTTTTAAAGTTTTATTTAATGGAAAATGTCCCATGAGATTATTTTTCCCCATGAGATTATTTTCCCCATGAGATTATTCTTTTACATTGTATTTGAATATTTTAAAACATGCTACTAATGTGTCATAACTTTCTTGGGATAAGGAGTGAAATCTGATTAAATTACTGACTTTGCATTTTGACGAACAATTTTTTTTTTTATATTAAAAATTTTTAATTCATTGAGTTGAAGGATTACTTCATCTGCAAATTTTCTTTTATTATTTCCCTTAGATATGGCACAGGAACTTTGACTGACGTTTTCCTTGACAGAGTCTTCCAAGAATGTTTGACTTATGAAGGAGAAATGGTGAGACCTTGTGTTTAGAGGATATTTTACTTTCTGATAGATCATTGCGTTTGTTAAAATAGTTTTACTTGTTGTGATTAGTTCTAGCAAAAATATGTACAGTAACAATATCCTCAGTTTGTAATTTATGAAGACATAAATAAGTTCACAATTTCTGCTTCACTGCATGCTAATTATGCATAAATATTTCTGTAAATTGAGAGCGAGTGTCCATATAAAGTTGCTTTAGAATATTATTAGGGTGATCCATTCATGTATGAGCGATTTTTTTTTTTTTTTTTTTTTTTTTTTATAAATACAGTTACTGATTAATAGAATTGTTGAGTATTCTCCTCAATAGTAGCAAAAAATATTATTAATATTTTAATGGCTTGCACCATTGAAAATTAAACTCAGCCGTTGCTTATCTTTTTCCAAATCTTTTGCTTTAGAAAATCTTTAAACAAAAAAATAACCTATCTCTGTGACCAAACAATTCAGATTATGTTTGTGTGAGCACAAGTTAAGTCGTGTAGTAGTAGTTGGGGCGGGGGTGGTTCCCAGATGAGAGGTTAAATTGGTGGCCATCTACGACCCATCAGAAATGATGAAAATCGTTTTTTTTTATCTCCGCAGGATTACAAGACTTATCTAGATTTTGTGTTAGCCATGGAGAATCGCCAGGAGCCACAAGCGCAGAGATATTTGTTTAGAATCTTAGATGTCCAGCATCGTGGTTGTCTGAATGTCTTCTCTCTGAATTATTTCTTTAGGGTTAGTAACTTAATATTTTACATTTATCACTTGATCATTGAAATAGATTTTTTGTTTCATAAAATTTATTGACTATTTTCTTTTATTATTTAATAGTAATATTTTTCATTGATTTGGGATTTTTTTTTTTTTGGGATTAAATAATGTGTATGAATAAAATACACCTTTCATTTGTCGTATACCACATAATCATGGATATTATTGAGTCAAATAAATTGTTATAGGCCTATATATTCATTTTATTAGCTTAAAAGTGGATTAAAATATTAAAAAGGCGTATGATTATAAGCTAATGAATATTGTGTAATCCTTTTTTTCCTGTTTAAAACCATTTTAACAAGAAATAAAAAGCCCAATAATCTTTTTCCGTTTTTTGTTATAAGGGATACATTGTATTAATAATTAGCAAGCAGGACATTCCTAGATTACGTGTAGTGTTTAATTTTGTCGCATGGTCATTATTTAACAGATAATTTGTATAGTGGTCAAATTTTTTAATTTTTTCTTTTTACCCATTCAGGCCATACAAGAACAAATGAAAATCCATGGTCAAGAACCCATCAAGTTCCAAGATGTGAAAGATGAAATATTTGACATGGTGAAACCTAAAAATCCTCTTAAAATAACTCTCAATGATCTCATCCAGAGGTAACTAAACACATTTTTGACTTTCTCTTTTTTTTTCCATCGAGATGATGACCATTTTTTCATATGATAACAATCCTCATCAATTTTTAATAAATGTTTGACACTGTTATTGAATGCTCCTTATTTCATCTGTATAGATGCCTTCAGGTTACTTTCATATCCGCCTAAAAAAAATTTACAGTTGAAATAAGGATTAAAAATCGAAAATCATACTGTTCTAATAAATAACTTTTTTTTCTATTACATTTAGTAATTTTAATTCTTTCACATATACAAAATGTAAACTTTTAATGCACTCTCCCCATAAGATTAAAAGTTACAGGTGTTTTGTGCCCCCCAACCACTATTTGACCAAAAGTTTTGCTCCGTCCAAATACTGCAAAAATTGCAGGGTATGTCTAGTTTCTGGCCTAAATGAGCAGTAGGTTAAAAAATGTATATGCACCATGGAAGGTGTTAATAATAACTGGGATAATTGTTTTACTTTATAGATATTTCCCTCACACTTGGGAAACTTATAGATTTTTCTTTGTCAGAACCTTTTTTTTTTTCATAATTTCTATAGAAAAAATCTATTTTTAACATGTACATGTACGATTTAGAAATTGAATGACTTTTAAGATAGGATTTTATTCCAAGTGGGAGTTTAAAAGTGTGTACATCTTACAGTGATCTTTTCTTTAAACATGTGAGAATTAAGGAATACAATTTTTCTGTGCAACTCAAAGCGTAGAATGCTATTGTGGCCCCAGGTCTGTGATTCAGTTGTTGTCTGAGGTCTGATTCAGTCCTAGTGTAATAGACAATTTTTTTTATTTCACTGTTCACTCTAAAACCAACATAAGACTCTGGTGCAGTCTCAGTAGTTTTATTTATCACTTAACTAAACAAACTAATAACACAATGAACTATACAGAGTACTGAATCTTACCTTGAGTCTGAGTGAATGGCACTAGTACTGGGCGTCTGGTTCTTCGATTCACTCACTCAATCTCCCTAAACTTCCCCCCTTCATTGTTTCCGTACTATGATGTCGCTGATCTATCGGTAACAAACCAAAACATTTCCTTACACGTCATTTCCTGGTAAATTTCTAGGATGGTAAGTTCTTTGAATGATCAAGTTCAATATCTACACATCAAAATTATTATAATCTATTCTCTCAAATCATGTGTTGCATTACTTTAATGCCAGATTTTTATTCATATCAAACATGGCTCAGTTTACACCCTGTGAAAACGACATAAAGCGTTTGGAGAATGTTTTTGCTGAGAACTCAAACTTATTTGGTATCATAATTGCATCGTAAAATCCAATGGAAAACATGATGCAAAGACTGAAGAATAATGTTGGACTTCCTGAGGGTTATATTTCTGCATTCCCGGTTAGACGCATGTAAGATTATTATAATCTCAAACACACAGAGTCTGCTCTTAAAGTGTACAGTAGCAGTTGTAGGTCTCAATATTACATAGTTATTAAAGAAGTCAAAAAAGATTTATTTCTACTCAACAGCTTGCACCTACATTTTGTTTCAAGATGCTACATTGTAAAAAAAATGACTTAAATTTGATTTGGGCTTTATTTTAATGTTGTATCTGAAATCATTTCAACTTTTACTGAAACTTATCCAAACTATCTTTTATATTTTCTACACTTCCACTAACTTTTTTTTATACGGGCGTAGGATAATTTAACTTTCATTTTCTAAATATAAAATATTATCCAATATTGGAAAAATTAGCAGAAAATATTCCTTTTTTTTCTTTTTTATGCATAATTTCTGATAAAATGTTTCCCCCCCATTCAAATCAGATTTTATTTTTTGTCTATTTTCAGCGGTAAAGGTGATACAGTGGTCAGTATTCTGATTGACCTGAATGACTTCTGGACCTATGAGAATAGAGAGTTTCTCGTCCCTGATTTATCTGATGAAGTTTGATGTGATCAATTTTGTGTGAATGGGTTTCTGTGTGGGTCACCTGGTGTTAACTTTATTCACTGTTAATTCCAAACTGAATTTAAAAAAATAACCCTGTACTTAAATTAGACTACAGTAAATAAATTGTTATTCATGTACTTAAATGTGTGAAGTGTAATATATTTGAAAAGATTGAAATGTAATTCTATTTTACTGGTCAGTTGTTAATAATAAAAAAAAATTCAGTGAAACCAAACATTTGTTGACTGTAATTTTTGTATATTTTGGTCAGTTTCCCTGTGAGTGTTTATACTTAGATAGGTCTGGAATCAAAAATGTATTTGTTCTTTCATTGTTTGATCACTTATTTTAAATGGTCATTTAAAGTAAACATAACAACGACCCAACACAAAACTGACCCCATGGTGGGGTCTCAGGCATTGTTGTAATTTGTTTGTGTGAAATTGATGTCTTTTTTCTTTGTCTTTTCCAATTTTTATGTGTTTTTGTTTTGTCATTTTTATATCCAGGGCTGGGGTGTCGGTCATTATTTTTGTCCTGTGTCCGAGTGTGATATAAACCTACAGACTATGAGGGGGGAAAAGACTTCATATTAAATAAATAAAACTATCCTCCCATTATATCTGATACTATGGAGCCCTGACAAATTATATTGCCCAACATATCTGTAAATGCCTTGGGCCCCGAAAAACACAAGAATGTCTCTGATTAAAAAAATCTAGTGACATGACATACAGACTCTCTGACATATATAAGTATGTGATATTCCAAGCCCAGAATCATAACACGACTAAGTCCTTATGAACATAATGAATGAACTTTAATACATAATAAATACAATGAAATAGTCCTTTAGCGGTAATGCAATAAGACCTCATCTCATAGCATCATCAATGGAAAAACCTTTTACACAGACACAAAAACGTCTTCACTTATACTTCATGAGACTACGACCTCAGACTGAACCCCATGACTCCTCGGACTAACTGTCCTGTGTGACTACTGACTACCGTGTTCGGTCGGACTGACCGTCCGCGTACCCTCTCCACAGTGTCATGTGATCCTTGACCAAACACTATTACGCTCTGTCGGTCAGACGGCAGACCCATCACCCAAACATACTTGACCTTATTGAAACAACAGATCACATCCACAAGCACACTAGCATACAACCAAAGGGGGGATAATACAGCTAACTTATCAAGGGGTGATAACTAGGCATAGGGTAGATGGTAAGTCATTTTGACGAGTTAACATTTGTATTCTATCTTATTTAGATTTGTCAACGAATCGAGTAATGTAGTACGGCTACTGTTTAGTGTCATGCTGTGCATTGACGTCATGTATGTAATAATATGTGCGTCATTGAATGCATTGACGTGAAACTAAACTAGAAGATGTAATGATGTTAAGATCTACACAGATGAATGCGCAAATTTTAATATTGTACATTTTACTTGATGCATTTTACATAATTATGTAAAATGCATAAAGTATAGACCACTCTGTAAAATACGACAGGTTGAATTGTAAAAAATGATGAGTTGAATTGTTTTAATATTGTATACAAATTAGACTAATTTATCTACAACAAAGTGTAATATACAGCAGCCAAAGTTGAGGATGTAACAGTTTCTTCAGTCCACAGTCTGTTTTCCCTAAATTACAAGTGCCACCATACTCAGTTTTGTCAATGTAATGTGGTCATTGTATTGCATGCTCACCCACAGTAATGTGGTCTGTGTATTGCATGCTTATATCATCAGTGATGTGGTCAGTGTATGGCATGCTCATCACCAGTAATGTGGTCAGTGTATGGCTTGCTCATCACCAATAATGTGGTCAGTGTATTGCATGCTCATCACCAAAAATGTGGTCAGTGTATGGCATGCTCATCACCAGTAATGTGGTCAGTGTATGGCATGCTCATCACCAGTAATGTGGTCAGTGTATGGCATGTTTATCATCATTAATGTGGTCAGTGTATGGCATGCTCATCAACAGTAATGTGGTCAGTGTATGGCATGCTCATCACCAGTAATGTGGTCAGTGTATTACATGCTCATCACCAGTAATGTGGTCAGTGTATTACATGCTCATCACCAGTAATGTGGTCAGTGTATTGAATGCTCATCCACAGTAATGTGGTCAGTGTATTGAATGCTCATCCACAGTAATGTGGTCAGTGTATGGCCAGTTGTGCGGCCACACAGAGGGACCCCGAAACATTGTTGTTAAATATTTTAACACTTTCAGATCTGGAGGAGGGTGCCTATCAATTCAGCTTTCTAAGGGCGTCACTTTAGACGGCTATCAGAAAGATATAGTTTGCGAAGGGCGCTACTTTAGACGGCTATCAGAAAGATTAGTTTGCAAAGGGCGCTACTTTAGACGGCTATCAGAAAGATATAGTTTGCAAAGGGCGCTACTTTAGACGGCTTTCAGAAAGATATAGTTTGCAAAGGGCGCTACTTTAGACGGTTGTTAAGCATGGATGTACTCGTACTGGCATGGTCAGTACTTGGGACATCTGTGGTATCTGGTGTACACATTGAAGGTAACAGCTCTAATCTCCATCTTGTACATTTCATTCAAAGATGGCATGCACTGAAAACAAACAAAAAAAAAAAAACTTTTAAAATCAAAAAGGCTATATAGGTACATTTTTCTTAAATTTTTCGAGTGACGTATATCTTACATACAACCGTTTGGTTAAAGTTTTAAACGGTCAATTGTGTATTCGATGTAATAAATCCATGAGAATTCGTAGATGAAATAAAAAATAATAACTTGTAATGATATCGTTTCAGTACTCTCATATGTATACAAGTTATACATTATTGATCTGTGTACCCATCACACAGTACATAAAACCTACTCATCGACTTATATACGCTACATTCACTACTCTGACAAAATCAAAGTCAAATTTAAAATAAAGTAGTTTCATTAATAATATATAATATCAGGGAATCATGTTCTATATTTAAATAGACGTGACCTATATTAAATTACTGAAGTTAATAAATACTGTTCAATACATTCTGTGATCGGGCCTCGAAATGTTAACGCTATAATTTTTTGTTAATTGGCATACATTTGTTTGTACAAAATCGCAGGCAATAATATGCATTTGTTTAACCCAACATTACAAATAGATAAAATTAGGAATGCTAAATTCTATGTATTTTACTTCTTTTGAATTTCATGAACGATAATTTAAAAATACAATTCTGGATTTGTTCAATTCTAACGTTTGTAAAATTATAATATAGTGGAATCGAATGCTCACCAATGGGTAGAAAATAACGATACTTTTCGTGAAACAAAAATCCATTAATAACATTATGTAGGTTAGTGATCTAACATTTTGTCTGTCACTGTAATTTAACGTTGCTCGGTGATTTCAGTCAACTTGTCATGCAACGTAATAGTCATACAACCCAATAATAATCCGTTATTAAAATGGCAATTACAATAGACACTAGATTCGAACTCGATTTAAACTCGATTAAAATTATTTATTTTGATATTTGAGAACCGCATTTTGTTTTTTTTTAAATACATATTGTAAGACATAAAAAAGAAGCACAATAGCAAATTTATCAAGTTTAAAAAAATGTTAGCATTAAGTTGTAAATTATTAGACATCCGATTCAATAAATTCTGCAATTAACTTACCGAATAGCCGCAATCAAACGATGCTGTTATATCCAATCTAATCTCTCTTTCATTATCTCTCTCTCTCTCTCTCTCTCTCTCTCCCACTCTCTCTCTCTCTCTCTATCTCTCTCTCTCTCTTTCTTTCTCTCTCTCTCTCTCTCTTTCACTCTCTCTCTCTCTCTCTCAATCTTTCTCTCTCTAAGTGCGGGGTACCATGGAGATTGTAGCAGGTGTTTCGTGCAGAACAATTGATAGGCAGTGAGAAGTCACCAGAGGAGTCACTAGAGAGTCGCTTAGGCCCAAACCAGCGGCCCAGTGTTATTCCTTGTGACCTGAATGGTCAGCAGTCAAAATGGAGGACAATATCACGGGGACATTAGCAAGTATCTTCAACCCTAGTCCAGTCTCTGTTCTAGATTTAAACGTGATATCACAGCTGGACATCTTCATCAACTGTTTCCTGATTCATCTCTTGAGTCTACTAGGGGTCCTGACCAACATCTTCAACATCATCGTCCTGTCTAAACACAGTTTCCAAGAAACAACCAACATTTTCCTATTTTCTTTATCAGTCTGTGACTTGATGTGTTCCCTCTTGCAGCCATTTCGTAAGATTAACTGCATTGTTGAGCAGTTCAACCCTGCATTCAGCGTAACCGTCAAATCGTTCACCCGTGTCTATTTATTTCTACTGCCTGACCTGTTCGTCTGTGTCAGCATACTGCACACGACCGCCATCGCAATAGAAAGACTGGTGGCGGTTTGTTTTCCCTTGCACGTATCTCGGATCTTCACGCCATATCGCGTTAAGTGGACTGTCCTTTTCATATACATTTACGCAACGGGGATGCTTTTCCCGGCGTTCTTGATATTTGACTTCCGTTGGGCGCACGATGCAAGGTACAACGACACTGTTGGGTCTATAGCGCTGAGCCATCTCTACCTGGAAAATTTCGACACGCTGAACACTTACTCTGGCGTCGCCACGGCTCATATGTTCATCACGTCACCTTTCTGCGTCATCATAGCATGCTCCGCCGTGACGGCGTTGCGGATGACTTTCGGGCGCGGCAGGGTCGTGGTGACGTCATCGTCGTCCGCCTCCAGGCAGGTCAAGGAGTTGCGGGTGGTCAAGATGCTTCTGACTGTGTGCGCGGTCAACGCGGCCATCGCCCTGCCATCCCTGGTCCTCCAGATGTTCCTCATGTACTCCAACTACCTGATCATGGCGTCGAACTCATTTCTTTACCTGCTCAGGTGCGTCATCAACGCCGTCTATCAGCTGAACGTCACCATCAACTTCGTCATCTACATGAGCATGAGCTCAAAGTTCGCGGCAACACTACGCCAGACCTTGTGCCATGGTAAGGATATAAAGAGAACCAAGAAGTCCAATTTAGCTTTGTCTACATGTTTAACACGCCAGCAGTGTTAAACCCCGAGAGCGGGCGTTACAATTAAGGGCCGGCCTGAGGGCCGATTGCTCCGAATTGGGCACCGCGCCTTGGAAGGTGCCCCGCAATTTACATTTATATTTATACTAATAGTTGTTATTGTCAACAAAAATTAGAAGAGGGGCCCCCAGCAAGCATCCGTTAAATTGGACCCCTGCAATTCGTAAGGTCGGCCCTGGTTACAGTTATAGCATTTTACGACTCTATTAAAAACAACTCAAGTGAAATGACCTTTTGTTTTGAAATTAAGATTTTGTTTGATCATACCCAACTAAAAAAACAACAAACATTTTCTTGTAACAAAATGAAACATTCCAGTCCAGGGGTGGGCACACTTTTTTACTCGTGGGCCACATTGGGCTCATAAATTTGTTCGTCAGGCCGGACTAAGAGTGGATGGATGGAGTTTTGATATGAACTAATGCAGATTAAACATAAACGTCATAACATACAATGCTTCTTTATCCCTTAACCCGTGGGTGGATCGTTGGGGCACCGTTGTTGACTGAAAACCAGTTCCAGCCATTTTTTCCGGTCCTGAGCTGCCCTTTGGAAGTCGACGAACGACAGGCCGGTCCATTCTTTGATGTCTTCCCATCTCTTCTTTTGTCCTTCTCTTTTCCTTCTTCCGTTGGTTGTACCTTGCATGATTGTCTTTGCAAGACCTTCACATCTCGCGACGTGTCCGTACCATCGCAGTTTCCTCTTCTTGACTATAGTGAGAAGGTCTGCGTGAGGGCCGATTGCAGCCGATATTTTAGTGCGCACCTCTTCATTCGTTATGTGTTCCGTGTATGAGATGTTCAATAGCTTGCGGAAACATTTTATCTCCAGCGCATTTATTCTTCTTTGGAGGTCTGCATTAAGCGTCTAAGTTTCACACCCATACAGGAAGACCGATGTCACCAGAGAGCGCATTAGTCGAGTTTTGGATCTCAGCGATAGTTTGTTGCCTTGCCAAATGTGTTTAAGTTTGCTCAGAGCTGCAGTTGTCTGGGCCAATCTGGCAAGAATTTCTGACTTTGATCATACGTCGGATATTATGGCCCCAAGGTATTTAAAGGAGGAGACAACTTCAAGTTTTTGCCCATTTATCCGAGTGTCGTTTTTGAAGGCTCTATTTGTCATGACTTTAGTTTTTTCGGCATTGATTTCCATACCATACGCCTCTGCTGTTTTATTTAGTTTTGCAGTAAGTTCTTGCAGTTCGTCCTCGCTGCCAGCTATGCCGTCTATGTCGTCGGCGAAGCGCAAGTTGGTTATGGTTTTCCCTCCGATACTGACAGTTCCGGTGTGGTCTTCTAGCACATCCGTCATAATCCTTTCAAGAAAGAGGTTGAAGAGAGTGGGGGAAAGTAGACATCCTTGTCTGACACCAACAGTAGTTTTAAACCAATCTCCCAGTTTACTATTGAAGAGTACCGCGCTAGTTAGTTGCTTTGTCGTACAATTTTTTGATAACTTCAATAAGGTTTGCATTAATGTTGAATTTGTGCATGGTTGCCCACAGTGCTGCATGCCACACAGTCAAACGCTTTTTTAAAGTCGATGAAGACGTGATAGAGATCGTTTTGATGTTGCAGATATTTTCACAGAGTATTCGCAGGTTAAAGATTTGTTCCGTTGTGCTTCTTCCTGCTTTGAAGCCAGCTTGCTCTTCTGAGATGATTAGCTCTGCCTGTGGTTTCAGTCTATTTAATATAATCATGAGCATGACTTTGCTTGGATGGCTAATCAAGCTTATTGTACGGTAGTTTTGACACAACTGTAGGTTACCCTTCTTTGGGAGCATGATAACTAGTGATTGAGTCCAGGGAGTTGGCCATTCTCCTGTTTGCCATACAAGGCTAGTGGGATGTGCGTCACTCGGAAATGAGTTGCGGTCCTGAGTAGGCCTGAGTTGGCCCGCGGGCTGTAATTCGCCCACTGCTATTCTAGCCCATCACTACCAGTAAATCCACAAGTTGTGTAAAAATGGTTTATGTGACCGTTGAATTGTAATAAATACTACTTAAAAGAACTTAAATAAATTAAGTACATTGCCTTTTCTTCCAAATATTCTTTTTATTACATTTTATATTGCCACAAGGTTACCACGAAAAATAAGACCGGAGGATAATTCACGGATTTATCATTTTTTGCCCCCCCCCTCCCCCCCTCTGGAGTAGTTTTGTCTCTTAGCAACCCAGTCTGCCCATCTATATTGAGCAATGAAGTAACACTGGTCATCGGGTGATGTCAAAACCGTTGAAAGGTCAAAGTTTAAGAGCATTGCGAGGTTCAGATAGTGCTATTAAATACTAATTGAGTTTTAGTATTAAATAGGCACAGAAAAATATGCTACTAGAATAATATGAGAACAAAATTAATTTTAGATTAATAATAATTGATAAATTTATTTAATGCAAAAATTTTTTTATTAAATATCTACACACCACTGTGTGACAACAAATGTTAACAAGAAAACACATTTAGAAAATGTTTGAAGTGTGTGAATTATATGTTTTATTTCAACAAATACTTTATTTCTGTTTTCTGTGTTAGTGTTTTATTCATTGTATCAACTTAGCCTAGTTTCAATGAGAAGATAACTCCTGTAATTAAGGGAGACAAAAGAGCGATCATAAGACACAAAAAGGCATCAAATGACATCAACAGGCAAATGGTATCAATGGACAAAATGATATCAACACATCAGTGGTATAAATGGACAAATGAGCTCAACAGACAAATGGTTTCAATGTACACATGACATCAACAGACAAATGGTATCAATGGACAAATTGCATCAGTGGACAAATAGCACAATTGGACAAATGGCAACACTGTACTAATGGCATCACTTGACAAATGGCATAAATAGACAAACAATATCAGTAAACAAATGGCATCATTGGACAAATGAGCTCAACAGACAAATAGTTTCAATGGACAAACAACATCAACAGACAAATAGTATCCATGGACAAATGACACCAATAGACAAATGGTATCCATGGACAAATGACATCAACAGACAAATAGTATCAATGGACAAATGACATAAACAGACAAATGGTATCAATGGACAAATGACATCAACAGACAAATAGTATCCATGGACAAATGACACCAATAGACAAATGGTATCCATGGACAAATGACATCAACAGACAAATAGTATCAATGGACAAATGACATCAACAGACAAATGGTATCAATGGATAAACGACATCAACAGACAAGTGGTATCAATGGACTAATGACATCAACAGGCAAATGACATCAATGGATGATTGGCACCAACAGGCAAAGGGCATCAATGGATGATTGGCACCAACAGGCAAAGGGCATCAACATATTGAAGCGAGATATAATCATTAGAAAAATGGCATTAACAGAATAAATGGCATCAGTGGACAAATGGCATCACTGGACTAGTGGCATCACTGGACAAATGGCATCAATGGACAAATGGCATCAATGGACAAATGGTATCAGTGGACGAATGGCATCAGTGAACAAATGGCAGCAAAAAAACAAAACAAATGACAAAGACCGATAAATTACATTATCAGACAAATGACATCAACCGATAACTTGACTGGCTTTCTTTGCGGATGTCATGAAAATGTGCCTGTAAACATGATTGAACTTTGAACTGAAGGTTATGTAAATGAAGAAGTTCACGGAAGAATTGAACTGATAGAAGATGTCGACGAAGCTGCTCAAGACTTCGAACACCCGACCACTCAGAATGTTGTGGTCAGAGTAGATGAGAAACATGACGATCACGGTCGTGGGCAGGCAGCTGACCACCGTGGTCAGGCAGACTATAAGCAACATCTTCACGGCCTTCTTGTCCCTCACACATTTGTTGCTGCTGCGGCTCAAAGAGGTCAGTTTCTGTAGCCTGTTGGGTCTCTGCTGGGCAAGTTTGGAGACGATGATGATGGAACAGATGAGAATCGTCACGAGTGGCCCCATGGTGCACATATCGCCGTACACGACAGACGTGACCTGGTCGACGAATTCCTTGTTGTCCAGGTAGAACTGAGTGTAGGTCAGTCTAGCCACAGTGACGTTATACACGACGTCGTTCTCCCAGGTGTAAGACAGGCGGTACAGTATCGGAGTCATGATCACTGCGGTGTAGACGCAAAGCGAAACGATCATTATCTTCACACGTCGTACAGTGAATATCGACGAGACGGAAAACGGGGCGCAAACCGCGAGACACCTCTCTATAGCTATGGCCGTGATCTGGAACAAGGTCAGTACCAGACACCAGTTATCCAGTGGATATATAAACACATAGCCGATGGTGTCAACAGTTATAGACAGGGGAGTGTCCACTGTAGCCACAAGACATTTCAGACGACGCAGATGTTTACATACAGACATGAAGAGGTCAGTGAAGGCCAAAGAGAATAAAAGGATATTAGAATCTCTGGCACCTTGATAGGACAGAACTATTATGTTGATAATGTTCCCCACGATTCCAAACAGGCACAACACATGAATCAAGAAACAGTTGAGAAAAATGTCCAGGTAATAGACGACATCATCGTCTAAAAACTCAACTCGATTAATATCTTCAAAACCAATTTGGTTTGTTGCATTTGGTTTGGGGTAAGTTGAGCTATTGTACGAGTTCATATTGAAGTTAGGTAGTTAAAAAATAGTTGTGGTAATAGAATCAGTTTTTTTTTTAACGAAGTACTCATTAAAGTAGCCTACAAACTGTAATCTACCAGAAAACAGGGTTGTTAGTATCGAAGTATCTGTATCGGCCAATACAGTATCGGCGATACTTTTTCAGTATTGGTTGCTGTATTGCCGATCCTTTTTGTATCAAGTATTGATTTGTGTATCGCCGATACATTTTAAACGAAAAATTTTCGATACTCGATACCAATATTTTCTGTTGCCACTATTAGCTAATTGCAGAATAACAATAGCGATTTTAATACATTGTTTTAAAAGTAATCTTCATAAATTCAATCACTACTTGTAATGATGACCATCAACCCTACCACTATTAATACCACCCACCTCCCCAACAAAAAAACTTGGATCACAAGGCTGAAGTTGAACAAACCTTATCGTGTGCCTGCAGTGCACTGAGTGCAGTTTCCACTCAACTTACTTTGCAGGGTGGTGCAGCTTCAGTACAGTCAGCAGTACAGTTTTACTGCACGGCGGCAGAACCGACTTAATAGTAACAGTTATGCTGAAGTAGACATATATCTTGAAGATAACTCATCAGAAATGCTGTCATTAGCACCCTACACAACCTACCCAAGCATTAAGAAACTATATTGCTGAGTTGATCGGCATATGAAGGGATTGTGTGGTTAGCACAACGCCCAGCCGCCTTTACTTCCCCAGCTTAAAGTCGGGTACCCATTCAAAGCTGGGTGAACTTGTGGAAAAATTCCCATTGTTCTCACTGAGGATCGAACCCATGACTCTGAAGTCGACAGTCGAGTAGCTACACCACTTGGCCATCCGTCAAGTACTAAAGTGTTTAGCATTAAATTTGTGCTTTGACATTGTATTTTATTGTTTTCACTTTTTTTTTTACAGATGACACATGTACATTACAGATGACACATGCACATTACAGATGACACACGTACATTACTTGAAAAACTTGTACTCATTATATTTTAAAGAAAAATAGTTTGTTGTTCTCAAAAAAATGGGTATTGTATCGGTATCGAATTTGGCAATACATTTTTACTTGAGTATTTGTATTGGTATTGGCGATACTATTTTCATGAAGTATTGGTATCGGTATTGACGATACAATTTAAGAGTATTGTTAACAACCCTGCCAGAAAATCAGAATAATCAAACATCCTAGTATAACAATGCATACAACAAAGCGGATACTTTTGAACGTCTGTTTCATCATTGCTTTCTACATTGATATTTGAACGACGCATGCGCAATGAACAAAAAACAAAAGTCAAAAACCTGGCATAAGAGATTGAACAGAACAATGGGCTGGCTGCTTGCTAGAGTTCTCACTTGGGGGCTATCAATGGGCTACTTGCCTGGACGACTAGTACGGGTCATGAGTTCGATCCCCAGAGACTCCAGTCACCTAAGTCCTCCGTGATGCCTCCATGACCATTGTAGTCTAGGTCAAGGTGAAAATGTAGAAATGTCACAGTAAACGTTGTTTATAAGAGAAAGAGTCGCCCATGCCATTATTAATAGGACGTCTTTACTAATGCAAATTACCGGTAGTTCAGAGTAAGTAATTACCGGTTGATCTAAGTAATAAAATTTAAAAGAGAAAGAGATGCGCATGCCATTATTAATAGGACGTCTTTACTAATGCAAATTACCGGTAGTTCAGAGTAAGTAATTACCGGTTGATCTAAGTAATAAAATACTAGTTGATCAAAGTAATGAATTATTGGTAGATCAGAGTAATCAAAATGATTAGGTAGATAAGAGCGCTCATCTTGTTGTGAAGGTGTTTTAATTATTTTTTTTTTCAACAGCAGAATACCAATACTGGTTAATGACGTCTAACTTATTTCAAAGTGCACGGCATGAGATCAGAGAAAAAGTAATAGACAATGTACTCTATAACGAACAAACAAAAACAACTAGTATAGATGACTTAGATGACTTTGATTTGCAATCTGAGTTTAAAGTCATCATCAGCATTACAAACAAGTCACCCAACAGCCATTGAAACAGAGCAGTGGTTAGAGAGACCCCCCCCCCCCCAAATACAGGTTACAAGTTTAAGATCTAGAATGTACCCCAAATACAGGTTACAAGTTTAAGGTCTAGAATGTACCCCAAATACAGGTTACAAGTTTAAGGTCTAGAATGTACCGGATTGAGACCCGCTGTGAGTTGTGTAAAAATAAAAAAAACGCCAACTGAACATGGATTTTAATATGAACTAGAAAGTTGACGTAAACGTTTTTATTTTCATTTTACATGGCCCTTCATTTTGGATGATTTGGGACATTCATTAAATGTGGCTGAAAAGAAAAAGGAAACACTAGTTGTCGGTATAAATGAAGACGGCTTATAAACAGTTTGTGAGTAAATAGATTTGTCCTCCTTGAATGAAAAGAAATAAGGGAAAATGGTTACTTCTATTTAACAGTGTTCTGGATAAAAGTCACTGACGCATAATCAATCTTGTTACGATGATGTAAATAAAGAGTAGGTCTCGTGAATGTTCACTAGTAGGGGGCAACCCTGATACAGTAAAATAACCAACTACTATTTGACTTTATTGTAGATTGTCAGTAGTGGTAGAATTGTATCTAAAGATGCGCCAAATGAATGCGCCAAATGAATGCGTCATCACAGTAGATCACAATGGAGTGATGTATTATAGCATACATGAAGCTATATTGGTTGCTCGCGGTCGTTATTTTCAATATTGATATTTTAATAAACATACAGATACACGATACTACTACTGGTATAAACTGTTATTATCTAGTATCTCCATAACGTTGTGCCCATAGTATATTATTTAAAGTTGTACCGATAGCATATTACTGGGAGTGTGAGGGGTGAAGTGCGGTTTGGGGTTGGGGGGGTGGTGGTCCGATACATTGATTTAAACTACATCTATTTTCTTTTTTCCACTAAATTAAAAGTACAAGGACATTTAGACCCATCATCTAGACACTAATGTTTGAGCAGTGCTACCAATATGTTTAAATGTCTTCCATTTCTTTATTTCCGAATGTTTTAGAAATCAAGATAATTTGATTGAACCTATTAAAATATTCATCATTTAGATTGAAAGTAAGAATTATCTGGTGTAGACCCCGTAGAAGCCTGGAACATAATTAGACAATAAACACATACACACTCTCACACACACACACACACACACACACACACACACACACACACACACACACACACACAGATAAAACAGGCCGTGATTGTATTTGGCCTACTTTTCATTCGATAGTTTGGCTTTGCGATGTACAAACTGGCTCTTATAAAATCTGGCCAACAATGTAACCGCTATATTTGATTATTTACTATTGTTGCTTCTATCATAGGGTCAAATCAACCATTGGGCTAACAAGCACATTGCCTTAGGCCAGGGAAATAAAATCAGCTCTCATTTATCATACTCACAGGATTCTTCGCAAATATTTCACCGGTAATTTCATACAAGAAAATGGAAAGAAATCTCAGTGAATTATTGCATCTTCTGCATATCACTAGTATCCAACGAAATACATAATATGTTATACGTGATCTATTTTGTCATTTCTTTTCGCAAAATGTTTCGTTACAAAATAGTATACAAGCATTAGGCCTAACGTAACCATATTCCAGCCCCGCCCATTTGGGGTCTCGAAGTAATTTATGTTTTGTTTGCATAAAATATTTTGCATAGACATAGACATTAATACAGTATAATTATGTATGCGAAGAGTTTAAACAATACAAATTCACAACACACACACACACAAAACAACAGATGTATGAGTACATTTCAAAATAAAAGAGGAGAAAATTCAAAACAAATTTTATTGTGCCTTAATGTTGTCAGGACTTAGCCTAACTCTGTTCTTCTCTCACATGGGGTTGATGTACGTCCCATAGGAGACGCAATTGAAACAAAGATGTGGACGTCATTGAACAACTATGTGGTCAAGTCGCTATCGACTACACGTAAAAGGCACAGATCTTACTATCCTAGCTATTTTCTCACAGTTCCACACGAATGTATACAAAGTTAACAGCGGAGATTCAATAGCGTGGGAGGAGATCGAAATAGAAATGTTAAACAGTAATAATGTGAGTGATGGGGAAACCATAGAATAACCTTTGACCTACTTGACACAATTCATCAAAATGTGTCGAAGCTGATTCCGGTGACTTGAAGGAACATCGTTTTGTTATCAATCAACAAGAATTTATTCTGTGTCTCACTTCTCAACTATTGTATCACAGCCCCTTAGCGTGAAAATTCTTCAGCAGGGGCCAGGCCAATAGCGGGGGGTGGGGGGGCAGGAAATAAATGATACTAAGTAGAGCAAACAAGCAGAGGGGGCCAGACAAAACGGGGCCCGGCCCCCCTACCCACCCCCCGCACGCTACGGGCCTGATTCATTATGTATAATCATTTCAGCGTAATACCTTAACTGGTCTGACCTCAGGCCGACTGACCAGCACAATAGTGTTGTAACTGTATACATAAAATGACCCAAGACACGTGGGTTCAATAATTACACAAATACTTTCATTTATTACCACAAATCCACCTAAAATTTAATCTACAGCTAAACTAAGTTAAAAACTAATAAATCCAGGTGGAAAAAAATCACTACAGGTGAGTTGAACGTGTTACGTCTCAGGTAACGAACTGCTGTGCTAAAAATAACTGCCTGCATCTCCTTTCTCTCTGGTCAGTGGTCACTAATTTATATCAAAGTGTCCGAAGTAGATCCCCCGCACCCCCTCAAACCAGGTCACGTGACTGGTCTCTCCGATGAATCGTCCTGATGCTAGCGCCAGTTGATGAGGGGAGGGGAACGACACGGTGTTTCACCCCTCTCCCCCATCTCCTTTTTACACACCTGTACAGGTGATAGAATGATGCAGAGTTGCTGGTCTGTAGAAAGAGAGTCACAACAATAGCTTGACTGGTCTGACCTCAGGCCGACTGACCAACATAATACCTCGACTGGTTTGACCTCAGGCAGACTGACCAACATAATGCCTCGACTGGTCTGACATCAGGTCGACTGACCAACGTAATGCCTCGACTGGTTTGACCTCAGGCCTACTGACCAACATAATGCCTCGACTGGTTTGACCTCAGGCCTACTGACCAACATAATGCCTCGACTGGTTTGATCTCAACTATTCCTTAAGTACATAAACTTGTGCAAGTCCAATGAATGAAAAAGATAACGTAAATCAGGAATGTTAAAAACAATAAAGTAAGATACATTTATATACGCATAAAGATTGACCGCTGGGCGTGGCCGACTGCCATATTTTTTTTAAAAGATCATACGTTTGTTTGGCGGGAGAATTTAAAAAGAGAATTTTTATAATTAATTACTCAAGGAATCGATATGAACAATATTGAATCAAACCTGTGACTCGGATCTGAACAATATTGAATCAAAAATATGACTTGGATCTGAACAATGCTGAACCAAAGATGTGACACGGATCATTTCATTTATTTTCGCGGAAAGACACTCTGGCTAGCTTCACGGACCGTGTAGGTAAAGCTATTATCGCTGATACGTAACATAAAGATTACAGCACAGGGGGACTACAATGATGTTGGAGTGGGGTTATAGTTATCGCCAACAGACTCTTCTGGGATCGGTTTTCTTCCGCTATTTAAAATATCTTTGTGTGATTTTATTATTGGTGTGGAGTGAAATTTTAAGTGGAGGCGATTATTAATATTTTGAGGATATTACCATTAATTGTGTATAATTTGTGCTTATTTTGTAGTCAGTACCTTTAGAAAAGATGGTGAGCAAAACGAAGATAAGTAATTCCCTTCAGCAGATGTTGACGACAACTAAGCATGGTGTAGACGTCAAATAAGCGTGTTTCAAAGACATGCGACATGTAACATCACACATCATTTTAAAATACATAGCACAGTGTTATATAGTGCTTTTTATTACAATGTTTTAAAGTATTTATAGACAACGTATGTGTGAACAGAACTAGTGAGTGTGAAAAGACAAAGCTTGTATGGACAGAACTAGTAAGTATGAATAGACAAAGTTTGTGTGGACGGAACTAGTAAGTATGAATAGACAAAGTTTGAGTGGACAGAACTAGTGAGCATGAATAGACAAAGTTTGTGTGGACAGAACTAGTAAGCATGAATAGACAAAGCTTGTGTGGACAGAACTAGCAAGTATAAATAGACAAAGTTTGTGTGGAACTAGTTAGTATAAGTAATGTACTTCAGAATAGGCTGTATCTTTCATGGGTTCTACACTCGAACTCGCTGGACAAGTCATTTACATAATGCTATTCTATTCCAGTCTATTGTCTAATATTTCAGACATCTACATTGATTGGGCTCGATAGGCGTGAGATTAAAACACTAGCCAGTGTGGTATTGGTGATTGGTTTGAACCCCTGCAATCCCTTCAATCTCAGACAGTAGCGTCCGAAGAGTACTGCAGGGTGTGTGACCGCACAAGGGTGCCTTACATTTTGTTTACACCCTTCAGATTGGGAGGAGGGCGCCAAAAAATGTAAATCACACAGGGCGCCACAATAGCTGGCTACGGCCTTGATTTTCAGACACCTTTTTATAATTCTTAGGGGAAGCAAACTTCAAAAGTCTCTTTAAATGGCGCTGTCAGATGATATGACATTTGACATTTAGCATGGTGCCTAATGGTTGCATGTGAACCCTTTTCCATAGTACCGCAGCGAATGGTTGTAGCTGAACCCTTTCCATAGTACCGCAGCGAATGGTTGTAGCTGAACCCTTTCAATAGTACCGCAGCGAATGGTTGTACCTGAACCAATTCCATAGTACCGCAGCGAATGGTTGTAGCTGAACCCTTTCAATAGTACCGCAGCGAATGGTTGTAGCTGAACCCTTTCAAGAGTACCGCAGCGAATGGTTGTAGCTGAACCAATTCCATAGTACCGCAGCGAATGGTTGTAGCTGAACCAATTCCATAGTACCGCAGCGAATGGTTGTAGCTGAACCCTTTCCATAGTACCGCAGCGAATGGTTGTAGCTGAGCCCTTTCCATAGTACAGCAGCGAATGGTTGTAGCTGAACCCTTTCCATAGTACCGCAGCGAATGGTTGTAGCTGAACCCTTTCCCTTGAATTAAAACAAAAAAAGCGAATGTAAAGCAAGTAGTTTGAACCAGTCCTTAAATACACATGCCAACTTTTCATTAGCCCCTCATCAACTGGCCTGTACATTTCATCATTAAATATATTTCAACAAACAAAACATACACACACACACACACACACAAAACTTAGTCCTGTTGTACTGACATAGTCCCATAGCCCCCAACGCTCTCTGAATGTCCAATTAGACGAACCACTCCCCTCTCCTAACATCCCCTCCCACGGGGTCATTCCACCCACCTATTCACTGCTCTCGCCCCACCACTTATCGTTCCTAAACCAAAGTACAGTCACCTGTGCGAACATTTGAAAACACAATACATGTGTATCACAAACTATTTTTTTTTGTGACTGTTTGATACCAATGTCATCTCAGTACCGCGTCACGATGGCCGAGTGGTTAAGGCGTTGGACTCGAAATCCAATGGGATTTTCCTGCACAGGTTCGAATCCTGTTCGTGACGCTATTTTTTTTTGTTATTGTTTGCGCGCTAACTTTGAGCCAAAGCGACTGACCTGAGTCACCTAGAGAGTGTAGAAGGGTCGCTGCAAAAAAAAAATAAAACACTTTTAACAGTGGTCAACTCAACCTGCAGACATTCAATTGGATGGACAACCAAAAAAAAAAACCAGGCACACGGCGGAACGTTTTGTTTTGTTTGGACACACGAAATGAACATTGAATATTTACAACCTAACTAAGGTAACCCTCTATATCTCCAGGCCAACCTTCTTTAAAAAACAAACAAATTTGGTCACATAAACTGGCTACTGAGGGGTGGCTCAAGAGACTAAAGTTAGTTTCGAATATAAGTAAGTACTGATTCCAAGTTAGTTCTATTTTTGTTTTATTTCGGTAAAAAAATTCTACCGCTGAATTAGTGTAAACACATAAAGCATTGTATTCATTACGATATATATATATATATATTGTATTCATTACGATATATATATATATATATATATATACATTGTATTCATTACGATATATATATATATATACAGCGACGCAACTGGGGGGGGGGGCGTTGGTGGCATTTGCCCCCTCCGAATAAAAAAAAATTAAAAGATTAGACCAAAATACAAATATTTAAATAATGTGATTTTTTAATACAAGTAAATTTTTTTGCCCCCCCCCTTGAAAATTTGGACTAGTTGCGCCTGTGTGTATATATATATATATATAAAGATAGATAGATAGATAGATAGATAGACAGACAGACAGACAGACAGACAGATAGATAGATAGATAGATAGATATATAGATAGATAGATAGACAGACAGACAGACAGAAAGATAGATAGATAGATAGATAGACAGACAGACAGACAGACAGACAGACAGACAGACAGACAGATAGATAGTTTGATAGATAGATAGATAGGTAGATAGATAGATAGATAGATAGATAGATAGATAGATAGATAGATAGATAGATAGATAGATAGATAGATAGATAGATAGATAGATAGATAGATAGATAGCAAAGTAAAATTAAAAAATAAAATTACTTTTGGTTATTAAAAAATAAACAACAGAATCTCATTTGTGTCTTTGACCATGACCTCAATATCTTGTACGGCTGACCTAATTAACGCCTGGCCATTTAATGTTACTGACAGTGACATACTTGCAGCTTTTTTTTACCAGACCAGCCTTACCCTCTTCTTGGGTTTAGATAGTATGGCTTAAAGCGTTATGTTATAAATAAATTAAAAACATGAAACATGTCGGCGTTATGCTAACCTCACAAGCCCTTATAATGCCGATGCCCCCACCCCGGGGGATAAGGGAATTATTCTTTCTTTACTTTACTATATGAAACGTTTTGAGCCATAGTTAGCCACACCCACATTTTGGGTTAGGGTTAGTTGGAATAAAAAACGATATCACAATACCATTACAATAGGTGTAGGTTAAATCAACGAATTTTTAGTAGTTTTAATTGTACTAATTACAACATTTGTTTCATTACTTATAAACAAACTAACCTTTACTACGTTTGAAATAATTGATGTTTTCATCTTAAACTTTTTTTTAGAAAACCATTTTTTTTTTTAAATTGCACTTATTAAAAAAAATGATAACAAAACATCCAATCCTAAATTACTGGTTTTCTAGTTTAAAAAGTTATATTTGATGTTAGTCGTACGAAAACAGCAACGAAATAAAACATCATCTAAATCAATGAGTCACCTAAGACAGTACTTTGAGTTGTCAAATTACACGTCTTCGGTAAAAAAAAGTTTTATGACTCCATCATTCAGTAATAATATGACTAGATCATCCAGTAATAAGAGTTGATACACAACAATCAGAGTCTGTGTGTTTATTAAAATATCAATTCTGACAGATTTAAAAAATAACAGCACTATATTAACTGTAGCTACAGTGCTTCTGTTAAACTATACATACTCTCGGTGCATCGTTAACATTATGTTAGCAAGTTATTTTGATGTTTCAAACATGGCAGACTCTTACGTTTATTCTAAATTATTATAAGAACAAATTACTCTATAAATTTTCCAACGTCAAACGCCGATTATGCGTTATTTCTTTATAGCCGAAGTTATTTTAACAGTTACCATAACTTTCGCTTCACTCCATGCAAGGCGGACAACTCTAGTTATTCACAAACTGTTTATTAGCCACTTGTATCTTTATTGATTTCTTTCTGCATGAATCTCTTCGTGTTTTATTTGAAAGCTTGACTTTAATTTTTTTTTAAATTAGGGGGAGATAAGTGTAGATACACGAAGATGTAGAATCAACATAACATTTTGTTGACTTGTGTATTCATTCAACATTATAAGACGGTGACGAAAAGTGTGGGTTGAGAGTATATTTTAATAAAAGCCTCATCGAGAATTTAAACAAGAAATGTTTCTTTCTTTTTTATCATTGTTCGAAAATTGAACAGGCTACCGGGTGGAAAATTTTGATAACCTCTGTTAGAGAACATTTAGTTTAATTTCATTGCAATCAAAAGTATAAGAACATTCTTTTTTTTTTTAATTGGTTGATTGTGTTGTTTTACGTCATACAGAGGTTCTCAGTTTATCATCAGGTGATGTTAGGATTGCAGGTCTCATATATGATGTGAACTTTATTTTTATAATTTGTTCATGTCAATGTGCCCCCCCCCCATTATAATTGTGAATAATTTGGGAGGGGGCCCTAGAGAGAAGGGGGTGTATTATTTTTTCAGGTCGCACCCATTATAACTTTATATGAAATGTGAATTAAAGTCTGAAATATGATCATTGGATGATTTGAGAGTCATTGTTCGGTTTTGCCTGCAGATTTCCTTCAATGTTGATCTAAATTAGTCCAGTTATCTCTTAACTTGGACATAATTAATGTGCCCTCAGTTCTTTTGACATCCTCAAGTTTGATTTAGCTTTATACATGATCAGTGAAATGAATTCCAAGTGCAATATGTTCAGCCTCGTTATTTACATTGTTATTATTGGGTGTTTTATTTTCGTTATTTACTGGTAATTAGCATTAATTGCATACAATACCGTTAACAAAGATTACAGTTGAACTTACAAAGTTGAATCTGTTAGATCCGCGAGTTCATTATGAACAAGTACGGCAATTCTTCTTATTCTAAGTCAAATGCAACAAGCCAAACTGGTTCGATAGATGTCAACAATGCTGAGTTGCTAAGCGACGATGCCGTCTATTACCTGGACATTTTCCTCAACTGTTTCTTGATTCATGTGTTGTGCCTGTTTGGAATCGTGGGGAACATTATCAACATAATAGTTCTGTCCTATCAAGGTGCCAGAGATTCTAATATCATTTTATTCTCTTTGGCCTTCACTGACCTCTTCATGTCTGTATGTAAACATCTGCGTCGTCTGAAATGTCTTGTGGCCACAGTGGACAAGCCCCTGTCTGTAACTGTTGACACCATCGGCTATGTGTTTATATATCCACTGGATAACTGGTGTCTGGGACTGACGTTGTTCCAGATCACGGCCATAGCCGTAGAGAGGTGTCTCGCGGTCTGCGCCCCGTTTTCCGTCTCGTCGATATTCACTGTACGACGGGTGAAGATAATGATCGTTTCGCTTTGCGTCTATACCACGGTTATCATGGCTCCGATACTGTACCGCCTGTCTTACACCTGGGAGAACGACGTCATGTATAACGTCACTGTGGCTAGACTGGCCTACACTCAGTTCTACCTGGACAACAAGGAATTCGTCGACCAGGTCACGTCCATCGTGTACGGCGATATGTGCACCATGGGGCCACTCGTGACGATTCTCATCTGTTCCATCATCATCATCTCCAAACTTGCCCAGCAGAGACCCAACAGACTACAGAAACTGACCTCTTTGAGCCGCAGCAGCAACAAACGTGTGAGGGACAAGAAGGCCGTGAAGATGTTGCTTATAGTCTGCCTGACCACGGTGGTCAGCTGCCTGCCCACGACCGTGATCGTCATGTTTTTTGTCTACTCGTCCGCCACCGTCTCCACCCCCAACCTTCGTTACGTCCTCAACAGCTTCGTCGACATCTTCTATCAGTTCAACTCATCGGTCAACTTCATAATCTACGTCACCTTCAGTTCAAAGTTCAGCCAGGTCTATAGGCATATCTTTGTGTCCTGCTTGTCTAACAAATTCACCAACGTAATCTAATGTGTTTAGCTCATCGGCCAACTTCAACAATATACGTCATTGCCAGTTCAAAGTTCAACCAGCTCTCCAAGGCAAACCAACCCCCTGTGTTCTGCTTGTCCGACAAATTCACTCACGTCATTCAACGCCCAATATTCCTAGCCTATGACGACTCACTATAATATGTTTTCGCATGACGTCATATCATTCAGTCCGACATGAATGTCGCCTTGTGTGAGAAACGGGAGACGGTGTTTATTGTGCGCTACTTCATTTGTTTTTGTTATAATAATTGTATTAATATAATGTTTGCTGTTTCTCATTGAAATTGTATCAAACATTATCAATAATCTTTTAGTTTGAAACAACACAATGAGCATCTGTGAAGCTACTGATAGCTAAAAAATATATACCCTATTTATGTTCATTTACAATAGTGTTCTTATGTTGTTTTTCTTTTTTGTTATTTGAATTAATATCACAAATGGTTCTATCTATCTTTATATACAATTCGAAAGAGAAAGAGCAAGCAAGTAGCAAGTAGCGAGACGCAAGTCGAATCTGTTACCAAAGACAGTTTAAAAGAAAGGATATTTTGAATTGTTGTCAGGGTACTGTCATGGCTGTATTTTGTGTATTAATTACTTGTGTATATAATATATTATTCTTCTTGACACTTCTTCTTCTGGTAGGTGTATATAAATTATTTATAGTATGACCGATTAGCCAGTCTCTTCTGAGTTTCTTGTATATTTATTATTTGTACATTAAATGAAGTGTCCACAGATATGTGTGAGACGTAACACATATATTAACAGCTATGAAACACTGAATAAACAGTTTGTTGAAATATATATATGTATTTATTTACACTTGAATGATCTTACTTTAATGATGTATAATATAGTAGAACAAAATGATGAAGTCGTAGTTCCTCTAGTCTTGTCAAATATCCTCTCAAGAAATCTATCGTCTAATCATGTCTGAAGAAATATATCGTCTGCCTATCGTCTAATTATTCTCGTCTGCTCTTACTAATAATTTCTACTTCCGCTAAACTAGGTGGCCAGATAATTTTCATCTCTGTGCCAAATAACATTATTACAACATCCCCCTTCCCTTTAAAAACTAATGTTATACATTTAGTTTTTTAGTTTGTCTCTGGTTTTTCTGTCATTACTTTAATAAAATTTACTTTTGTCAAATAAAATACAAATTTTATACATCAAATCAATAATAATCCTTATAAAAAATGTCAATGTATCTACAAAATGTCAAACAAAATGGTTATGATACAAAATTTATTAATAAAAATATTCTTGTCAATACTATATCTCATATTTCAATTTTTTAAATGCATCATATAGCATATCATAATATTGACATAAAAATTTATTCAATTTTTAAAAATATTATTATCAATTCAGTTTCAAAACCAAAAAAAATTTACAATAATTAATTTTATACAAGTACCATAACTTCTTAATAAGTTTTAAGTGCATTTTTAATTATCATTGTTATCTCCCCTCTTTTTTCTCTCTCTTCTCTTTTTTTTTTTAGTGATTATTTTCTATCACCTTATGACTTAATTGTCATTTCTTTGTATATATTCACTTCATGAATTTCTTTTTTAATATTCAACACTTTTCTTCACATCAATATCATTCTTTTCTTTTGTATGAGAGCATTTTATTTCAGTACAATATATTTTTCATGTTGTCTTTTGACAAACTTCTTCTGTTGCAACAATATTTTGTTCAACTTATTAATTACCTTGCTTTATCTAGCAAGTCATTTTTCTTTTATCTCTTATGAAGACCTTTTCTTTTGTCTTCTGTCAATAACACTTTCCTTAGTGATTTGACAATATTCATTCTGCACTCATCAATTATATAAGACATTTTTCTTATGTCTTTCCCATCATTTTATATAGTGTGAATATATTAACTTTGCACTTTTTTGTGTCAATTTATCTTGACATATTTAATATTATCATCATGTACAATTTATTATGTCTTCTGACATATAAAAAAAATTTTTAAACATCATTTTAATAAAATTCATATATTAATGCAATCTTCATATCTTTGACTTCTTTAGTCAATAATTGTTCAAGTTACATTTTTGAGACTAATAAGTCTTCTTGACAATAATCAATGTTAATGAAATGAATGAGTAATTAATCATTCTTACAACATATTCTCATGTACATTATACTTGTTTGGTGTATGTGTTTTATTTTAAACACAATCTCTCCTCATTCTCATCTCATTTAAGCATGCATATTTTTATTTTAAATACAATATGCATCAATCATCAACATGAATTCTTTAATATATTATTAAAAAAATATTTGAGTCAATTTACTCAATACAATAGTGTACCTGACAAGCTTAAATGTCATCATCATTATTCATGTATTATATTATATTCTCAATACATACCAATCTTTTATTTTCAAATACAACTCTTATTTGTATTAATCTTTTGAATATCCATATTATTTTTACTTATAGTTCCTATATTCTTATATTTCTTGTCATTATCGTTATTGTTCTACTATATTTCATTGTTACTTGTTCCAACAAAATTTATATTTCATTATTGTTCCTATATTCATATATTTATACTTGTTATTTCAATTAATTATATTTACTCTTATTGTCCCAATACAGCATTTTTTATGTTTAAACAATTCAATATGTTTACTCACAAAAAAAAATATACTTATTTCTGACTGAGTCTCGACAAAATATCTGGGATATGGTTACTTGACCCTTTAATGTATTTTATGTTAAATGAGTAGTCTTGCAATAACAAAGACCAGCGTGTTAGTTTGGCATTATTTATCTTTTGGTATTCAGGTTAGCTAAAGGTTTGTGATCTATTAACACAGTGAACTCATTGCCTAGCAAGTATTTGCTTAATTTAGTTATTGTCCAAACTAAAGCTAAACATTCTAGTTCTATTACTGAATATCTACTTTCAGTGTCTGACAGTTTTCTACTTAAATACAGTATAGGTTTATTAATATTATCCTGCTCTTGATATAGACACCCACCGATTGATGTTTTACTAGCATCTGTGCCTACAATAAATTTCTTTGTCATATCTATGGAACTTAAAATTGGTTTTTCTTCAAAACATTGTTTTATTTTCTTTAATGCATTGTTACATTCTGAATTCCATTCAACTTTTTGTTGTATCTTTTTCTTAGTTAATTTCACTAAAGGTTCAATTAAGTTTGCAAAGTTAGGAATAAATTTTCTATAAAAATTGCATAATCCTATAATAGATCTAACTTCTTTTTTCTTTTCTGGAATGCGAATCTCAAAAATTCTTTTAAGAATATTGTTTGTTGGTGTGACTAATCCTTGACCAATATGATATCCAAGAAAATCTATGTTTTTAAAACCTATTTTTATTTTCTCAGGTGAAACTGTTAAGTTATTAATTTGAAGAATTTCTAGTAATTTATTCAAACTGATTATATGGTCTGACCAGTTTTTAGTGTAAATACATATGTCATCCACATAATATCTAATGTTTTCAATGTTTCTTAATAACTTATTCATCATTTTAGTGAACGTTGCAGTGCTGTTCACCAGACCAAAAAGGCATAACATTCCACTCATAAAATCCTTCATGAGTTTTAAATGCTGTATATTGTTTAGAATCTTCCTGAACTTCTATCTGCCAAAAGCCTCTAGTTAAATCTAGGTGTGTGAAAATATTGGCATTTGACATTTCCTGAACTAAGTCTTCTATGTTTGGTAAAGGTTGTTTATCTATCACTGTAATAGAATTTAAGCTTCTGTAATCACAACATAAACGAATTTTGCCATTATTTTTCTTTACTACCACTATTGGAAAACAATAGCTGGAATCTGATTCTCTTATTAATCCACTATTTAGTAATTGTTCTATTTCTTTTTGAACTTCATTTCTGTATTTAAATGGAATGTCATAGAATTTAGGTTTAATTGGTTCTTCAGTTTTTAATTTGATTGAATGTTTAATTATGTTTGTCTTTCCTGGTTTGTTAGAAATTACATTTTGAAAAGAATTTAATGTTTCTATAAGTTGTTTCTTAATATCTTCAGGTATGTCTGTTGCAAAATTAATCTTATTCATGTCATCTTGTTGATCTAAACTTATTACTGGAATCTGATCAGTGTCATTAATATTATTTTCTAGACTATAAGTGTTGTCTTCTCCGATTAAACAATTTGAAGATTGAATCTGTTGTACAATGGTTTCTAATTCTGTAGGAGGATCTAAAATATCTCTTAATCTATCAATATGAAATGTTCTACCCTCTCCATTTATTTCTACTGAATAGTCCACATTTCCTATTTTGTTTATTATTTTATATGGACCTCTCCATCCAATTTCATTATCTTTGGGTATCAGTACATAAACTAGATCTCCAACTTTAAATTCCCTTAAGTATCTGTTTTTATTTTTAAGATCCCTATGGTATTTATTTTTCTTTATGAGATTTTCTTCTGCATATTTGTTTGAATACAGTATGTTATTTCTGGTTTTGTCTACCAATTCAAATGGACTAATATGTTTCTTTTCTGTATTAATTATATTTTCACTGAATAACTGTAATGGTCCTCTAGGATTTGAACCGAACATGAGTTCAAATGGTGTAAAACCTGTTGTTTCATGAGGTATTTCTCTATACGCGAATAAAATTAAAGGTAAGAATGTGTCCCAATCCTGTCCATGATCACTAATTATTTTTCTTAACATGGTCTTTATGGTTTGATTTGCCCTCTCTATGGAGCCATTTGATTGCGGTCTGTACCTAGCTGTAAATACCTGTGTAATGTTAAGCATATGAGTAAATGCCTGAGTAAGATGTGATTTAAATTGGGTACCATTGTCTGATAATATAGTGTAAAAATAGACAATAATGCTTTGCAAATTGTTTCTGCAGTTATATCTACTAATGGAATTGCTTCAACCCAGCGTGTTGCTAAGTCTATCATTGTTAAAATATTATTACAGGTACCCTAACTAAAATGACAGATAATATCTTTACCTAGGTCCCCCAAATCAACCTTTATCAGCGGTCCACAAAAAAAAAAACGTACGAACGCCTTTGCTTCTGCCATTTCTTTGACACCCGAGTTACCTGTACTTGTTGACCTACTTAATTAATGAATATATTCATTAAGTCAATTATATTTCTTTCCCAACGATTATTCTGGACTAGTTTGCCAGATGAATGAACTTTGTGCAGGGATTGTAAACATTATTGGGCCCTCCTCCACGATTTGTTTCTACATAACAAAATGACATTTATATAATGTTTGGTTCATGGGTGACTGTACAAAAGGAGCTTTAATACAGTGGCGTAGCTATGGATGACCTCGGGGGGGGGGGCAGTCCGTCCCTGGGGAGCTTTTACTTTAGCCCCACCACAGTGCGGCATTTTCGCCACTTCAGTACTTTTTCTTTTTGGCATCAGAGTAGGGCAGCATCTTCAGAGCCCGCACAATGCGCCACTTATAGGCCTACTGGTTTCGCTACTACTTAAATAACATCTAAATAAGAAAAAACATATTTTTGTACAAATCTGATAAATTTACATCTGATGAATGATTACTAATCAACAGACAGACAAGTATCAATCGCTTATTGTTTGTAGAAAGATTGATAAACAGACAGACAGTTGAATAGAAAAAAAAAACGTATATCAAGCTACAATCTATCTGAGCGTCATTATAGTCCTACCTAACCACAGGCCGATCTGCATTATGAGGGAAGAAAGACATGCGTCATTCATTGATAAATATAGTTGGCCCATTTCAGCTCTATTATGTTTGTTTAAGACTCAAGGCCTTATATGACAAATAAATATTTGTGTTTCATAGAGCTATGACAATTCAACACAGTAGTGACCAGTCCAAAAACAAATGTACTCAAAGATGCCAGCAGTGAAATGAAGTCCACTACTGGCGGGGTGGGGAGGGGGTGGGGGGTGCGTGCAGCTCGACAAATTGTCACGAGGCCCTGCCTAAAAGGTCCATGTCTGGTTAAGTTATCTGCTTTGAAAATGACTGAATATATGACGGGATGTGTGTAAATAGAGGGACATTTAGCCTATGACGGGATGTGTGTAAATAGAGGGACATTTAGCCTATGACGGGATGTGTGTAAATAGAGGGACATTTAGCCTATGACGGGATGTGTGTAAATAGATGGACATTGTCTGGGGGCTTTCCAGATGGCGACAGCCCATCAGTGGCGTAGCGAGCTTAACTCGCGCAGGGCAAAATACCTGTTTAGCGCCCCCCCACCCCCTTCATTCGAAAACCATATAACATTATATGTAAAATATACCATTTGATACTGCCAGCTATATTTTTAAAATATGTAAACAAAGCTTAGACTAACGATTCACGGCCACCTTGACCTATTTAGAAGGCAGCGAGCCAGCATCAGTTATAGAGGAAAGACCCAAGTAGCGATTTCAATAAGGGGAAACAACTTGCCCTCACAGTAAACAAGAGTCATGCCTACTGGTCAAAGCGAAAATATTTGTGCTAAAAAAAGGGGGGGGCGCTCTGGGCCGCGACTTCTGAAAGGTCCTGCTTTTCTTTTTTGTTTTGTTTCAAATGACAGCAGGCTTGGTTTCATATGTAAGATTTATAACACAAGTTTTTAATCGTCAGTAAAACATAAAAAAGCAAGATTTGTTTAGTTTCGTTTATAATTGTCACTCTTACTTTGGCCAGATACGTTATGAACATTATCATCTTTTGATGTATAAGTGTTAACGTCTGTATAAATGTCTGTCTGTCTTTTCCCGTTAAAATTCCTTACGTCTATCCTGTACCGCTACGTATAAGGTGTGGAACAGGGCCCTAAAAATGACATAATTTCTAATATAGGCTATATAAGAAAAAACGGATACTTCAGAAACGCTGTTGCTTAGCCCTTTATGGGCAAGAAAAAAATGAATCAACCCTATTTTATATTAGGGGGATAGCTACTCTTGGGGCCCCTATGGCTCTTTATCTTGTATCGCTACGTATAAGGTGTAGGATGGGGCCCTGAAAATGACTTACTTATTAATAAGGCTTATATAGTAAAAAAAACGGTACCCTTACAAATACTGATGCTTAGCCCTCATGGGGTAAGACAAAAAATTAGTTAAACCAATTTTATGTGAGGGGGATAGATATCATTGACGCTCGATGGGCTTTTTATTTTCTGTCACTACGTTTTATGTTTAGAAAGGGATCACTGCAAATGACATAACTACATAATTGTTTAAATGTTATACTAGAAAAAAACAGTGCCTTAATAACTATTCAACCCCTAAACGGTTAAAGAAAATTGAAACAAATTAAATATATGTTAAGGGTAAAGAAGTCAAGTAAAACTTTATTATCTAAATATTGTAGTTTTCACTAATTACGCAAAGAATAGTGGAGAATTCATCTTGGTGTTTAAATTGATTTCGAAACACAAACTCTTGTAAATATGAATCAAAGAGAGCCTCGCTTGTCCCAAATTGACTTCTTAATTTTCGTTTTGCCCTCATCCACAGATTTTCGATATTTTGAGTATGGACTTCAGGGTCATGGGGGTCAACAAAATGTTGTTCATGTATAATTACAGAGTGTGAATAAACTCCGCCACCAAGTCCTTCTATCCCCCTATACGCGGCCCATCCATCGGATATGATATGGGTGCCTGGCATTACATGTTGCAATATCAGGGCTTCTAAGGTTTCTGCCCTTCTATCGGGAACTTCAACTAAAAAGCATTTCCTTGTTCCCCTTTCTACGCCACCAAATACCCAATGGCCTTCCCTCCAAGTACCCCTGTGATATTTACGATGAAAGTACTTTGATTCATCTATTTCCACAACAATAGGCTCAAAGTTTTCATTTACCCCACCAATTTCTATCGGCCGGCGGTTCACATAAGTGGACATTTCCTCCCTAATCAAGTTAAACCAGTCGACCAAAGTGTTCTCATTGGCTATTTTTGTTTCACGTTTGGTGGATTTTTGGGAAAAGTTGTTTGCAAAGCAATAAATAATTTGCGTTATCGTTTTAAGAGACAAATGACTTCTCGTAAAAAAAGAATTAAATCTAATGCTCTTTTTTAAGTGACATGTCGGACAAACCCAGCGAAACCCATCGATACCGGTATAATGATTTCCAAGATAACATAACACATTGCACGTGGTGCACTGCATATTATTTCTCAATAGACGCCTAACAGCTAACCACTGAATAGTCGCTTCTTGGTTATGCATTTCTAAAGCTATATCATCTAGATTACAATTTTGTTGTAAAATGGCTGCATGATCCATAATATTTAGTGGATCTACTATATTGAAACGAAGATTTCTAGGTCTACCTGCCATTACAAAGTTAAATTCGACACTGCAATAAATCTTGTTTTATGTCAAATAAATGAGCTAACTTCAATTAAGTTCTGATCACTCGTGTTGTGATAACAAGTTGCAATGTACTAAAAAGATTTACTTAATTGAAATTGTATTGACAAAAATTGTTAAGATTGAAACTACAAAAGCTTTTTTTATATCGGATGGTCTGTCTATCAAAGAAAAAAAAACAAGGATGAAGTTAAATAAATTAAGAACACAGTGGAAGTGTACTTATCTGAATTAGCAGCTATAACAAGGAAATTCAATAACAAAGCAATCACTATTTCCAAGATGAAGAATGAAAATCCAAAGAAAATCAAACTCTCTCTTCAAATTAGTATGAAATACTGAAGTGAAACTTTACATACTGCTTATATTTGTAACAAAGTTTTAAACTGATCTATCATGGAATGTTCCAGATGTCACAATGATGTCACGTTGCATAATTTTATGTAAAAAGTCCCAAGACCTAGCCCCCACCCCCTGCCTAATTTCACCTGTTACTCACAGAAAGAGGGGGAGTGTGTATTGGATTAAACAGGTTATTCGAAACGTTTAATGAAAATAATCCCACTTAGTCTTTGTTCCTCCAATTCAGACGCTATCTCCTCTGCCCAGGCAGTTCGACCACTCGAGCGCTGGTCAACAGATCTAAGAACTTTCACATCAAAATGTGAAATTCCTGTTAAGATACCGACCGACAACAAACGAATTGCTAGACTGAAAAGAAATCTTACTTAGTCTACCTTATCTGAAGGTCCATTCCACCACCACCCCTTCTCCATTTCACACTCACCTCCCAAAAGGGCGGGCTAGCTGACCATGAGTGATTAGCGATGACAATTGTACCAGTGTGGATAAAAGGTGATAGAGATGGTATTCGTCCAATAGGCTTACACTTCATACTGAAGTGGTCATAACAGACAGGCCAATGAAGGTGAAACTGATGGGATGCTAATATGATAGGTTTGGATTTATTTTGGTCATGCCCTCTGAGGGCTGGGCAACAGCGTATCTGATGGCTCCGTTTTTTCTTATATAGCCTATATTAGAAATTATGTCATATTCAGGACCTCATCCTACACCTAACATAAAATTGGTTTAAATAATTTTTGTCATGCCTTTTGAGGGCTATACATCAGTGTTTGTAAGGGTACCGTTTTTTACTATATAAGCTATATTAATAAGTATGTCATTTTCAGGGCCCCATCCTACACCTTATACTTATTGATACAAGATAAACGGGCCCCAGGGGCCCCAAGAGTAGCTATCCCCCTAACGTAAAATTGGTTTAAATAATTTTTGTCATGCCTTTTGAGGGCTATACCAATAAACTTTACTTTGACTCTACCTTAATGAAATATTTTTAAGAACAGTTATGTCACACACCAGGTTAGCTATCTCACCTTCTCTGTCACATGTTGCCAAACCTAATCGCCCTTACAACTTTGACTGTACGACTTTATGACGTGCTGTGTAATAAAGAAGATCACTCCTGGCCACACCAGTGGATAAAATAATGAGTGTAGCTTCGTTAAAAGCTATTTAACTATCTGCACAATATTCACACATGATAAAGGGAATGAAATCAAGCACACATTCGTTTTTATTTTACTATAGTCGAGACATGGAAGCATGGGCGTATTCATGGGGGGGGGAAGGCATTTGCCCCCCCCCACATTTTGAAAAAAATGTCATATAAGAGGGGGGCATTTGCTTCCCCCCCCTAACATTTAAAAAAAAAAATTTCATAAGTTGTTATTTGCCCCCCCCCCTGGAAATTTTTTGCCCCCCCCCCCTGGACAAATTCCTAGCGACGCCCATGCATGGAAGTAAGTAAGATACAAGTAAGACGACGGCTAGGTTAGCCCATTTCGATAATGCACGGCAGTGTTTCCTAAAGTGTGCTACCCGGAATAATACAAACCGTAAATACAACAAGAAATTACACTGGTCTGCGTTTGATTTTTTTTCTGAGGTCTGACTTTATTTAAAATGATTCTATATACATTTTTTTCGCTGATTTCAAATATGTAACTGTTTTTTTTTTCAATCAGGTCAGGTTTTTATTCTATATCAAAGTAAAAAATACTGTTGTAATGTAAATTGAAGAATACATTTAGAAAATATTTTTTACGTTATTGTGGAAGAAATGGTTTTTTCAAAGAATTTCGTTGGTGATCTGCATCTGGAACATCTCTTTTGATATATCAAGAATATTTACATCCCAGCGTCCATGGTATCGCTCTTCCATCACATGAATGTCTTGATGGGAACACTTCCCCCTGTTCTTCACTCATAGCGCCGCAGTTGTCTGGAAAATAGTCTAAAAAAATGTGAGCTGAGGAAATGCATTTTCACAGACATGCATGCTCCAAGAGCTTTGAAACCATGAAGTAGCTCCTCAACCATCAGTTCGTAGTCTGGACTTCAGTGGTTACCAAGAAAATTCTGGACAATAGACTTGAACGCTTGACATGCATTGAGTTGATTTTTATTCAAACATTCCTCAAACATGGCATCTTTTACTAACTCTCTAATTTGTGGGTCATCAAAAATCTCTGCTTCCAACTTGGTCTCACTTATACGTGGAAATTTTCACTTGAGGAATGCAAAAGCTTGGCCTTTTTTGTCTAATGCTTTGACAAAGTTTTTAATTAGGCCAAGTTTGGTGTGTTATGGTGGAAGGAAAATTTTCTGAGGATTGACAAGAGCATTCGAAAAAACATTATAGGAACCTGGTTTCAGATGAGGTCTTGCTGACCAATTGCGTTTTACGTAGTGCTGTCTACTCTGATGTCCCATAAACAGAGGAATCATGGGTACTTTGTGTAGCCACCCTGTAGACCCCACATACCATCCAGTTGTAATCTATATAAGAAATACTTTACATCATGTTTATTTTTTATGTTTATACCACCTAGATTTGTCATGCAAAAATAGCAATCAGTAGTGTGATCCTTTCCTTCCCTCCAAACAATGGGCAAACTAAAAGGAAGTAATGCTTGGTTCCTCTTGCTCCAACATCGTAGACCTTCGACACATGTTTTACTGCATATGCAAAGGGTTTGTCCTGATCTCCAAGTTTCACACCAAAATAAGCATGTTTGGTACATGTAGCTTTTCTTAACAAAATTTGTGATCGGCGACTGCCTGTATTGCAAAGTGACTGAACCACATATGTAGCAGAATCTGTTTGGATCGTTTTTACACTTTCTTCTCATCATGATGAGCAAACAGTTTTTATGAATCACTTGTTGCTTTCCTTGCTTATAAAAAAAAAGTAGACGGCAAACTTTTACATTCAAATTAATATAAATTAGCAACAAACAAGATTAAAAACAAGTAAATTGAAACTTCTCGCTATCTCTTATGAAAACAAATAAGAACAAGATAAACACAAGTATTTGCTTTATTTTTAGCTGTTTTATAAGTTGCTACAATTATAAAAATGGGAATTCTATCGGTTGTTTCCTCACGTATTGCCAGGTACTGTAGTAGTAGGCATCCGTCCATCTCGGAAGATGATGGTAGCGCTCTAGGTAAGCAGAGCGCAGGCCTGGGTGAAGATTGTGGAGGCCTTGCGCTGCCCAGACAACAGGGCCTCCCTCTCGGCTTTGTCGACGGGGTCCAAGGGGGTGCAAAGCACCACGCTTATAGACGACTTGGCTGCAGGAGTTGCCGGAAGGACATCATGGGTGACGTTCATCCGCCTTAGGGACTCCGACTCCGGATTTTTCCTCGGGGTTGACTCCCGAAGCCTTTCCCGTAGGTGGATGAGCCTGCAAGGCAGCAGCGGTTTGTAATCAGGGTTTTCCTTCCCCTAGATGGGTTGCCCTCCCGGGCTGACGAACCACATCTGTCCAAAGCGACTGGTTTTGAGGCGCCAGTGGCCGCCTTTGCCCCTTTTCCTGTTAGTAGAAGCAGTTTCGCCGGGCTTGGAAGTTAAGCCACGCGAGCAGGCCAGGAGCTGGACTTAGTTGTCAGAGGCTATATGAGAGGCCAGGTACTGTAGAATGCAGTTATTCTAGCATTTTAGAAATTCAAATGGAATAATAAACTTGACCTGATTGAAAAAAAAACCAGTTACATATTTGAAATCAGTGGAAAAAATAGAACTAGAAAAATTTAAAAAAAACAACTCAGACTTCAAAAATCACGCAGACCAGTGTTATTAACAAACAAATACTATTAAAAAAATGACAAAAAATAAAAAAAATGTGTTTGGCGATATCGTAATCTTAATTTTTCAGTTGAAGTAACGAGCGGAATCGGAATGAGCCATTCTCTCGGGATGCCAAGTTTTACAAAAAAAATAAGAAAGGGGGTACCTCGATGTTTGGGAAACACTGAAGTACGGGATTCCAATTGCAAAAACATAAGAGAATAGTGGGCTGAGGGGGGGTGGTGGTGGTGGTTGTAACTGATTTAGTGACACGTTCAACACTAATTGCGATCACCAACTTTCCCGTCTTTTTATTTAGGTCACAGTGGGGTTCCCTATTTTTTTCTTTGTCGGTACCATAGAAAACAATTGCAAAAAGGGTGACGTGATTGATTGTTGAGGTATAAACAAATAAAGTAATTTATCGATTACCATACGCTTTCCAATGGTGTCAGCCATGTTTTTTTAAAATAGGGTTTTCAATAGCTTTGGGTTATGATTTATAAATTTCATAGTTTTCCATATTTCCATAAGGCAGCGTAAATCCCTGATGATAATAAACAAGACATAAACAATAAAACCTAAAACACAGTAAAATATAAACCCATATATTATAATTATATACTACGTAACAATCATACTTTTTTTGTACACTTACATCTTGCTAAGCTAACATTCACATAAAAGTTATAAAACTAATTGATTCACTTAATTATTAGATATTAATAGATGTTCTAGTAACTTCCTGCTATAATTATGCTTTTTTACTTTTCTCGCTGAAATCAATGCAAATTTAAACAAAAGGAAAGAAAGTAAATGTATCCGCATTTTTCATGCTAAACAATGGCAAAATGCAATTACTTCTCTTAGCGAATTAAAAATAATTGTCATCTAAACATTCTCACATGGGAAACATTTTTGACTACGTCATAATTACCTTTAAATCGTGTAAATAAGCATCGCGGCTTTGAACACCCTCATAACGTCAATTTATTTTAAATCAGATGACTTGAATTAAAATTCGCGCGACTAGGTTGATTTTTCCATGAAGACTCTAACGATACATTTTTAAAAACTATTTTGACACGCAATGACAGAACATTGGGACAAACAGAAACACTGGAAGTGGAATTTTTCAATACCTTTTGCTAAATAAACTATAGTATGACCAGGGCAGTAATCAGGTCTATGTATACCGAAGGCTAATTTCTGAAATGGCCTAATTAGCGAATAGAATGACGAAATTGTTCGCTCACGTAATACAAAACTGCTAGGGAGGTTGCTTAAGTAGGAGAAATTTTAAAAAGGTGGGGATGATGGTGGGGAGGGGGTGAAAGGTTACCTGCTTCTAAACTAACGCATCATGGACACTTTTAGGGCTTGAAATGAAAGCAGCTGCGCCATCTTGAAAATTTTCTGTATGCCGTCAAAAATGTATCCGGAACAGATAAGTTCAAAAGTTGCGAGAATGATGGGCCATACATTTATGAGCCCAATTTTTAATCCAGCCCTGGGTGCGGCTCTTAAAAAAACTTGTTTATTTTTATGGATAAAGTAGAATTAAGTTCTCAACCCCTCCACCCCCTCTATCGCATATTTTTATTTTTATAGATAAAGTAGAATTTGGTTCTCACCCCATCTATCACATATTATTAAGGACTAAATAATTTCCAATTCTCTCCAGGAAGTAATAGTCGGCAGCTTTGTTGTACGTCCTGCTAGTACAATACTTGGTGTGCTCTCAGAACATGTGGCTAGAATATACACGCCTGCACTACATCAATTAAAATATTGGGTGTTAAGTAAAAAACTCTCTGAACAAAACCAATGTACATTCAATGATCTCTTTGTCAGTGTGGATGACTTCATTCAGCATTCATTGTGTAAGTAATACTAGTAGAACCTTTGAATCAAATGGATGAAAATGAGTACAAAGGATCGCTATAGAGCAAACATGTCAAACGTTTATCAAATAGAAAGATATAGTGTAGTTAATGAAATAAAACTAACATTCAAAAAGCAGTAAAATTGTTTGCAAAAAACATTTTACTTGCTAGACTAATTAGAACATACAATGAACGAAATGGCACAAAGTCAATTTAGTCAGGTTCCATACCTCACGCACACGCCCATAACACACACATTGTTATTGGACTAAGTTTAAACTTTGGTTAGAGAAAAACATGATGTTATTTGTACATTTTAGTGCTAGATAAAATACAGCTATACCTCGTCCATAGAGTCGCACTAGTGAGCACTTTAACCAGTGTGTAGAGACAGAAGGTTCATTGTATAGAGACAGATGATTCAATGAGTAGAGGCAGATGGTTCAATGTGTAGAGACAGAAGGTTCAGTGTGTGTAGAGACAGATGGTTCAGCACTGTGTAGAGACAGATGGTTCAATGAGTAGAGAACAGATGGTTCAGTGTGTAGAGACAGATGGTTCAGTGTGTAGAGACAGAAGGTTCAGTGTGTAGAGACAGAAGGTTCAGTGTGTGAGAGACAGAAGGTTCAGTGTGTAGAGACACAGATGGTTCAATGTGTAGAGACAGAAGGTTCAATGTGTAGAGACAGATGGTTCAATCAGTAGAGACAGAAGGTTCAGTGTGTAGAGACAGATGGTTCAATGTGTAGAGACAAACGGTTCAAAGTGTAGAGACAGAAGGTTGTATGTGTAGAAACAGATGGTTCAGTGTGTAGAGAAAGAAGGTCCAGTATGTAGAGACAAATGGTTCAATGAGTAGAGACAGATGGTTCAGTATGTAGAGACAGAAGGTTCAATGTGTAGAGATAGATGGTTCAATGAGTAGAGACAAAGAGTAGAGACAGATGATTCAGTGTGTAGAGACAGATGGTTCAATGTGTAGAGACAGATGGTTCAAAGTGTAGAGACAGAAGGTTGTATGTGTAAAGACAGATGGTTCAATGTGTAGAGACAGAAGGTCCAGTGTGTAGAGACAGATGGTTCAATGAGTAGAGACAGATGGTTCAATGTGTAGAGACAGATGGTTCAATGTGTAGAGACAGATGGTTCAATGTGTAGAAACAGATGGTTCAAAGTGTAGAGACAGATGGTTCAATGTGTAGAGACAGAAGGTTCAATGTGTAGAGACAGATGGTTCAATGAGTAGAGACAGATGGTTCAATGTGTAAAGACAGATGGTTCAATGTGTAGAGACAGATGGTTCAAAGTGTAGAGACAGATGGTTCAATGTGCAGAGACAGATGGTTTAATGTGTAGAGACAGATGGTTCAATGAGTAGTGACAGAAGGTTCAGTGTGTAGAGACAGATGGTTCAATGAGTAGAGACAGATGGTTCAATGAGTAGAGACAGAAGGTTTAGTGTGTAGAGACAGATGGTTCAATGTGTAGAGACAGATGGTTCAAAGTGTAGAGACAGATGGTTCAATGTGCAGAGACAGATGGTTTAATGTGTAGAGACAGATGGTTCAATGAGTAGTGACAGAAGGTTCAGTGTGTAGAGACAGATGGTTCAATGAGTAGAGACAGATGGTTCAATGTGTAGAGACAGATGGTTAAATGTGTAGAGACAGATGGTTCAATGTGTAGAGACAGATCATTCAATGAGTAGAGACAGATTGTTCAGTGTGTAGAGACAGATGGTTGGTTCAATCAGTAGAGACAGAAGGTTCAGTGTGTAGAGACAGATGGTTCAATGTGTAGAGACAGATGGTTCAAAGTGTAGAGACAGAAGGTTGTATGTGTAGAAACAGAAGGTTCAGTGTGTAGAGAAAGAAGGTCCAGTGTGTAGAGACAGAAAGTTGTTTGTGTAGAGACAGAAGGTTCAATGTGTAGAGACAGATAGTTCAGTGTGTAGAGACAGATGGTTCAAAGTGTAGAGACAGATGGTTCAATGTGTAGAGACAGTAGGTTCAGTGTGTAGAGACAGATGGTTCAGTGTGTAGAGACAGATGGTTCAGTGTGTAGAGACAGAAGGTTCAGTGTGTAGAGACAGAAGGTTCAGTGTGTAGAGACAGAAGGTTCAGTGTGTAGTGACAGAAGGTTCAATGAGTAGAGACAGAAGGTTAAGTGTGTAGAGGCAGATGGTTCAAAGTGTAGAGACAGAAGGTTCAGTGTGTAGAGACAGATGGTTCAATGAGTAGAGACAGATAGTTCAATGAGTAGAGACAGACGGTTCAGTGTGTAGAAACAGATGGTTCAAAGTGTAGAGACAGATGGTTGTATGTGTAGAGACAGATGGTTCAATGTGTAAAGACAGAAGGTCCAGTGTGTAGAGACAGATGGTTCAATGAGTAGAGACAGATGGTTCAATGTGTAGAGACAGATGGTTCAATGTGTAGAGACAGATGGTTCAATGTGTAGAAACAGATGGTTCAAAGTGTAGAGACAGATGGTTGAATGTGTAGAGACAGATGGTTCAATGTGTAGAGACAGATGGTTCAGTGTGTAGAGACAGATGGATCAGTGTGTAGAGACAGATGGTTCAGTGTGTAGAGACAGAAGGTTCAGTGTGTAGAAACAGATGGTTCAAAGTGTAGAGACAGATGGTTCAATGTGTAGAGACAGATGGTTCAATGTGTAGAGACAGATGGTTCAGTGTGTAGAGACAGAAGGTTCAGTGTGTAGAGACAGAAGGTTCAATGAGTAGAGACAGAAGGTTCAGTGTGTAGAGACAGATGGTTCAAAGTGTAGAGACAGATGGTTCAATGAGTAGAGACAGAAGGTTCAGTGTGTAGAGACAGATGGTTCAATGTGTAGAGACAGATGGTTCAAAGTGTAGAGACAGATGGTTCAATGTGTAGAGACAGATGGTTCATTGAGTAGTGACAGAAGGTTCAGTGTGTAGAGACAGATGGTTCAATGAGTAGAGACAGATGGTTGAATGTGTAGAGACAGATGATTCAATGAGTAGAGACAGATGGTTCAGTGTGTAGAGACAGATGGTTGGTTCAATCAGTAGAGACAGAAGGTTCAGTGTGTAGAGACAGACGGTTCAATGTGTAGAGACAGATGGTTCAAAGTGTAGAGACAGAAGGTTGTATGTGTAGAAACAGAAGGTTCAATGTGTAGAGACAGAAGGTTCAGTGTGTAGAGACAGAAGGTTGTATGTGTAGAGACAGAAGGTTCAATGTGTAGAGACAGAAGGTTCAGTGTGTAGAGACAGATGGTTCAAAGTGTAGAGAAAGAAGGTTGTATGTGTAGAGACAGAAGGTTCAATGAGTAGTGACAGATGGTTCAATGTGTAGAGACAGAAGGTTCAGTGTGTAGAAACAGATGGTTCAGTGTGTAGAGACAGATGGTTCAATGAGTAGAGACAGATGGTTCAGTGTGTAGAGACAGATGGTTCAGTGTGTAGAGACAGAAGGTTCAGTGTGTAGAGACAGAAGGTTCAGTGTGTAGAGACAGAAGGTTCAGTGTGTAGAGACAGAAGGTTCAATGAGTAGAGACAGAAGGTTCAGTGTGTAGAGACAGATGGTTCAAAGTGTAGAGACAGAAGGTTCAGTGTGTAGAGACAGATGGTTCAGTGTGTAGAGACAGAATGTTCAGTGTGTAGAGACAGATGGTTAAGTGTGTAGAAACAGAGGGTTCAATCAGTAGAGACAGATGGTTCAAAGTGTAGAGACAGAAGGTTCAATGTGTAGAGACAGATGGTTCAATGAGTAGAGACAGATGGTTCAATGAGTAGAGGCAGATGGTTCAGTGTGTAGAGACAGATGGTTCAATGTGTAGAGAAAGATGGTTCAAAGTGTAGAGACAGAAGGTCCAGTGTGTAGAGACAGATGGTTCAATGAGTCGAGACAGATGGTTCAATGTGTAGAGACAGATGGTTCAATGTGTAGAGACAGATGGTTCAATGTGTAGAAACAGATGGTTCATAGTGTAGAGACAGATGGTTCAATGTGTAGAGACAGAAGGTTCGATGTGTAGAGACAGATGGTTCAATGTGTAGAAACAGATGGTTCATAGTGTAGAGACAGATGGTTCAATGTGTAGAGACAGAAGGTTCAATGTGTAGAGACAGATGGTTCAATGGGTAGAGACAGATGGTTCAATGTGTAGAGACAGATGGTTCAATGTGTAGAGACAGAAGGTTCAATGTGTAGAGACAGACGGTTCAATGAGTAGAGACAGAAGGTTCAGTGTGTAAGACAGATGGTTCAATGTGTAGAGACAGATGGTTCAAAGTGTAGAGACAGATGGTTCAATGAGTAGAGACAGATGGTTCAATGTGTAGAGACAGATGGTTCAATGTGTAGAGACAGACTATTCAATGTGTAGAGCAGAAAGTTCATGTGAGAGACAGAAGGTTCAATGTGTAGAAACAGATGGTTCAAAGTGTGAGACAGATGGTTCAATGTGTAGAGACAGAAGGTTCAATGTGTAGAGACAGATGGTTCAATGTGTAGAGACAGATGGTTCAATGTGTAGAGACAGATGGTTCAATGTGTAGAGACAGATGGTTCAATGTGTAGAGACAGATGGTTCAATGTGTAGAGACAGATGGTTCAATGAGTAGAGACAGAAGGTTCAGTGTGAGACAGATGGTTCAATGAGACAGATGGTTGAATTGTAGAGACAGATGGTTCAAAGTGTAGAGACAGATGGTTCAATGTGTAGAGACAGATGGTTCAATGTGTAGAGACAGATGGTTCAATGAGTAGTGACAGAAGGTTCAGTGTGTAGAGACAGATGGTTCAATGAGTAGAGACAGATGGTTCAATGTGTAGAGACTGATGGTTCAATGTGTAGAGAAAGATGATTCAATGAGTAGAGACAGATGGTTCAATGAGTTAAGACAGATGGTTCAATGTGTAGAGACAGATGGTTCAATGAGTAGAGACAGAGTGGTTCAATGTGTAGAAACAGATGGCTCAAAGTGTAGAGACAGATGGTTCAATGTGTAGAGACAGAAGGTTCAATGTGTAGAGACAGATGGTTCAATGAGTAGAGACAGATGGTTCAATGTAGAGACAGATGGTTCAATGTGTAGAGACAGATGGTTCAATGTGTAGAGACAGAATGGTTCAATGAGTAGAGACAGAAGGTTCAGTGTGTAGAGACAGATGGTTCAATGTGTAGAGACAGATGGTTCAATGTGTAGAGACAGATGGTTCAATGAGTAGAGACAGATGGTTCAGTGTGTAGAGACAGATGGTTCAGTGTGTAGAGACAGAAGGTTCAGTGTGTAGAGACAGATGGTTCAGTGTGTAGAGACAGAAGGTTCAATGAGTAGAGACAGAAGGTTCAGTGTGTAGAGACAGATGGTTCAAAGTGTAGAGACAGAAGGTTCAGTGTGTAGAGACAGATGGTTCAGTGTGTAGAGACAGAAGGTTCAGTGTGTAGAGACAGAAGGTTCAGTGTGTAGAGACAGTTGGTTCAATCAGTAGAGACAGATGGTTCAAAGTGTAGAGACAGAAGGTTCAATGTGTAGAGACAGATGGTTCAATGAGTAGAGACAGATGGTTCAATGAGTAGAGACAGATGGTTCAGTGTGTAGAGACAGATGGTTCAATGTGTAGAGAAAGATGGTTCAAAGTGTAGAGACAGAAGGTTGTATGTGTAGAGACAGATGGTTCAATGTGTAGAGACAGAAGGTCCAGTGTGTAGAGACAGATGGTTCAATGAGTAGAGACAGATGGTTCAATGTGTAGAGACAGATGGTTCAATGTGTAGAGACAGATGGTTCAATGTGTAGAAACAGATGGCTCAAAGTGTAGAGACAGATGGTTCAATGTGTAGAGACAGAAGGTTCAATGTGTAGAGACAGATGGTTCAATGAGTAGAGACAGATGGTTCAATGTGTAGAGACAGATGGTTCAATGTGTAGAGACAGATGGTTCAATGTGTAGAGACAGATGGTTCAATGAGTAGAGACAGATGGTTCAATGTGTAGAGACAGATGGTTCAATGTGTAGAGACAGATGGTTCAATGAGTAGTGACAGAAGGTTCAGTGTGTAGAGACAGATGGTTCAATGAGTAGTGACAGATGGTTCAATGTGTAGAGACAGAAGGTTCAGTGTGTAGAGACAGATGGTTCAGTGTGTAGAGACAGATGGTTCAATGAGTAGAGACAGAAGGTTCAGTGTGTAGAGACAGATGATTCAGTGTGTAGAGACAGAAGGTTCAGTGTGTAGAGACAGAAGGTTCAGTGTGTTGAGACAGATGGTTCGATGAGTAGAGACAGAAGATTCAGTGTGTAGAGACAGATGGTTCAAAGTGTAGAGACAGAAGGTTCAGTGTGTAGAGACAGATGGTTCAGTGTGTAGAGAAAGAAGGTTCAGTGTGTAGAGACAGAAGGTTCAGTGTGTAGAGACAGATGGTTCAATCAGTAGAGACAGATGGTTCAAAGTGTAGAGACAGAAGGTTCAATGTGTAAAGACAGATGGTTCAATGAGTAGAGACAGATGGTTCAATGAGTAGAGACAGAAGGTTCAGTGTGTAGAGACAGATGGTTCAAAGTGTAGAGACAGAAGGTTCAGTGTGTAGAGACAGATGGTTCAGTGTGTAGAGACAGAATGTTCAGTGTGTAGAGACAGAAGGTTCAGTGTGTAGAAACAGAGGGTTCAATCAGTAGAGACAGATGGTTCAAAGTGTAGAGACAGAAGGTTCAATGTGTAGAGACAGATGGTTCAATGAGTAGAGACAGATGGTTCAATGAGTAGAGGCAGATGGTTCAGTGTGTAGAGACAGATGGTTCAATGTGTAGAGAAAGATGGTTCAAAGTGTAGAGACAGAAGGTCCAGTGTGTAGAGACAGATGGTTCAATGAGTCGAGACAGATGGTTCAATGTGTAGAGACAGATGGTTCAATGTGTAGAGACAGATGGTTCAATGTGTAGAAACAGATGGTTCATAGTGTAGAGACAGATGGTTCAATGTGTAGAGACAGAAGGTTCAATGTGTAGAGACAGATGGTTCAATGTGTAGAAACAGATGGTTCATAGTGTAGAGACAGATGGTTCAATGTGTAGAGACAGAAGGTTCAATGTGTAGAGACAGATGGTTCAATGGGTAGAGACAGATGGTTCAATGTGTAGAGACAGATGGTTCAATGTGTAGAGACAGAAGGTTCAATGTGTAGAGACAGACGGTTCAATGAGTAGAGACAGAAGGTTCAGTGTGTAGAGACAGATGGTTCAATGTGTAGAGACAGATGGTTCAAAGTGTAGAGACAGATGGTTCAATGAGTAGAGACAGATGGTTCAATGTGTAGAGACAGATGGTTCAATGTGTAAGGACAGACGGTTCAATGTGTAGAGACAGAAAGTTCAATGTGTAGAGACAGATGGTTCAATGTGTAGAAACAGATGGTTCAAAGTGTAGAGACAGATGGTTCAATGTGTAGAGACAGAAGGTTCAATGAGTAGAGACAGAAGGTTCAGTGTGTAGAGACAGATGATTCAGTGTGTAGAGACAGAAGGTTCAGTGTGTAGAGACAGAAGGTTCAGTGTGTTGAGACAGATGGTTCGATGAGTAGAGACAGAAGATTCAGTGTGTAGAGACAGATGGTTCAAAGTGTAGAGACAGAAGGTTCAGTGTGTAGAGACAGATGGTTCAGTGTGTAGAGAAAGAAGGTTCAGTGTGTAGAGACAGAAGGTTCAGTGTGTAGAGACAGATGGTTCAATCAGTAGAGACAGATGGTTCAAAGTGTAGAGACAGAAGGTTCAATGTGTAAAGACAGATGGTTCAATGAGTAGAGACAGATGGTTCAATGAGTAGAGACAGACGGTTCAGTGTGTAGAGACAGATGGTTCAATGTGTAGAGAAAGATGGTTCAAAGTGTAGAGACAGAAGGTTGTATGTGTAGAGACAGATGGTTCAATGTGTAGAGACAGAAGGTCCAGTGTGTAGAGACAGATGGTTCAATGAGTAGAGACAGATGGTTCAATGTGTAGAGACAGATGGTTCAATGTGTAGAGACAGATGGTTCAATGTGTAGAAACAGATGGCTCAAACTGTACAGACAGATGGTTCAATGTGTAGAGACAGAAGGTTCAATGTGTAGAGACAGATGGTTCAATGAGTAGAGACAGATGGTTGAATGTGTAGAGACAGATGGTTCAATGTGTAGAGACAGATGGTTCAATGTGTAGAGACAGATGGTTCAATGAGTAGAGACAGATTGTTCAGTGTGTAGAGACAGATGGTTGGTTCAATCAGTAAAGACAGAAGGTTCAGTGTGTAGAGACAGATGGTTCAATGTGTAGAGACAGATGGTTCAAAGTGTAGAGACAGAAGGTTGTATGTGTAGAAACAGAAGGTTCAATGTGTAGAGACAGAAGGTTCAGTGTGTAGAGACAGAAGGTTGTATGTGTAGAGACAGAAGGTTCAATGAGTAGTGACAGAGTGTTCAATGTGTAGAGACAGAAGGTTCAGTGTGTAGAGACAGATGGTTCAGTGTGTAGAGACAAATGGTTCAATGAGTAGAGAATGATGATTCAGTGTGTAGAGACAGATGGTTCAGTGTGTAGAGACAGAAGGTTCAGTGTGTAGAGACAGATGGTTCAATGTGTAGAGACAGAAGGTTCAGTGTGTAGAGACAGATGGTTCAATCAGTAGAGACAGATGGTTCAATGTGTAGAGACAGAAGGTTCAATGTGTAGAGACAGATGGTTCAATGAGTAGAGACAGACGGTTCAGTGTGTAGAGACAGATGGTTCAATGTGTAGAGACAGATGGTTCAAAGTTTAGAGACAGAAGGTTGTATGTGTAGAGACAGATGGTTCAATGAGTAGAGACAGAAGGTTCAGTGTGTAGAGACAGATGGTTCAGTGTGTAGAGACAGAAGGTTCAATGAGTAGAGACAGAAGGTTCAGTGTGTAGAGACAGATGGTTCAAAGTGTAGAGACAGAAGGTTGTATGTGTAGAGACAGAAGGTTCAATGAGTAGTGACAGATGGTTCAATGTGTAGAGACAGAAGGTTCAGTGTGTAGAGACAGATGGTTCAGTGTGTAGAGACAGATGGTTCAGTGTGTAGAGACAGAAGGTTCAGTGTGTAGAGACAGAAGGTTCAGTGTGTAGAGACAGAAGGTTCAGTGTGTAGAGACAGAAGGTTCAGTGTGTAGAGACAGAAGGTACAGTGTGTAGAGACAGAAGGTTCAATGAGTAGAGACAGAAGGTTCAGTGTGTAGAGACAGATGGTTCAAAGTGTAGAGACAGAAGGTTCAGTGTGTAGAGACAGATGGTTCAGTGTGTAGAGACAGAAGGTTCAGTGTGTAGAGACAGATGGTTCAGTGTGTAGAGACAGAAGGTTCAATGAGTAGAGACAGAAGGTTCAGTGTGTAGAGACAGATGGTTCAGTGTGTAGAGACAGAAGGTTCAGTGTGTAGAGACAGATGGTTCAATCAGTAGAGACAGATGGTTCAATGTGTAGAGACAGAAGGTTCAATGTGTAGAGACAGATGGTTCAATGAGTAGAGACAGATGGTTCAATGAGTAGAGACAGATGGTTCAGTGTGTAGAGACAGATGGTTCAATGTGTAGAGACAGATGGTTCAAAGTGTAGAGACAGAAGGTTATATGTGTAGAGACAGATGGTTCAATGTGTAGAGACAGAAGGTCCAGTGTGTAGAGACAGATGGTTCAATGAGTAGAGACAGATGGTTCAATGTGTAGAGACAGATGGTTCAATGTGTAGAGACAGATGGTTCAATGTGTAGAAACAGATGGTTCAAAGTGTAGAGACAGATGGTTCAATGTGTAGAGACAGATGGTTCAATGTGTAGAGACAGATGGTTCAATGAGTAGAGACAGAAGGTTCAGTGTGTAGAGACAGATGGTTCAATGTGTAGAGACAGATGGTTCAAAGTGTAGACAGATGGTTCAATGTGTAGAGACAGATGGTTTAATGTGTAGAGACAGATGGTTCAATGAGTAGTGACAGAAGGTTCAGTGTGTAGAGACAGATGGTTCAATGAGTAGAGACAGATGGTTCAATGTGTAGAGACAGATGGTTAAATGTGTAGAGACAGATGGTTCAATGTGTAGAGACAGATGGTTCAATGTGTAGAGACAGATGATTCAATGAGTAGAGACAGAATGTTCAGTGTGTAGAGACAGATGGTTGGTTCAATCAGTAAAGACAGAAGGTTCAGTGTGTAGAGACAGATGGTTCAATGTGTAGAGACAGATGTTTCAAAGTGTAGAGACAGAAGGTTGTATGTGTAGAAACAGAAGGTTCAATGTGTAGAGACAGAAGGTTCAGTGTGTAGAGACAGAAGGTTGTATGTGTAGAGACAGAAGGTTCAATGAGTAGTGACAGAGTGTTCAATGTGTAGAGACAGAAGGTTCAGTGTGTAGAGACAGATGGTTCAGTGTGTAGAGACAGATGGTTCAATGAGTAGAGAATGATGGTTCAGTGTGTAGAGACAGATGGTTCAGTGTGTAGAGACAGAAGGTTCAGTGTGTAGAGACAGATGGTTCAATGTGTAGAGACAAAAGGTTCAGTGTGTAGAGACAGATGGTTCAATCAGAAGAGACAGATGGTTCAATGTGTAGAGACAAAAGGTTCAGTGTGTAGAGACAGATGGTTCAATCAGAAGAGACAGATGGTTCAATGTGTAGAGACAGATGGTTCAAAGTGTAGAGACAGAAGGTTGTATGTGTAGAGACAGATGGTTCAATGTGTAGAGACAGAAGGTCCAGTGTGTAGAGACAGAAGGTTCAGTGTGTAGAGACAGAAGGTTCAATGAGTAGAGACAGAAGGTTCAGTGTGTAGAGACAGATGGTTCAAAGTGTAGAGACAGAAGGTTGTATGTGTAGAGACAGAAGGTTCAATGAGTAGTGACAGATGGTTCAATGTGTAGAGACAGAAGGTTCAGTGTGTAGAGACAGATGGTTCACTGTGTAGAGACAGAAGGTTCAATGAGTAGAGACAGATGGTTCAGTGTGTAGAGACAGATGGTTCAGTGTGTAGAGAAAGAAGGTTCAGTGTGTAGAGACAGAAGGTTCAGTGTGTAGAGACAGAAGGTACAGTGTGTAGAGACAGAAGGTTCAATGAGTAGAGACAGAAGGTTCAGTGTGTAGAGACAGATGGTTCAAAGTGTAGAGACAGAAGGTTCAGTGTGTAGAGACAGATGGTTCAGTGTGTAGAGACAGAAGGTTCAGTGTGTAGAGACAGATGGTTCAGTGTGTAGAGACAGAAGGTTCAATGAGTAGAGACAGAAGGTTCAGTGTGTAGAAACAGATGGTTCAATCAGTAGAGACAGATGGTTCAATGTGTAGAGACAGAAGGTTCAATGTGTAGAGACAGATGGTTCAATGAGTAGAGACAGATGGTTCAATGAGTAGAGACAGATGGTTCAGTGTGTAGAGACAGATGGTTCAATGTGTAGAGACAGATGGTTCAAAGTGTAGAGACAGAAGGTTGTATGTGTAGAGACAGATGGTTCAATGTGTAGAGACAGAAGGTCCAGTGTGTAGAGACAGATGGTTCAATGAGTAGAGACAGATGGTTCAATGTGTAGAGACAGATGGTTCAATGTGTAGAGACAGATGGTTCAATGTGTAGAAACAGATGGTTCAAAGTGTAGAGACAGATGGTTCAATGTGTAGAGACAGATGGTTCAATGAGTAGAGACAGAAGGTTCAGTGTGTAGAGACAGATGGTTCAATGTGTAGAGACAGATGGTTCAAAGTGTAGACAGATGTTTCAATGTGTAGAGACAGATGGTTTAATGTGTAGAGACAGATGGTTCAATGAGTAGTGACAGAAGGTTCAGTGTGTAGAGACAGATGGTTCAATGAGTAGAGACAGATGGTTCAATGTGTAGAGACAGATGGTTAAATGTGTAGAGACAGATGGTTCAATGTGTAGAGACAGATGATTCAATGAGTAGAGACAGATTGTTCAGTGTGTAGAGACAGATGGTTGGTTCAATCAGTAGAGACAGAAGGTTCAGTGTGTAGAGACAGATGGTTCAATGTGTAGAGACAGATGGTTCAAAGTGTAGAGACAGAAGGTTGTATGTGTAGAAACAGAAGGTTCAATGTGTAGAGACAGAAGGTTCAGTGTGTAGAGACAGAAAGTTGTTTGTGTAGAGACAGAAGGTTCAATGTGTAGAGACAGATAGTTCAGTGTGTAGAGACAGATGGTTCAAAGTGTAGAGAGAGATGGTTCAATGTGTAGAGACAGTAGGTTCAGTGTGTAGAGACAAATGGTTCAGTGTGTAGAGACAGATGGTTCAGTGTGTAGAGACAGAAGGTTCAGTGTGTAGAGACAGAAGGTTCAGTGTGTAGAGACAGATGGTTCAATGAGTAGAGACAGATGGTTCAATGAGTAGAGACAGACGGTTCAGTGTGTAGAGACAGATGGTTCAATGTGTAGAGTCAGAAGGTTCAAAGTGTAGAGACAGAAGGTTATATGTGTTGAGACAGAAGGTTCAATGAGTAGTGACAGAAGGTTCAGTGTGTAGAGACAGATGGTTCAATGAGTAGAGACAGATGGTTCAATGTGTAGAGACAGATGGTTCAATGTGAGACAGATGGTTCAATGTAAAAACAGATGGTTCCAAGTGTAGAGACAGATGGTTCAATGTGAGAGACAGAAGGTTCAATGTGTGTGTAGAGACAGAAGGTTCAGTGTGTGAGAGAAAGTTGTTTGTGTAGAGACAGAAGGTTCAGTGTGTAGAGACTAGATGGTTCAATGTGTAGAGGCAGTGAAGGTTCAGTGTGTAGAGACAGATGGTTCAATCTGTAGAGACAGAGTGGTTCAGTGTGTAGAGACAGAAGGTTCAATGTGTAGAGACAGATGGTTCAATGAGTAGAGACAGATGGTTCAATGAGTAGAGACAGAAAGTTGTTTGTGTAGAGACAGAAGGTTCAGTGTGTAGAGACAGATGGTTCAATGTGTAGAGACAGAAGGTTCAGTGTGTAGAGACAGATGGTTCAATCAGTAGAGACAGATGGTTCAATGTGTAGAGACAGAAGGTTCAATGAGTAGAGACAGATGGTTCAATGAGTAGAGACAGACGGTTCAGTGTGTAGAGACAGATGGTTCAATGTGTAGAGACAGATGGTTCAAAGTGTAGAGACAGAAGGTTGTATGTGTAGAGACAGATGGTTCAATGTGTAGAGACAGAAGGTCCAGTGTGTAGAGACAGATGGTTCAATGAGTAGAGACAGATGGTTCAATGTGTAGAGACAGATGGTTCAATGTGTAGAGACAGATGGTTCAATGTGTAGAAACAGATGGTTCAAAGTGTAGAGACAGATGGTTCAATGTGTAGAGACAGATGGTTCAATGTGTAGAGACAGATGGTTCAGTGTGTAGAGACAGAAGGTTCAGTGTGTAGAGACAGAAGGTTCAATGAGTAGAGACAGAAGGTTCAGTGTGTAGAGACAGATGGTTCAAAGTGTAGAGACAGAAGGTTGTATGTGTAGAGACAGAAGGTTCAATGAGTAGTGACAGATGGTTCAATGTGTAGAGACAGAAGGTTCAGTGTGTAGAGACAGATGGTTCACTGTGTAGAGACAGATGGTTCAATGAGTAGAGACAGATGGTTCAGTGTGTAGAGACAGATGGTTCAGTGTGTAGAGACAGAAGGTTCAGTGTGTAGAGACAGAAGGTTCAGTGTGTAGAGACAGAAGGTTCAGTGTGTAGAGACAGAAGGTTCAATAAGTAGAGACAGAAGGTTCAGTGTGTAGAGACAGATGGTTCAAAGTGTAGAGACAGAAGGTTCAATGAGTAGAGACAGAAGGTTCAGTGTGTAGAGACAGATGGTTCAAAGTGTAGAGACAGAAGGTTCAGTGTGTAGAGACAGATGGTTCAGTGTGTAGAGACAGAAGGTTCAGTGTGTAGAGACAGATGGTTCAGTGTGTAGAGACAGAAGGTTCAATGAGTAGAGACAGAAGGTTCAGTGTGTAGAAACAGATGGTTCAATGTGTAGAGACAGAAGGTTCAGTGTGTAGAGACAGATGGTCCAATCAGTAGAGACAGATGGTTCAATGTGTAGAGACAGAAGGTTCAATGTGTAGAGACAGATGGTTCAATGAGTAGAGACAGATGGTTCAATGAGTAGAGACAGACGGTTCAGTGTGTAGAGACAGATGGTTCAATGTGTAGAGACAGATGGTTCAAAGTGTAGAGACAGAAGGTTGTATGTGTAGAGACAGATGGTTCAATGTGTAGAGACAGAAGGTCCAGTGTGTAGAGACAGATGGTTCAATGAGTAGAGACAGATGGTTCAATGTGTAGAGACAGATGGTTCAATGTGTAGAGACAGATGGTTCAATGTGTAGAAACAGATAGTTCAAAGTGTAGAGACAGATGGTTCAATGTGTAGAGACAGATTCTTCAATGTGTAGAGACAGATGGTTCAGTGTGTAGAGACAGAAGGTTCAGTGTGTAGAGACAGAAGGTTCAATGAGTAGAGACAGAAGGTTCAGTGTGTAGAGACAGATGGTTCAAAGTGTAGAGACAGAAGGTTGTATGTGTAGAGACAGAAGGTTCAATGAGTAGTGACAGATGGTTCAATGTGTAGAGACAGAAGGTTCAGTGTGTAGAGACAGATGGTTCACTGTGTAGAGACAGATGGTTCAATGAGTAGAGACAGATGGTTCAGTGTGTAGAGACAGATGGTTCAGTGTGTAGAGACAGAAGGTTCAGTGTGTAGAGACAGAAGGTTCAGTGTGTAGAGACAGAAGGTTCAGTGTGTAGAGACAGAAGGTTCAATGAGTAGAGACAGAAGGTTCAGTGTGTAGAGACAGATGGTTTAAAGTGTAGAGACATAAGGTTCAGTGTGTAGAGACAGATGGTTCAATGTGTAGAGACAGAAGGTTCAATGAGTAGAGACAGAAGGTTCAGTGTGTAGAAACAGATGGTTCAATGTGTAGAGACAGAAGGTTCAGTGTGTAGAGACAGATGGTTCAATCAGTAGAGACAGATGGTTCAATGTGTAGAGACAGAAGGTTCAATGTGTAGAGATAGATGGTTCAATGAGTAGAGACAGATGGTTCAATGAGTAGAGACAGATGGTTCAGTGTGTAGAGACAGATGGTTCAATGTGTAGAGACAGATGGTTCAAAGTGTAGAGACAGAAGGTTGTATGTGTAGAGACAGATGGTTCAATGTGTAGAGACAGAAGGTCCAGTGTGTAGAGACAGATGGTTCAATGAGTAGAGACAGATGGTTCAATGTGTAGAGACAGATGGTTCAATGTGTAGAGACAGATGGTTCAATGTGTAGAAACAGATGGTTCAAAGTGTAGAGACAGATGGTTCAATGTGTAGAGACAGATGGTTCAATGTGTAGAGACAGATGGTTCAATGAGTAGAGACAGAAGGTTCAGTGTGTAGAGACAGATGGTTCAATGTGTAGAGACAGATGGTTCAAAGTGTAGAGACAGATGGTTCAATGTGTAGAGACAGATGGTTCAATGTGTAGAGACAGATGGTTCAATGAGTAGTGACAGAAGGTTCAGTGTGTAGAGACAGATGGTTCAATGAGTAGAGACAGATGGTTCAATGTGTAGAGACAGATGGTTAAATGTGTAGAGACAGATGGTTCAATGTGTAGAGACAGATCATTCAATGAGTAGAGACAGATTGTTCAGTGTGTAGAGACAGATGGTTGGTTCAATCAGTAGAGACAGAAGGTTCAGTGTGTAGAGACAGATGGTTCAATGTGTAGAGACAGATGGTTCAAAGTGTAGAGACAGAAGGTTGTATGTGTAGAAACAGAAGGTTCAATGTGTAGTAGAGACAGAAGGTTCAGTGTGTAGAGACAGAAAGTTGTTTGTGTAGAGACAGAAGGTTCAATGTGTAGAGACAGATAGTTCAGTGTGTAGAGACAGATGGTTCAAAGTGTAGAGACAGATGGTTCAATGTGTAGAGACAGTAGGTTCAGTGTGTAGAGACAGATGGTTCAGTGTGTAGAGACAGATGGTTCAGTGTGTAGAGACAGAAGGTTCAGTGTGTAGAGACAGAAGGTTCAGTGTGTAGAGACAGAAGGTTCAGTGTGTAGAGACAGAAGGTTCAATGAGTAGAGACAGAAGGTTAAGTGTGTAGAGGCAGATGGTTCAAAGTGTAGAGACAGAAGGTTCAGTGTGTAGAGACAGATGGTTCAATGAGTAGAGACAGATAGTTCAATGAGTAGAGACAGACGGTTCAGTGTGTAGAAACAGATGGTTCAAAGTGTAGAGACAGATGGTTGTATGTGTAGAGACAGATGGTTCAATGTGTAAAGACAGAAGGTCCAGTGTGTAGAGACAGATGGTTCAATGAGTAGAGACAGTTGGTTCAATGTGTAGAGACAGATGGTTCAATGTGTAGAGATAGATGGTTCAATGTGTAGAAACAGATGGTTCAAAGTGTAGAGACAGATGGTTGAATGTGTAGAGACAGATGGTTCAATGTGTAGAGACAGATGGTTCAGTGTGTAGAGACAGATGGTTCAGTGTGTAGAGACAGATGGTTCAATGTGTAGAGACAGAAGGTTCAGTGTGTAGAAACAGATGGTTCAAAGTGTAGAGACAGATGGTTCAATGTGTAGAGACAGATGGTTCAATGTGTAGAGACAGATGGTTCAGTGTGTAGAGACAGAAGGTTCAGTGTGTAGAGACAGAAGGTTCAATGAGTAGAGACAGAAGGTTCAGTGTGTAGAGACAGATGGTTCAAAGTGTAGAGACAGATGGTTCAATGAGTAGAGACAGAAGGTTCAGTGTGTAGAGAGAGATGGTTCAATGTGTAGAGACAGATGGTTCAAAGTGTAGAGACAGATGGTTCAATGTGTAGAGACAGATGGTTCAATGTGTAGAGACAGATGGTTCATTGAGTAGTGACAGAAGGTTCAGTGTGTAGAGACAGATGGTTCAATGAGTAGAGACAGATGGTTGAATGTGTAGAGACAGATGATTCAATGAGTAGAGACAGATGGTTCAGTGTGTAGAGACAGATGGTTGGTTCAATCAGTAGAGACAGAAGGTTCAGTGTGTAGAGACAGATGGTTCAATGTGTAGAGACAGATGGTTCAAAGTGTAGAGACAGAAGGTTGTATGTGTAGAAACAGAAGGTTCAATGTGTAGAGACAGAAGGTTCAGTGTGTAGAGACAGAAGGTTGTATGTGTAGAGACAGAAGGTTCAATGTGTAGAGACAGAAGGTTCAGTGTGTAGAGACAGATGGTTCAAAGTGTAGAGACAGAAGGTTGTATGTGTAGAGACAGAAGGTTCAATGAGTAGTGACAGATGGTTCAATGTGTAGAGACAGAAGGTTCAGTGTGTAGAGACAGATGGTTCACTGTGTAGAGACAGATGGTTCAATGAGTAGAGACAGATGGTTCAGTGTGTAGAGACAGATGGTTCAGTGTGTAGAGACAGAAGGTTCAGTGTGTAGAGACAGAAGGTTCAGTGTGTAGAGACAGAAGGTTCAGTGTGTAGAGACAGAAGGTTCAATGAGTAGAGACAGAAGGTTCAGTGTGTAGAGACAGATGGTTCAAAGTGTAGAGACAGAAGGTTCAGTGTGTAGAGACAGATGGTTCAGTGTGTAGAGACAGAATGTTCAGTGTGTAGAGACAGAAGGTTCAGTGTGTAGAAACAGAGGGTTCAATCAGTAGAGACAGATGGTTCAAAGTGTAGAGACAGAAGGTTCAATGTGTAGAGACAGATGGTTCAATGAGTAGAGACAGATGGTTCAATGAGTAGAGGCAGATGGTTCAGTGTGTAGAGACAGATGGTTCAATGTGTAGAGAAAGATGGTTCAAAGTGTAGAGACAGAAGGTCCAGTGTGTAGAGACAGATGGTTCAATGAGTCGAGACAGATGGTTCAATGTGTAGAGACAGATGGTTCAATGTGTAGAGACAGATGGTTCAATGTGTAGAAACAGATGGTTCATAGTGTAGAGACAGATGGTTCAATGTGTAGAGACAGAAGGTTCAGTGTGTAGAGACAGAAGGTTCAGTGTGTAGAGACAGAAGGTTCAGTGTGTAGAGACAGAAGGTTCAATAAGTAGAGACAGAAGGTTCAGTGTGTAGAGACAGATGGTTCAAAGTGTAGAGACAGAAGGTTCAATGAGTAGAGACAGAAGGTTCAGTGTGTAGAGACAGATGGTTCAAAGTGTAGAGACAGAAGGTTCAGTGTGTAGAGACAGATGGTTCAGTGTGTAGAGACAGAAGGTTTAGTGTGTAGAGACAGATGGTTCAGTGTGTAGAGACAGAAGGTTCAATGAGTAGAGACAGAAGGTTCAGTGTGTAGAAACAGATGGTTCAATGTGTAGAGACAGAAGGTTCAGTGTGTAGAGACAGATGGTCCAATCAGTAGAGACAGATGGTTCAATGTGTAGAGACAGAAGGTTCAATGTGTAGAGACAGATGGTTCAATGAGTAGAGACAGATGGTTCAATGAGTAGAGACAGACGGTTCAGTGTGTAGAGACAGATGGTTCAATGTGTAGAGACAGATGGTTCAAAGTGTAGAGACAGAAGGTTGTATGTGTAGAGACAGATGGTTCAATGTGTAGAGACAGAAGGTCCAGTGTGTAGAGACAGATGGTTCAATGAGTAGAGACAGATGGTTCAATGTGTAGAGACAGATGGTTCAATGTGTAGAGACAGATGGTTCAATGTGTAGAAACAGATAGTTCAAAGTGTAGAGACAGATGGTTCAATGTGTAGAGACAGATGGTTCAATGTGTAGAGACAGATGGTTCAGTGTGTAGAGACAGAAGGTTCAGTGTGTAGAGACAGAAGGTTCAATGAGTAGAGACAGAAGGTTCAGTGTGTAGAGACAGATGGTTCAAAGTGTAGAGACAGAAGGTTGTATGTGTAGAGACAGAAGGTTCAATGAGTAGTGACAGATGGTTCAATGTGTAGAGACAGAAGGTTCAGTGTGTAGAGACAGATGGTTCACTGTGTAGAGACAGATGGTTCAATGAGTAGAGACAGATGGTTCAGTGTGTAGAGACAGATGGTTCAGTGTGTAGAGACAGAAGGTTCAGTGTGTAGAGACAGAAGGTTCAGTGTGTAGAGACAGAAGGTTCAGTGTGTAGAGACAGAAGGTTCAATGAGTAGAGACAGAAGGTTCAGTGTGTAGAGACAGATGGTTCAAAGTGTAGAGACAGAAGGTTCAGTGTGTAGAGACAGATGGTTCAGTGTGTAGAGACAGAAGGTTCAATGAGTAGAGACAGAAGGTTCAGTGTGTAGAAACAGATGGTTCAATGTGTAGAGACAGAAGGTTCAGTGTGTAGAGACAGATGGTTCAATCAGTAGAGACAGATGGTTCAATGTGTAGAGACAGAAGGTTCAATGTGTAGAGATAGATGGTTCAATGAGTAGAGACAGATGGTTCAATGAGTAGAGACAGATGGTTCAGTGTGTAGAGACAGATGGTTCAATGTGTAGAGACAGATGGTTCAAAGTGTAGAGACAGAAGGTTGTATGTGTAGAGACAGATGGTTCAATGTGTAGAGACAGAAGGTCCAGTGTGTAGAGACAGATGGTTCAATGAGTAGAGACAGATGGTTCAATGTGTAGAGACAGATGGTTCAATGTGTAGAGACAGATGGTTCAATGTGTAGAAACAGATGGTTCAAAGTGTAGAGACAGATGGTTCAATGTGTAGAGACAGATGGTTCAATGTGTAGAGACAGATGGTTCAATGAGTAGAGACAGAAGGTTTAGTGTGTAGAGACAGATGGTTCAATGTGTAGAGACAGATGGTTCAAAGTGTAGAGACAGATGGTTCAATGTGCAGAGACAGATGGTTTAATGTGTAGAGACAGATGGTTCAATGAGTAGTGACAGAAGGTTCAGTGTGTAGAGACAGATGGTTCAATGAGTAGAGACAGATGGTTCAATGTGTAGAGACAGATGGTTAAATGTGTAGAGACAGATGGTTCAATGTGTAGAGACAGATCATTCAATGAGTAGAGACAGATTGTTCAGTGTGTAGAGACAGATGGTTGGTTCAATCAGTAGAGACAGAAGGTTCAGTGTGTAGAGACAGATGGTTCAATGTGTAGAGACAGATGGTTCAAAGTGTAGAGACAGAAGGTTGTATGTGTAGAAACAGAAGGTTCAATGTGTAGAGACAGAAGGTTCAGTGTGTAGAGACAGAAAGTTGTTTGTGTAGAGACAGAAGGTTCAATGTGTAGAGACAGATAGTTCAGTGTGTAGAGACAGATGGTTCAAAGTGTAGAGACAGATGGTTCAATGTGTAGAGATAGTAGGTTCAGTGTGTAGAGACAGATGGTTCAGTGTGTAGAGACAGATGGTTCAGTGTGTAGAGACAGAAGGTTCAGTGTGTAGAGACAGAAGGTTCAGTGTGTAGAGACAGAAGGTTCAGTGTGTAGAGACAGAAGGTTCAATGAGTAGAGACAGAAGGTTAAGTGTGTAGAGGCAGATGGTTCAAAGTGTAGAGACAGAAGGTTCAGTGTGTAGAGACAGATGGTTCAATGAGTAGAGACAGATAGTTCAATGAGTAGAGACAGACGGTTCAGTGTGTAGAAACAGATGGTTCAAAGTGTAGAGACAGATGGTTGTATGTGTAGAGACAGATGGTTCAATGTGTAAAGACAGAAGGTCCAGTGTGTAGAGACAGATGGTTCAATGAGTAGAGACAGTTGGTTCAATGTGTAGAGACAGATGGTTCAATGTGTAGAGATAGATGGTTCAATGTGTAGAAACAGATGGTTCAAAGTGTAGAGACAGATGGTTGAATGTGTAGAGACAGATGGTTCAATGTGTAGAGACAGATGGTTCAGTGTGTAGAGACAGATGGTTCAGTGTGTAGAGACAGATGGTTCAGTGTGTAGAGACAGAAGGTTCAGTGTGTAGAAACAGATGGTTCAAAGTGTAGAGACAGATGGTTCAATGTGTAGAGACAGATGGTTCAATGTGTAGAGACAGATGGTTCAGTGTGTAGAGACAGAAGGTTCAGTGTGTAGAGACAGAAGGTTCAATGAGTAGAGACAGAAGGTTCAGTGTGTAGAGACAGATGGTTCAAAGTGTAGAGACAGATGGTTCAATGAGTAGAGACAGAAGGTTCAGTGTGTAGAGAGAGATGGTTCAATGTGTAGAGACAGATGGTTCAAAGTGTAGAGACAGATGGTTCAATGTGTAGAGACAGATGGTTCAATGTGTAGAGACAGATGGTTCATTGAGTAGTGACAGAAGGTTCAGTGTGTAGAGACAGATGGTTCAATGAGTAGAGACAGATGGTTGAATGTGTAGAGACAGATGATTCAATGAGTAGGGACAGATGGTTCAGTGTGTAGAGACAGATGGTTGGTTCAATCAGTAGAGACAGAAGGTTCAGTGTGTAGAGACAGACGGTTCAATGTGTAGAGACAGATGGTTCAAAGTGTAGAGACAGAAGGTTGTATGTGTAGAAACAGAAGGTTCAATGTGTAGAGACAGAAGGTTCAGTGTGTAGAGACAGAAGGTTGTATGTGTAGAGACAGAAGGTTCAATGTGTAGAGACAGAAGGTTCAGTGTGTAGAGACAGATGGTTCAAAGTGTAGAGAAAGAAGGTTGTATGTGTAGAGACAGAAGGTTCAATGAGTAGTGACAGATGGTTCAATGTGTAGAGACAGAAGGTTCAGTGTGTAGAAACAGATGGTTCAGTGTGTAGAGACAGATGGTTCAATGAGTAGAGACAGATGGTTCAGTGTGTAGAGACAGATGGTTCAGTGTGTAGAGACAGAAGGTTCAGTGTGTAGAGACAGAAGGTTCAGTGTGTAGAGACAGAAGGTTCAGTGTGTAGAGACAGAAGGTTCAATGAGTAGAGACAGAAGGTTCAGTGTGTAGAGACAGATGGTTCAAAGTGTAGAGACAGAAGGTTCAGTGTGTAGAGACAGATGGTTCAGTGTGTAGAGACAGAATGTTCAGTGTGTAGAGACAGAAGGTTCAGTGTGTAGAAACAGAGGGTTCAATCAGTAGAGACAGATGGTTCAAAGTGTAGAGACAGAAGGTTCAATGTGTAGAGACAGATGGTTCAATGAGTAGAGACAGATGGTTCAATGAGTAGAGGCAGATGGTTCAGTGTGTAGAGACAGATGGTTCAATGTGTAGAGAAAGATGGTTCAAAGTGTAGAGACAGAAGGTCCAGTGTGTAGAGACAGATGGTTCAATGAGTCGAGACAGATGGTTCAATGTGTAGAGACAGATGGTTCAATGTGTAGAGACAGATGGTTCAATGTGTAGAAACAGATGGTTCATAGTGTAGAGACAGATGGTTCAATGTGTAGAGACAGAAGGTTCAATGTGTAGAGACAGATGGTTCAATGTGTAGAAACAGATGGTTCATAGTGTAGAGACAGATGGTTCAATGTGTAGAGACAGAAGGTTCAATGTGTAGAGACAGATGGTTCAATGGGTAGAGACAGATGGTTCAATGTGTAGAGACAGATGGTTCAATGTGTAGAGACAGAAGGTTCAATGTGTAGAGACAGACGGTTCAATGAGTAGAGACAGAAGGTTCAGTGTGTAGAGACAGATGGTTCAATGTGTAGAGACAGATGGTTCAAAGTGTAGAGACAGATGGTTCAATGAGTAGAGACAGATGGTTCAATGTGTAGAGACAGATGGTTCAATGTGTAGAGACAGACGGTTCAATGTGTAGAGACAGAAAGTTCAATGTGTAGAGACAGATGGTTCAATGTGTAGAAACAGATGGTTCAAAGTGTAGAGACAGATGGTTCAATGTGTAGAGACAGAAGGTTCAATGTGTAGAGACAGATGGTTCAATGTGTAGAGACAGATGGTTCAATGTGTAGAGACAGATGGTTCAATGTGTAGAGACAGATGGTTCAATGTGTAGAGACAGATGGTTCAATGTGTAGAGACAGATGGTTCAATGAGTAGAGACAGAAGGTTCAGTGTGTAGAGACAGATGGTTCAATGTGTAGAGACAGATGGTTCGAATTGTAGAGACAGATGGTTCAAAGTGTAGAGACAGATGGTTCAATGTGTAGAGACAGATGGTTCAATGTGTAGAGACAGATGGTTCAATGAGTAGTGACAGAAGGTTTAAAGTGTAGAGACAGATGGTTCAATGAGTAGAGACAGATGGTTCAATGTGTAGAGACTGATGGTTCAATGTGTAGAGAAAGATGATTCAATGAGTAGAGACAGATGGTTCAATGAGTAGAGACAGATGGTTCAATGTGTAGAGACAGATGGTTCAATGTGTAGAGACAGATGGTTCAATGTGTAGAAACAGATGGCTCAAAGTGTAGAGACAGATGGTTCAATGTGTAGAGACAGAAGGTTCAATGTGTAGAGACAGATGGTTCAATGAGTAGAGACAGATGGTTCAATGTGTAGAGACAGATGGTTCAATGTGTAGAGACAGATGGTTCAATGTGTAGAGACAGATGGTTCAATGAGTAGAGACAGAAGGTTCAGTGTGTAGAGACAGATGGTTCAATGTGTAGAGACAGATGGTTCAATGTGTAGAGACGGATGGTTCAATGAGTAGAGACAGATGGTTCAGTGTGTAGAGACAGATGGTTCAGTGTGTAGAGACAGAAGGTTCAGTGTGTAGAGACAGATGGTTCAGTGTGTAGAGACAGAAGGTTCAATGAGTAGAGACAGAAGGTTCAGTGTGTAGAGACAGATGGTTCAAAGTGTAGAGACAGAAGGTTCAGTGTGTAGAGACAGATGGTTCAGTGTGTAGAGACAGAAGGTTCAGTGTGTAGAGACAGAAGGTTCAGTGTGTAGAGACAGTTGGTTCAATCAGTAGAGACAGATGGTTCAAAGTGTAGAGACAGAAGGTTCAATGTGTAGAGACAGATGGTTCAATGAGTAGAGACAGATGGTTCAATGAGTAGAGACAGATGGTTCAGTGTGTAGAGACAGATGGTTCAATGTGTAGAGAAAGATGGTTCAAAGTGTAGAGACAGAAGGTTGTATGTGTAGAGACAGATGGTTCAATCAGTAGAGACAGAAGGTTCAATGTGTAGAGACAGATGGTTCAATGAGTAGAGACAGATGGTTCAATGTGTAGAAACAGATGGTTCATAGTGTAGAGACAGATGGTTCAATGTGTAGAGACAGAAGGTTCAATGTGTAGAGACAGATGGTTCAATGTGTAGAAACAGATGGTTCATAGTGTAGAGACAGATGGTTCAATGTGTAGAGACAGAAGGTTCAATGTGTAGAGACAGATGGTTCAATGGGTAGAGACAGATGGTTCAATGTGTAGAGACAGATGGTTCAATGTGTAGAGACAGAAGGTTCAATGTGTAGAGACAGATGGTTCAATGAGTAGAGACAGAAGGTTCAGTGTGTAGAGACAGATGGTTCAATGTGTAGAGACAGATGGTTCAAAGTGTAGAGACAGATGGTTCAATGAGTAGAGACAGATGGTTCAATGTGTAGAGACAGATGGTTCAATGTGTGTAGAGACAGACGGTTCAATGTGTAGAGACAGAAAGTTCAATGTGTAGAGACAGATGGTTCAATGTGTAGAAACAGATGGTTCAAAGTGTAGAGACAGATGGTTCAATGTGTAGAGACAGAAGGGTCCAATGTGTAGAGACAGATGGTTCAATGTGTAGAGACAGATGGTTCAATGTGTAGAGACAGATGGTTCAATGTGTAGAAACAGATGGTTCAAAGTGTAGAGACAGATGGTTCAATGTGTAGAGACAGATGGTTCAATGAGTAGAGACAGAAGGTTCAGTGTGTAGAGACAGATGGTTCAATGTGAGAGACAGATGGTTCTTGAGAATTGTAGAGACAGACATGGTTCAAAGTGTAGAGACAGATGGTTCAATGTGTAGAGACAGATGGTTCAATGTGTAGAGACAGATGGTTCAATGAGTAGTGACAGAAGGTTCAGTGTGTAGAGACAGATGGTTCAATGAGTAGAGACAGATGGTTCAATGTGTAGAGACAGATGGTTCAATGTGTAGAGACAGATGGTTCAATGAGTAGAGACAGATGGTTCAATGAGTAGAGACAGATGGTTCAGTGTGTAGAGACAGATGGTTCAATGTGTAGAGACAGATGGTTCAATGTGTAGAGACAGATGGCCTTGCAATAGTGTAGAGACAGATGGTTCAATGTGTAGAGACAGAAGGTTCAATGTGTAGAGACAGATGGTTCAATGAGTAGAGACAGATGGTTCAATGTGTAGAGACAGATGGTTCAATGTGGTAGAGACAGATGGTTCAATGTGTAGAGACAGATGGTTCAATGAGTAGAGACAGAAGGTTCAGTGTGTAGAGACAGATGGTTCAATGTGTAGAGACAGATGGTTCAATGTGTAGAGACGGATGGTTCAATGAGTAGAGACAGATGGTTCAGTGTGTAGAGACAGATGGTTCAGTGTGTAGAGACAGAAGGTTCAGTGTGTAGAGACAGATGGTTCAGTGTGTAGAGACAGAAGGTTCAATGAGTAGAGACAGAAGGTTCAGTGTGTAGAGACAGATGGTTCAATGTGTAGAGACAGATGGTTCAATGTGTAGAGACAGATGGTTCAATGAGTAGAGACAGATGGTTCAGTGTGTAGAGACAGATGGTTCAGTGTGTAGAGACAGAAGGTTCAGTGTGTAGAGACAGAAGGTTCAGTGTGTAGAGACAGATGGTTCAATGAGTAGAGACAGAAGGTTCAGTGTGTAGAGACAGATGGTTCAATGTGTAGAGACAGAAGGTTCAGTGTGTAGAGACAGATGGTTCAGTGTGTAGAGACAGAAGGTTCAGTGTGTAGAGACAGAAGGTTCAGTGTGTAGAGACAGATGGTTCAATCAGTAGAGACAGATGGTTCAAAGTGTAGAGACAGAAGGTTCAATGTGTAGAGACAGATGGTTCAATGAGTAGAGACAGATGGTTCAATGAGTAGAGACAGATGGTTCAGTGTGTAGAGACAGATGGTTCAATGTGTAGAGAAAGATGGTTCAAAGTGTAGAGACAGAAGGTTGTATGTGTAGAGACAGATGGTTCAATCAGTAGAGACAGAAGGTTCAATGTGTAGAGACAGATGGTTCAATGAGTAGAGACAGATGGTTCAATGTTGTAGAAACAGATGGTTCATAGTGTAGAGACAGATGGTTCAATGTGTAGAGACAGAAGGCTCAATGTGTAGAGACAGATGGTTCAATGTGTAGAAACAGATGGTTCATAGTGTAGAGACAGATGGTTCAATGTGTAGAGACAGAAGGTTCAATGTGTAGAGACAGATGGTTCAATGGGTAGAGACAGATGGTTCAATGTGTAGAGACAGATGGTTCAATGTGTAGAGACAGAAGGTTCAATGTGTAGAGACAGACGGTTCAATGAGTAGAGACAGAAGGTTCAGTGTGTAGAGACAGATGGTTCAATGTGTAGAGACAGATGGTTCAAAGTGTAGAGACAGATGGTTCAATGAGTAGAGACAGATGGTTCAATGTGTAGAGACAGATGGTTCAATGTGTAGAGACAGACGGTTCAATGTGTAGAGACAGAAAGTTCAATGTGTAGAGACAGATGGTTCAATGTGTAGAAACAGATGGTTCAAAGTGTAGAGACAGATGGTTCAATGTGTAGAGACAGAAGGTTCAATGTGTAGAGACAGATGGTTCAATGTGTAGAGACAGATGGTTCAATGTGTAGAGACAGATGGTTCAATGTAATAGAGACAGATGGTTCAATGTGTAGAGACAGATGGTTCAATGTGTAGAGACAGATGGTTCAATGAGTGGAGACAGAAGGTTCAGTGTGTAGAGACAGATGGTTCAATGTGTAGAGACAGATGGTTCGAATTGTAGAGACAGATGGTTCAAAGTGTAGAGACAGATGGTTCAATGTGTAGAGACAGATGGTTCAATGTGTAGAGACAGATGGTTCAATGAGTAGTGACAGAAGGTTTAGTGTGTAGAGACAGATGGTTCAATGAGTAGAGACAGATGGTTCAATGTGTAGAGACTGATGGTTCAATGTGTAGAGAAAGATGATTCAATGAGTAGAGACAGATGGTTCAATGAGTAGAGACAGATGGTTCAATGTGTAGAGACAGATGGTTCAATGTGTAGAGACAGATGGTTCAATGTGTAGAAACAGATGGCTCAAAGTGTAGAGACAGATGGTTCAATGTGTAGAGACAGAAGGTTCAATGTGTAGAGACAGATGGTTCAATGAGTAGAGACAGATGGTTCAATGTGTAGAGACAGATGGTTCAATGTGTAGAGACAGATGGTTCAATGTGTAGAGACAGATGGTTCAATGAGTAGAGACAGAAGGTTCAGTGTGTAGAGACAGATGGTTCAATGTGTAGAGACAGATGGTTCAATGTGTAGAGACGGATGGTTCAATGAATAGAGACAGATGGTTCAGTGTGTAGAGACAGATGGTTCAGTGTGTAGAGACAGAAGGTTCAGTGTGTAGAGACAGATGGTTCAGTGTGTAGAGACAGAAGGTTCAATGAGTAGAGACAGAAGGTTCAGTGTGTAGAGACAGATGGTTCAAAGTGTAGAGACAGAAGGTTCAGTGTGTAGAGACAGATGGTTCAGTGTGTAGAGACAGAAGGTTCAGTGTGTAGAGACAGAAGGTTCAGTGTGTAGAGACAGTTGGTTCAATCAGTAGAGACAGATGGTTCAAAGTGTAGAGACAGAAGGTTCAATGTGTAGAGACAGATGGTTCAATGAGTAGAGACAGATGGTTCAATGAGTAGAGACAGATGGTTCAGTGTGTAGAGACAGATGGTTCAATGTGTAGAGAAAGATGGTTCAAAGTGTAGAGACAGAAGGTTGTATGTGTAGAGACAGATGGTTCAATCAGTAGAGACAGAAGGTTCAATGTGTAGAGACAGATGGTTCAATGAGTAGAGACAGATGGTTCAATGAGTAGAGACAGATGGTTCAGTGTGTAGAGACAGATGGTTCAATGTGTAGAGACAGATGGTTCAAAGTGTAGAGACAGAAGGTTGTATGTGTAGAGACAGATGGTTCAATGTGTAGAGACAGATGGTTCAATGTGTAGAAACAGATGGTTCAAAGTGTAGAGACAGATGGTTCAATGTGTAGAGACAGATGGTTCAATGTGTAGAGACAGATGGTTCAATGAGTAGAGACAGAAGGTTCAGTGTGTAGAGACAGATGGTTCAGTGTGTAGAGACAGATGGTTCAAAGTGTAGAGACAGATGGTTCAATGTGTAGAGACAGATGGTTTAATGTGTAGAGACAGATGGTTCAATGAGTAGTGACAGAAGGTTCAGTGTGTAGAGACAGATGGTTCAATGAGTAGAGACAGATTGTTCAATGTGTAGAGACAGATGGTTCAATGTGTAGAGACAGATGGTTCAATGTGTAGAGACAGATGATTCAATGAGTAGAGACAGATTGTTCAGTGTGTAGAGACAGATGGTTGGTTCAATCAGTAGAGACAGAAGGTTCAGTGTGTAGAGACAGATGGTTCAATGTGTAGAGACAGATGGTTCAAAGTGTAGAGACAGAAGGTTGTATGTGTAGAAACCGAAGGTTCAATGTGTAGAGACAGAAGGTTCAGTGTGTAGAGACAGAAGGTTCAATGAGTAGAGACAGAAGGTTCAGTGAGTAGTGACAGATGGTTCAAAGTGTAGAGACAGAAGGTTGTATGTGTAGAGACAGATGGTTCAATGAGTAGTGACAGATGGTTCAATGTGTAGAGACAGAAGGTTCAGTGTGTAGAGACAGATGGTTCAGTGTGTAGATACAGATGGTTCAATGAGTAGAGACAGATGGTTCAGTGTGTAGAGACAGAAGGTTCAGTGTGTAGAGACAGACGGTTCAGTGTGTAGAGACAGAAGGTTCAGTGTGTAGAGACAAATGGTTCAAAGTGTAGAGACAGAAGGTTGTATGTGTAGAGACAGATGGTTCAGTGTGTAGAGACAGATGGTTCAGTGTGTAGAGACAGAAGGTTCATTGTGTAGAGACAGAAGGTTCGGTGTGTAGAGACAGAAGGTTCAGTGTGTAGAGACAGAAGGTTCAATGAGTAGAGACAGAAGGTTCAGTGTGTAGAGGCAGATGGTTCAAAGTGTAGAGACAGAAGGTTCAGTGTGTAGAGACAGATGGTTCAATGTGTAGAGACAGAAGGTTCAGTGTGTAGCGACAGAAGGTTCAGTGTGTAGAGACAGAAGGTTCAATGAGTAGAGACAGAAGGTTCAGTGTGTAGAGACAGATGGTTCAAAGTGTAGAGACAGAAGGTTGTATGTGTAGAGACAGATGGTTCAATGAGTAGTGACAGATGGTTTAATGTGTAGAGACAGAAGGTTCAGTGTGTAGAGACAGATGGCTCAGTGTGTAGAGACAGATGGTTCAATGAGTAGAGACAGATGGTTCAGTGTGTAGAGACAGAAGGTTCAGTGTGTAGAGACAGAAGGTTCAGTGTGTAGAGACAGAAGGTTCAGTGTGTAGAGACAGATGGTTCAAAGTGTAGAGACAGAAGGTTGTATGTGTAGAGACAGATGGTTCAGTGTGTAGAGACAGATGGTTCAATGAGTAGAGACAGATGGTTCAGTGTGTAGAGACAGATGGTTCAGTGTGTAGAGACAGAAGGTTCAGTGTGTAGAGACAGATGGTTCAGTGTGTAGAGACAGAAGGTTCAGTGTGTAGAGACAGAAGGTTCAATGAGTAGAGACAGAAGGTTCAGTGTGTAGAGACAGATGGTTCAAAGTGTAGAGACAGAAGGTTGTATGTGTAGAGACAGAAGGTTCAATGAGTAGTGACAGATGGTTCAATGTGTAGAGACAGAAGGTTCAGTGTGTAGAGACAGATGGTTCAGTGTGTAGAGACAGATGGTTTAATGAGTAGAGACAGATGGTTCAGTGTGTAGAGACAGATGGTTCAGTGTGTAGAGACAGAAGGTTGTATGTGTAGAGACAGATGGTTCAATGTGTAGAGACAGATGGTTCAAAGTGTAGAGACAGAAGGTTGTATGTGTAGAAACCGAAGGTTCAATGTGTAGAGACAGAAGGTTCAGTGTGTAGAGACAGAAGGTTGTTTGTGTAGAGACAGAAGGTTCAATGTGTAGAGACAGAAGGTTCAGTGTGTAGAGACAGATGGTTCAATGAGTAGAGACAGAAAGTTGTTTGTGTAGAGACAGAAGGTTCAGTGTGTAGAGACAGATGGTTCAATGTGTAGAGACAGAAGGTTCAGTGTGTAGAGACAGATGGTTCAGTGTGTAGAGACAGATGGTTCAATGAGTAGAGACAGATGGTTCAGTGTGTAGAGACAGATGGTTCAGTGTGTAGAGACAGAAGGTTCATTGTGTAGAGACAGAAGGTTCGGTGTGTAGAGACAGAAGGTTCAGTGTGTAGAGACAGAAGGTTCAATGAGTAGAGACAGAAGGTTCAGTGTGTAGAGGCAGATGGTTCAAAGTGTAGAGACAGAAGGTTCAGTGTGTAGCGACAGAAGGTTCAGTGTGTAGAGACAGAAGGTTCAATGAGTAGAGACAGAAGGTTCAGTGTGTAGAGACAGATGGTTCAAAGTGTAGAGACAGAAGGTTGTATGTGTAGAGACAGATGGTTCAATGAGTAGTGACAGATGGTTCAATGTGTAGAGACAGAAGGTTCAGTGTGTAGAGACAGATGGTTCAGTGTGTAGAGACAGATGGTTCAATGAGTAGAGACAGATGGTTCAGTGTGTAGAGACAGAAGGTTCAGTGTGTAGAGACAGAAGGTTCAGTGTGTAGAGACAGAAGGTTCAGTGTGTAGAGACAAATGGTTCAAAGTGTAGAGACAGAAGGTTGTATGTGTAGAGACAGATGGTTCAGTGTGTAGAGACAGATGGTTCAGTGTGTAGAGACAGAAGGTTCATTGTGTAGAGACAGAAGGTTCAATGAGTAGAGACAGAAGGTTCAGTGTGTAGAGGCAGATGGTTCAAAGTGTAGAGACAGAAGGTTCAGTGTGTAGAGACAGATGGTTCAATGTGTAGAGACAGAAGGTTCAGTGTGTAGCGACAGAAGGTTCAGTGTGTAGAGACAGATGGTTCAAAGTGTAGAGACAGAAGGTTGTATGTGTAGAGACAGATGGTTCAATGAGTAGTGACAGATGGTTCAATGTGTAGAGACAGAAGGTTGTATGTGTAGAGACAGATGGTTCAATGAGTAGTGACAGATGGTTTAATGTGTAGAGACAGATGGTTCAATGAGTAGTGACAGAAGGTTCAGTGTGTAGAGACAGATGGTTCAATGAGTAGAGACAGATGGTTCAATGTGTAGAGACAGATGGTACAATGTGTAGAGACAGATGGTTCAATGTGTAGAGACAGATGATTCAATGAGTAGAGACAGATTGTTCAGTGTGTAGAGACAGATGGTTGGTTCAATCAGTAGAGACAGAAGGTTCAGCGTGTAGAGACAGATGGTTCAATGTGTAGAGACAGATGGTTAAAAGTGTAGAGACAGAAGGTTGTATGTGTAGAAACAGAAGGTTCAATGTGTAGAGACAGAAGGTTCAGTGTGTAGAGACAGAAGGTTGTTTGTGTAGAGACAGAAGGTTCAATGTGTAGAGACAGAAGGTTCAGTGTGTAGAGACAGATGGTTCAAAGTGTAGAGACAGATGGTTCAATGTGTAGAGAAAGAAGGTTCAATGAGTAGTGACAGATGGTTCAATGTGTAGAGACAGTAGGTTCAGTGTGTAGAGACAGATGGTTCAGTGTGTAGAGACAGATGGTTCAATGAGTAGAGACAGAAGGTTCAGTGTGTAGAGACAGATGGTTCAGTGTGTAGAGACAGAAGGTTCATTGTGTAGAGACAGAAGGTTCGGTGTGTAGAGACAGAAGGTTCAGTGTGTAGAGACAGAAGGTTCAATGAGTAGAGACAGAAGGTTCAGTGTGTAGAGGCAGATGGTTCAAAGTGTAGAGACAGAAGGTTCAAAGTGTAGAGACAGATGGTTCAATGTGTAGAGACAGAAGGTTCAGTGTGTAGCGACAGAAGGTTCAGTGTGTAGAGACAGAAGGTTCAATGAGTAGAGACAGAAGGTTCAGTGTGTAGAAACAGATGGTTCAAAGTGTAGAGACAGAAGGTTGTATGTGTAGAGACAGATGGTTCAATGAGTAGTGACAGATGGTTCAATGTGTAGAGACAGAAGGTTCAGTGTGTAGAGACAGATGGTTCAGTGTGTAGAGACAGATGGTTCAATGAGTAGAGACAGATGGTTCAGTGTGTAGAGACAGAAGGTTCAGTGTGTAGAGACAGAAGGTTCAGTGTGTAGAGACAGAAGGTTCAGTGTGTAGAGACAAATGGTTCAAAGTGTAGAGACAGAAGGTTGTATGTGTAGAGACAGATGGTTCAGTTATTGCTGTAGAGACAGATGGTTCAGTGTGTAGAAGAGCATAGGAAGGTCCATTGTGTAGAGACAGAAGGTTCAGTGGTGTGTAGAGACAGAAGGTTCAGTGTGTAGAGACAGAAGGTTCAGTGTGTAGAGGCAGATGGTTCAAAGTGTAGAGACAGAAGGTTCAGTGTGTAGAGACAGATGGTTCAATGTGTAGAGACAGAAGGTTCAGTGTGTAGCGACAGAAGGTTCAGTGTGTAGAGACAGAAGGTTCAATGAGTAGAGACAGAAGGTTCAGTGTGTAGAGACAGATGGTTCAAAGTGTAGAGACAGAAGGTTGTATGTGTAGAGACAGATGGTTCAATGAGTATTGACAGATGGTTCAATGTGTAGAGACAGAAGGTTCAGTGTGTAGAGACAGATGGTTCAGTGTGTAGAGACAGATGGTTCAATGAGTAGAGACAGATGGTTCAGTGTGTAGAGACAGAAGGTTCAGTGTGTAGAGACAGAAGGTTCAGTGTGTAGAGACAGAAGGTTCGGTGTGTAGAGACAGATGGTTCAAAGTGTAGAGACAGAAGGTTGTATGTGTAGAGACAGATGGTTCAGTGTGTAGAGACAGATGGTTCAATGAGTAGAGACAGATGGTTCAGTGTGTAGAGACAGATGGTTCAGTGTGTAGAGACAGAAGGTTCAGTGTGTAGAGACAGAATGTTCAGTGTGTAGAGACAGAAGGTTCAGTGTGTAGAGACAGAAGGTTCAATGAGTAGAGACAGAAGGTTCAGTGTGTAGAGGCAGATGGTTCAAAGTGTAGAGACAGAAGGTTCAGTGTGTAGAGACAGATGGTTCAATGTGTAGAGACAGAAGGTTCAGTGTGTAGAGACAGAAGGTTCAGTGTGTAGAGACAGAAGGTTGAATGAGTAGAGACAGAAGGTTCAGTGTGTAGAGACAGAAGATTCAGTGTGTAGAGACAGATGGTTTAATCAGTAGAGACAGATGGTTCAATGTGTAGAGACAGATGGTTCAATCAGTAGAGACAGATGGTTCAATCAGTAGAGACAGATGGTTCAATGAGTAGAGACAGATGGTTCAATGAGTAGAGACAGATGGTTGTATGTGTAGAGACAGATTGTTCAAAGTGTAGAGACAGAAGGTTCAATGTGTAGAGACAGAAGGTTCAATGAGTAGAGATAGAAGGTTCAATGAGTAGAGACAGATGGTTCAATGTGTAGAGACAGAAGGTTCAATGAGTAGAGACAGATGGTTGAATGAGTAGAGACAGATGGTTCAATGAGTAGAAACAGATAGTTCAATGTTTAGAGATAGTTCAATGTTTAGAGATAGTTCAATGTTTAGAGATAGTTCAATGTGTAGAGATAGTTCAATGTTTAGAGATAGTTCAATGTTTAGAGATAGGTTCCAATGTTTTACGAGATAGTTCAATGTTTAGAGAGATAGTTCTATATTTAGAGATGGTTCAATTTGCTGAGAATGGTTCCATGTTTTTAGAGATAGTTCAATGTTTAGAGATAGTACAATTTGTAGAGATCAGTTCCAATGTTTTAGAGATAGTTCAATGTTTAGAGATAGTTCAATGTTTAGAGATAGTTCAATGTGTAGAGATAGTTCAATGTGTAGAGATAGTTCAATATTTAGAGATAGTTCAATGTGTAGAGATAGTTCAATGTTTAGAGATAGTTCAATGTGTAGAGATAGTTCAATGTTTAGAGATAGTTCAATGTTTAGAGATAGTTCAATGTTTAGAGATAGTTCAATGTTTAGAGATAGTTCAATGTTTAGAGATAGTTCAATGTTTAGAGATAGTTCAATGTTTAGAGATAGACGGTTCTATTTGTAATTTAGGGAGGGGGAGTTTAAGTTAAAGAACATTATTCTTACTTTATTTTTATTAAAAAAAAATTAAATAACATTTTATGTCCTTAGCTTTATATAACCTTTCGATATCCATGATTGATAAAATAAATAATGTACATGATTGTAATTAAAAAAAAAAGATTTTCTGTTATGTAGTGAATTGAAAGTAATTGAATGAACAATACATGTATATAACAATAATAATACAATACATGTACAATAATAACACAATACATGTATATAACAATAATAACACAATACATGTATATTATCGTTTAATTATTTATAAGGTAAATTTCATTTGTCAAGTGTCAACGGAGACCGAGGATGATGTTTATAACAATAAATTACAGATATAAACAGTGGTGTCACTATGGTTGGTGTCACTATGGTTGGTGTCACTATGGTTGGTGTCACTATGGTTGGTGTCACTATGGTTGGTGTCACCAGGTGCGGAAAAATCAGGGTGTCCACCCCCTCTCTACGTCTTTTACCATGAGCAATGGTACATATTTCGATTTTCCCTGCACCACACCTAAGGAGATTTACTATTAAATATTTTGGCGATAAAAACAATAAAAGTATTACTGACTGTATTTCAGAAAGAAGTACATTACTTTCATTAAACTGAGTAAACTAAGTCTGCAATTTCATAAAACCACGTGACTAAATGCGTCCCTTTTTTTTAGAATGTTTGCAAAAAAACTATAGATTGATCCGAACAGTTTTGATCTGTATTCGTTTACCTAGCTTCAGACGCTGTGCATGATGACACCCTGTGCTACAGCTCTATATGGTGGCACCCTTTGTTACTGCTCTGCATGGTGAGAATCAATGAATCTTTCAGTCTCACGGATTAAAGTCCTCCGCTATATCTCTCATGGTGCCCTCAATGGTCATTTCACTATTGACTATGGTAAGGTTGAAGAGAGGACTTACTAAAAACTGTCGTATTAGTTGTCTATATGATCCAATCTCATTTTTACAGAGACTTCACACACTGCTCTATATGGTGACACCAGTGCTACTGCTCTATATGGTGACACCTTGTGCTACTGATCTATATGGTGACACCTTGTGCAACTGCTCTATATGGTGACACCTTGTGCTACTGGACATGTTTTTAACTATGATCGGTTATAAAACCGACTATACCGATTTTGTTCTGCTATGTAATTTAGAACTTCTTTTTGGTGTCACTCCTAATATAGTGTCATCAGGTGCAGTCCGCAGCCCCTAGTGACGCCACTGGATATACACACCTTTCCAAGTCCTATTGTTTACTGAACTGGTCTCAATAGGGACATGTTTATAATACATTACAAGTATGCATAACTATTGACAACACAATGTTTAAAAAATAAACAAGACTTGTCTGGTGTCATCAGGGGCTGAGAAACACGTCAATGAAATGGTTCAACTCAAGATCCTTGAACCTGACAAAATGGCCGTCCTAGAAGGAATCTCTACTGTCACAGATTGTTTAAATGCAGCTCAGTCAAAAGTTGCAGTTTCTATTGCTGAAGAAATTGTCAATTTGTGGTGTCAACAGGTTGAAATGGTAATACAAAATAATTGTTCACTAGTAAGAATATGTAAAGTACACGAGTTAAACTCGAACTGTGTCAGTCTCCTACTTACAGTCTATGTTCATCACCCATGGGTATTATATTATTGACACAGTCCTTCTCTTCGCAGTGGTGGCGAACCTTTTTATGGCCGAGTGCCCAAAATTCATCCAAAGAACCATTTATTTATAGCAAAGTGCCAAACCTCCATTTCAAATTAAAGGAAGTGATATTTTAGTCGCGTTCCGACTGAAGAGGTTCTGAGTTGCGACTGGTGAGGCTCTGCTGTGGTACTTGTTTAGGGGGTTCTATACAAGATACGTTGTGTTTGAACCTATTCTACGGTCGAACGGCGACCCTTTACATATTACAATTATTAAATGCTAAAAATAGATAATTAAAATCTATACTCCCGCCTTATTCTGTATTTTCCTCTCTTTTCCTATTTTATATTCTCTCTACTTCCCCCCCCCCCCAATAACGATCCAGTTTGTAAATGCAATTGTAATTATCCCTTTCTATATCATGCTTTCTCTTTCCCAGCCCTACATATTCTTTCTTTTCTATTGCCCTTCATATACTGTATCCCAAGTGTATTAATGTTTACTTTCTGTACCCTGCAAAACTTTGTTTTATCATGAAAAGGTCGATGTTATTATGTGGGTCTATTTATTTTTATTTTGATAATATTAAACACGAAACTGAGAAACTAAGTAGTCTCTTTTTCCCTTCTAACAACCTAAAGTATTTAAGCTATTTGAAAAAAAAAAGTGTCGCTTTTATAAATATTTTGGAAATAGCTAAATTGTTTTTTTCTAAAATAAAAAACAAGTATCGAATCGAGACGCAGGCAAGAAACCATTAACATTTAAACACTAAACATTTTTCTTAATTCTTACTTTCGATGTACAGCAGACAAACTGACAAACTTGGAATAGATATATAGATATATGATGTTATGTTAATATTGTGTCAATGTCTCTCAACTTTCAATATTTACATAAATTCATGATGTTAATTTTGGGCACACGGCCATAAAAAGGTTCGCCACCAATGTCTCACAACTTTCTATATTTATATAGATATATGACGTTAATATTGTGTCAATGTCTCACAACTTTCAATATTCATATAGACATATGACGTTAATATTGTGTCAATGTCTCACAACTTTCTATATTTATATAGATATATGATGTTAATATGTGTCAATGTCTCACAACTTTCTATATTTATATAGATTTATGACGTTAATATTCAATGAATGTCTCACACCTTTCTATATTTGTATAAATTCATGACGTTAGCTGTTGTATCAATGTCTTACAACATTCAATATTTGTATAAATTCATGACGTTAACTGTTGTATCAATGTCTCACAACTTTCAATATTTGTATAAATTCATGACGTTAACTGTTGTATCAATGTCCCTTCTTACCGTTCCCAGTCTACCAATTATATGTTTCATTAAAACATCCCAGAATGCTAAGGCCCCAACTCTTTTGACCTTTCCTTGTCAGTTCAGTCATCCATCTGATGGTAACAAAGTGTGTTGAACTTTCTCTTTGATGTACGTACCCCACTATCACTTGCCACAAAAGAATAATGTCTTTAACCCTGAACTTAAAATTTAAGAAAATACATACGTGTCCCTGTCCTGAAAATTTGAACTGGTTAATTAAAAGGGATGGTTGTATAGCTATACTGAAAAAGACAATGTTAATGTTTTAGAATTTCTGGTATAAAAATTAAGGGAACAAACTATCTGTTTGAATACCATCGGTTTGAACACAATCTGTTTGAACACTGTCTATTTGAATACCATTTGTTTCAACACCATGTGATTTAACATAATCTACTTGAGCACCATTTGTTTGAACACCATTGGTATGACCACCATTTGTTTGAACACCATTGGTATGACCACCATTTGTTTGAACACCATTGTTGAACACCATTTGTTTCAACACCATCTGTTTCAACACCATTGTTTCAAAACCTGACCCGGACATTGAGAGTCATTTATGATCGGTCACATCTATTGGCCTCGGCAGTCTATTCCTACAGGCATAGTGAGTCCTGTGCCTAACGCCCACAAACCTAAAAGTGCCCACGAAAGTCTCGACATTGGGCTCCCAGAGTTTGAAGATGTGTCAACAATATTTGTCTGGAGGAGTCCATACTTACTTGTATATAGTGACACTTAATATCATTGTATATGTTTACAACAGACTGGTGAGACAATCGTATATGCCAACATTTTAAGAGAGTATTATTTTCTGTTTGGGGTTTTGCCCCATTTATATTGAGACTAACAGAAACCGAGTCTTATCCCTTTATTTCATGAAATGTGTACTTTGAAAAAAAAACAGAATCAAAGTATGATTTTTATAATGCATGCAGAATAAGAAAAGGCCCCCTGGAATTGGGGCCCTATGAAGCCGCAATAGTCGTCTATCTATAAGAATACCTCTGATAGTTGGAGAGTATTTCGTTCTATAAATAAACTTGGGAAAAGTGGTTGTTTTTTTAAATGTACTCCTCCCCCCTCCCCTCTTTACCAGCTGGAATGCATTTACAATTTTAGTAAACTAATTAGAAAAATGTACAACTTTAACCAAATTACAACTGAAATATATATATTACATTTTTTTGGTTTTATTCCTTTCAGATATTGAATGCAGCCGGCTGTATTAGACGTGAAGCTGATGATATTGGGCCAAAGAAAGAATTAGAATTTTGGCTGGGACGTACAGCACACTTTAGCTACCTGCTCCAACAAATTCGTGGTTTGAAATCTCGAATGATCTTTCACGTTCTACATATTTGTAAATCCCCTGTCATGAGTACGTGGCGGGAACTTGATATGAAAGTTACAGACCAAACAAATGAAGCCAGAGATAACACTAAATACCTGTACACATTGGAGAAATACTGTGAACCTCTGTATAGATGTCAGCCGGTGGGTGCAGTTAAACATTAACCTTTACTGACATCAATCAAACATTAGTTTAGCCCAGTGGTTCACAATCTTTTTTAAGTCATAAACACATCCTATAATACGTGTATGTATGGGATATGAACCTTTTAAAATCATGAACGTAATCAAAATAACATTATTATCAATAAATAAATCCATAATTGAAACGAAACACAAGGGCACGCTTAGAATAAATGATATATAAAATTGGTCTGTTTGAAAATTAAAATGTTTCATAATCACTGGGCTAATCAGCCACTTCAGTGTGTCCATTTCTATCATCACTGGTTATTTCTATTCAATTGTGCACTGTTTATTTCTATACCATTGTGCACTGGTTATTTCTATACAATTGAGAGAGTACTCGTTAAAACCCTTTCCTGGTGTTTTTTTTAGTAGTTAGAACCCCTAGCAGGAGTATCAGGTGGAACCACTAGCAGGAGTATCAGATAGAACCACTAGCATGGTTGTGTATTAGGTAGAACCACTAGCATGGTTGTGTATTAGGTAGAACCACTAACATGGTTGTGTATTAGGTAGAACCACTAGCATGGTTGTGTATTAGGTAGAACCCCTAGCAGGAGTATCAGGTAGAACCACTAGCATGGTTGTGTATTAGGTAGAACCACTAGCATGGTTGTGTATTAGGTAGAACCACTAGCATGGTTGTGTATTAGGTAGAACCCCTAGCAGGAGTATCAGGTAGAACCACTATCATGGTTGTGTATTAGGTAGAACCACTAGCATGGTTGTGTATTAGGTAGAACCACTAGCATGGTTGTGTATTAGGTAGAACCACTAGCATGGTTGTGTATTAGGTAGAACCGCTAGCATGGTTGTGTATTAGGTAGAACCACTAGCATGGTTGTGTATTAGGTAGAACCACTAGCATGGTTGTGTATTAGGTAGAACCCCTAGCAGGAGTGAGTATAAGGTTGAATCCCTAGCAGGGTTATTATTAGGTAGAACTCCTAGCAGGAGTGAGTATAAGGTAGAACCACTAGCATGGTTGTGTATTGGGTAGAACCCCTAGCAGGAGTGAGTATAAGGTAGAACCCCTAGCATGGTTGTTATTAGGTAGAACTCCTAGCAGGAGTGAGTATAAGGTTGAACCCCTAGCATGGTTGTGTATTAGGTAGAACCCCTAGCAGGAGTGAGTATAAGGTTGAACCCCTAGCAGGGTTGTGTATTAGGTAGAACTCCTAGCACGGTTGTGTATCAGGTAGAAGAAACCTTAGCAGGAGTGTGTATAAGGTAGATATCCTCTCAGGATCCCCCCCCCCAGATAATTTTTAAAATAAAAAAATGTATTTATTGCAACAATCATGCAGAACAGTCTATAAAATGTAATATAATATATAGAAACATGAAACAATGTTATTGTAATTACGCTTGAAAGCCGTGGCGTCATAATTAGAGGCCTGGGACCATCACGGGCCACAGAAGTGGGTAATAATTGTCTTATGAATGGCTCCTTCAAAGTGTGCGCGTGCTTCAATCAGCGAACGACATACTCTCTAAATGATCATTTATTTTCATTTAATCGCCTCGCTCTTCAATGATCAAGTTTTTTTTACAATTTGCGTAATATAAAACAAAATAGGGACACTCCAATCTTCCACTAAAACAGAATTATTTACGTGTACAACATTTAAAATAAATATTTAAAGTCACTACTATCTAGAAGCCAGTTACCATAATCAGGTTTACTAATGAACAAAGAATCCCTTCTCTTCAGTCCTGAGAATAATTTAAACGTTTCATTACTGCGAGGGCCGTAATCTATTTGGCCGAGACTTAGGTCCGCGTTCATTGGGCTGTATCTAATATATCTGATCATTTCAATCGCAAAAATAGTCTCTCTTAGCGAGTCTTAGGTAACTAACCCTGCTTTCTGTCGTCCATTGCTTAACTTATTTTGAACATGCTCCAGTTCCCTCTTGATTGCAATGGTAGTCTACCAGGGAAGATGATTAGGTTTGATATTACATAGTAATACCAATAATTTGAACACCACGGATTTATTTCATTGACAGGAATTTATTGGGGACGTTTGGGTATTTAACACTCCATCATTAGTGACGGCTGGTGATGGAATAATCTTTCATTAATGACGTATGGTGATGGAACAATCTATCATTAGTGACGGCTGGTGATGGAATAATCTATCATTAGTTACGTTTGGGTATTGAACAATCTTTTCATTAGTGACGGATGGTGATGGAACATTCTATCATTTGTGACTGGTGGTGATGGAACAATCTTATGGTAAAGGATTGCAATTTATGAACTGGTTTATAATGAGAAACTCAATTCCTGTTCCATGGTTCATAATAGTTTATTAACAATATAATAAAATATAAACAGTAGAATAAATCCAATATAAACTGAATTATCACAATGACTAATAATCTCCTTAAGTCAATGAATAAACACTTGTCAACTTTCCAATAAACTCAACTGATTAACTAAACTCATATACTCTGCTACACTGACTGAACTGAACTGAACTTCCTAACTGAACTTGCTGACTCGCTAACTGACTGATGATCATCTAACTGAACTCAACTCTTTAACTGAACTCCGAACTGAACTTCCTAAACTGACTGTCTCTCTTAACTGAACTCTTTAACTGAACTGACTCGCTAACTGACTGATGATCTCCGTATCTTACAAACAGCCTCTTATATAATATAATATATATAATATAATATATAATATGCACTCATCATTACTCGAACATTCTACTCTATCACCTTCTTAGACAATCCTATTTTCTATAAACATAATATTTATACTCTCGAAATAACTAGAGTCTTGACCCCGTGACCTCAGGTTGACCTGGTTGACCAAGCTCCAAACATACACACACACCTGTGTGCATAGTACACACACTTATACCATGACACTTATCATTAGTGACGGATGGTGATGGAACAATCTATCATTAGTGACGGCTGGTGATGGAACAATCTATCATTAGTTACGTTTGGGTATAACAATCTTTTCATTAGTGACGGGTGGTGATGGAATATTCTATCATTAGTGACGGATGATGATGGAACAACTAATTATATTGACTCAGTGGCGTCACTAGGGGGTGCGGACCAAAATGCAAAATATCTAGTTTTAGGCCTATATCCTTATTTTGTAATTTAAAATAATTCAAAGCCGTATTAAATTTTTAAAAATAAATAAAAATTTCTCCGATTATTTACAGCAAATTACTTTATGAGACTTCGAAAAAAATTAATGCCAAATATAAAAATATCTCCGATTATTAACAGACACTGCATACTTTTTATTATTAATTATTTTAATGAAATTATTGGTATACTTGCACTGACCTATAGATATCAATTATCGCTAAAATCCTGAACCCGTTAACGGAAAAAAATAATAAAGTCGCGCATGCGCACATATTTACAAAAGTTGATCCGTAAGTACAAATATAATTTGTTTTATTAACATTTAAATAATTTTAAAATTTTTACATTTAACCAACCAAATTTCAAATAATTTCATTTTATTTATTTATATTTATACTAGTTGCAGGTACCCGGCTTTGCCCGGGTTTAAAATAAGGTTTTCTGTTTACCTTCTGTTTTCTCCCTACCCCCTCTCTCCCTTCCTCTCTCTCCCTCCCTCTCCCTCCCTCCCTTTCTCCCTACCTCCTTCTCCCTCCCTCCCTCTCCCCCTCTCTCCCATTTCTCTCTCTCCCCACCCTCCCTCTGCCATCCCTCCCCTCTCCTCCCCCCTCCTTCTCTCCCCCCCCTGTCCACGGCTCCCCCTTCCCTCCCTCTCTCCTCCTTCCTCATCTTCCTCTCTCCCCCCTCTCCCCGCCCCTCTCTCTCTCTTTATCTCTTCCTCCCATTTCTCCCATCCCTCTCCCTCTCCCTCTCTCCTTACCCCTCCCCTCTCTCTCCCCCCCTCTCCCTACCCCCTCTCTCCCTCCCTTCCTTTCTCCCACCCTCCCCTCTCTCCACCTCTCTCCCTCTTCCCTCCCTCCCTCCCCCATTCCCTCTCCCCTCCCCCTGCCCCCTCCTCCTCTTCATCTCTCTCCCTCCCTCCCTCTCTCCCACCCTCTCTCTCTCCCACCCTCCTGTCCCTCTCCCCCACCCTCTCTCTCCCTCCCTCTCTCCCCCCCCTCCTCTCCCTCCCCCACCCTCTCTCTCTCCCTCCCCTCTCTCCCACCCTCTCTCTCTCCCTCCCTCCCACCCTCTCTCTCTCTCCCATTCTCTCTCTCCCTCCCCCCACCCTCTCTCTTTCCCCCACCCTCTCCCTCCCCCTCTCTCTCCCCACCCTCTCTCTCCCACCCTCTCTCTCCCTCTCCCCCCCCCCCTCCCTCTCTCCACTCCTCTGTCTCTCCCACCCTCTCTCTCCCCACCCTCTTCTCTCCCTCTCCCTCTCTACCTCTCTCTCTCTCCCCACCCTCTCTCCCTCCCTCCCTCCCCACACCCTCTCTCTCTCTCCCACCTCTCTCCCTCCCTCTCTCTCCCACCCTCTCTCTCTCCTCTCCCCCCACCCCCTCTCTCTCCCACCCTCTCTCCCACCCTCTCTCCCTCCCTCTCTCCCCACACCCTCTCTCTCCCTCTCTCCCACCCTCTCTCTCCCTCTCCCTTATCTCCCTTTCTCTCTCTCCCTCTCCCTCTCTCTCTCCCCCTCTCCCCTCCTTCCTGTCATCCCCTGTCCATCCCCTCCCTCTCCCTCTCTCTCCCTCTCCCCCCACCCTCTCTCTCTCCCACACCCTCTCTCTCTCCCACCCTCTCTCCCTCCCTCTCTCCCACCCTCTCTCTCCCTCTCTCCCCACCCCTCTCTCCCTCTCCCATCTCCCTTTCTCTCTCTCCCTCTCCCATCTCCCCCTCTCCCCCTCCCTTCTGTCCCCCTGTCCATCCCCCTCCCTCCCTCTCTCCCCTCCCTCCCTCCCTCCCTCCCCCCCTCTCTCACCCTCCTTTCCTCTCTCTCCCCCCCCTGCCCCCCCTCTCTCTCTTATCTCTCCTCTCCCTCCCTCCCTCCCTCCCTCTCTCTCTCTCTCTATATATATATATATATATTTATATATATATTATATATATGCTATCATATATACTTATTATTATGGCTTCACACTTCTTCTAAAATCCTTCTTCATTCCTTTACCTTCCTCAAACTGTACAAATCAGAGAGCATGAAAAAACATCAACAATTCTTTGCATCACAAAGGCACAATACAGCACCAGCGCGCAAGTTCTATTCGATCATAAGGAAATGACGTCACAGAGGAATTTTATTTATGGCGCCGTCGAGATTACTTTAATATAGTAAAATACTAAAATAAAAAAAAATTAATTACAATTAAACTACCCATCGAGATGAAACGAAACCTGTCCTATAACCTTCCCCATGTAATTATGTGTATGTGTAACAAATTTCACGTTATCTGTTTTTCTGGATCTTGAGTTATAAGGGAACAGACAGACAGACAGACAAAAAATGCGTCTTATAAGTATAGAGATATTTATTGTTGAAGGATATTATATCATGCGACGTGGAGTTCATACAACAAAATGGTTAAGCGGATGTCAACAAAGAAAAACCAAAATAAAGAAAGATGAAATACTATCTACATTGCGCAGATCTATGTTGCAATATGTAAAGGGATCAGATGAGGCCCGGAGTTCTTCCAAAGACACAGTTCCTCAACCACAAATTGATGAGACCAATTTATCTGATGCTGGTATGCATTCAGCAGAGGAAAACATTAATATAGAAGAAAATAGAGCAGAACAAGATAAAGAAATAGATGAATTCGTAGCAGAAGAGTGGACTGATAGTGACTCTAAATATGATACTGAAAATGAACTTACGGGGAAAAATTGGAATGTTTTGGATAATGCTTCTTATTGGAATATACCAATTCCAGATCAATTGCGCGTTCAAATCATCAAAAGAGGAAGTGCATATCTCCAGAACTAAGATGGGCCTTTCAGGATGTTGACGAGGCAAGATCTAAAAGCTAAAGGTGATGTTCGCGAGCTATCTAAAGAGTGGTTTTATATGGTGATGCCAAATGGTGAGAAGGTGTTACGAACATGGATGGTTTATTCTCCCGTCAGTGAGAAAATATATTGTTTTTGCTGCCGACTCTTTGCCGTTAATGCTACAGACACAACATCCAAATTTGTGACTGGAATTCAGACATGGTGGAAAATGAGCCCAAAAGTGCATAATCATGAGACATCCGAAGATCACCTGCATTGCTTAGAAAAATGGAAAACCTTGGAGGTGAGACTTAGAATGCACAAAACAATTGATGCATAAAATATTGCTTTGATAGACATAGAGAAGAAAAAGTGGAGAGACATATTGCATAGGCAGCTCAATATTACATTGTTTCTCGCCAAGCAAAATCTGGCTTTTCGGGGCCACAATGAAGAAGAATCTTCATTAAATAAAGGAAACTTTCTTGAAATGGTTGAAATACTTTCTAAATATGACTCAGTGCTAAAAGAGCACCTATTAAGATTAAAGCAAAGCACACATAAAACTAAAGCATCAACATCTTATCTTGCACCAAATACTCAGAATGAGTTTATTCATGTGAAGGAGAAGCTTATCATGGATATAAAATCTGCCCGGTATTTTGGTATCATGTTTGATAGCGCACCTTACGCATCACACACTGACCAAATGTCTGAAATTATCAGATATGTGAAAATTCATAATAAAAAAGTTGAAGTAAGAGAAGTGTTTGTGGGATTTTTTCCTTTAAAAGGGAAAAAAAGCTGCTGATCTCAGTTCTGATATTCTCGAAAATTTGGAAAGTGATGGACTCGACTTTATGATGTGCCGCGCTCAAGGTTACGACAATGCTGCGACTATGGCTGGAATCCATGGGGGTGTACAATAGGTATATGACTTGAAAAACAAATTTTGTAATTTTATAAGTGGCGTGCCAGATTTTGATGAACTTTTATATAACAATAATAAATACAACAAAAAATCATCAATTTTGTTTAAAAAGTTCACCCACCAAACCATTTTTTAGTTTACAAATAATCCATTGTGCTCTTTTTACTGAAGTTCACTTTTACTCCTGTTGTTTACCATTAAAATTCTATTTCCTGTTCTCCGTGTTAGATTTATCAATTATACTTGAATTCGAATAATTATTTTAATTTTGCTTAATTTTATTCTTACAAAAAAATCATCACTTTCCGTTGCTAAAAATAAGGACAAATGGGCAAGTAATTTGGAAAACATTTCAAAAAACTCTTAAGAAAAGAAACAAAATTGGAATCGAGATCGAGCCATTGCATTCACTTTCTAGAATGACAAAAGAGTGGATGATAATTGGTCTATGGAAAAATCCAGATTGAAAAGAGTTGCAGCACTCAGGAAAGAAGTAGAGCTATTATGGAGCTTTTTGAATTGTCTTTGCGATCAGTGAGCAGAAAAATTGAAACTTTAATTAAAAGGTATGATGTTCATTTGAAAAAACCTGTGGGTGTGACATAAGGGAGCAGTTTGATAAATTATTTGATGTCACAAACAAAACTGGTCAATGGTTATGTGCTGAGGACAAAAAACTTTACGAAATACAAATTCAAAGTGGAGGTAAAACGGGATATGCTACAACTAAAATTGCAAGTCAAATTACAATTCATCCATCAAAACTGAAAATTGTTTGCAAAATTGATGAGGCACAACAACAACAAAGCAGTTTTGAAAGTTCCAGTGATTCAAGTGATAACGAGAATTCTCAAAGTAGCTCTGATGGTGCTGATGCAATGCAGTATTCCTCAGAAAGTTTGGATCAAAGCACACATAAGAAACAATAACAACAATCTACTTCTAGTGCAGTTGCATTAGTTCAATCTGGGAAACTGCCTATTCGAAGAGCAGCATTAGTAAGCAAAATTTTGCATAAGTCCGACGTAAAAATAGCAACTCCTTCTCAGTCAGGTGTCTATCGAGCTGTATTCAAAGAAGCAAGTAAACTAAAAGAAACATTAATAAATACTTTGCATAATAGCTTTTGGAGTTTAAATTTTGATGGTAAAATTATTAAGAAAAAAGAACACCAGGTAGTTTATTAAAAAATGAAGTAAATGAAGTGAGGCTAGCCTTCTTAGTTTTACCTGATGGCAAAGCTGCTACGATTGGATCTGCCATTCAGAAAGTTTTAGATGAATATAATTTATGGTCAGCTATAAAGATGATTGTGTCAGACACTACAAATGTTAATACAGGGTCGAAGTCTGGTGTTGTGGTGAAACTTCAGAAACTGTTTGTTCAACATGGTGAGTCTGCACCAGTCTTTATAGGTTGTCAGCACCATATACTTGATCGTGTCCTTGGACACGTGTGTGATGCATTGCTCGGTGATTCAACTGAGTCTCCTAACATAAATTATCCATTTGTAAATACGATACTTAAAGATTATGAAATGTTAAAAAAAGATTTTGAAAGTAAAACAAAGAAATATGCTCCAATTTTAGAAAAACAGGAAATAGGTTGGAGAGATGATAGAAAATTTTTGCACCATCTAATTTGCGTTTTTAAGCATTTTAAAAATTCTCAACAAATGCCAAAAGTTAATTTTAGCGCACTGCCTGGCCTCAGCAATGCCCGATGGAACTCTCGAGCAATGTTTGCAATGTTGGCTTTCATACTATTGCATAATGAACGAAAGAACCTTTAGAAATTGTGTGAATTTATCCGTGGACTATGGAGTGATACCTGGTTTAGTGATCATCATTTACGTTTTATTTTTACAAATAAAAGTTTATGAAACAATACTTGAAATTATTAACAAATGTCAATTTTTCTAAAACTTCAAAATGTTTGGTGGGTGATATTTTTCGAATTTTTTAATAAATTTGATATGGTTTTGTGTTTCTACAATAAAAAAATCATCTGTTGATGGTATGCCATACAAGTGTTGTTCTGAAGTCATATACCTAGTGTACAAGCCATTTTGAAAAGAAAGAACAGGAAAGCTATTTTTAATGGTTGTGTGGACCATTCTCTTAACTTGTGTGGCCAACACTCTTTTGCTGAAAATGCTTCGTGCGTGACTTTTTTTTGGAACTCTTGAGACAATGTTTTCATTCTTTGCTGCTTCCACTCACCGATGGGATGTTTTAATGAACCACACTGGAGTTTCATTAAAAAAATTATCAACAACACGCTGGAGTTCTCATCACGCAGCAGTAAATGTAAAGGCTGTGAAAGAAAAATTCGATGAATGTGTGGCGGCAATAGAAGCTCTATGTGATCCAGGGGATGAATGTGTGGCGGCAATAGGAGCTCTATGTGATCCAGGGGATGAATGTGTGGCGGCAATAGAAGCTCTATGTGATCCAGGGGATGAATGTGTGGCGGCAATAGAAGCTCTATGTGATCCAGGGGATGAATGTGTGGCGGCAATAGAAGCTCTATGTGATCCAGGGGATGAATGTGTGGCGGCAATAGAAGCTCTATGTGATCCAGGGGAAAATCTAGACACAAGAGGTACAGCCCGAGGTCTTTTACCTGCTATCTGCAATAATACTTTCTCAGTGCTACCTCTTCTTTTGGTGTGATGTACTTGAAGAAATAAATCTAACGCATAGCTGTACCTTCAGACTAAGGGCTTAAGTCTTGACAAGGTGGTGACAAAGCTAGAGACACTAAGACTTTTTATGTATGAGAAGCGCAATCATCTTGTGGAACAGGCAATTGAACAGGCACTTTTAAAATCAGACCAATATGGAATTTCAGTAGAGAGCAGACCCAGGTTCAAGAAGAGGATGGCAGGCGAGAAGACGAGAGATGCTGGACTTACTCTGCAGGAAGAAAACAAGAGAGCGATGCATGAATGTATCTGAACTCCAGATCAGATCAAGAGCCATCAAGGAAGTAAGCAGCCATGTGGCTTGAGGTTGTTCAAGCCAAGAGTTTGATATCTGCTACTGAAGAAGAGTTATTGGTAAACATTCCAAAATTGACCACATTCTATGATGAGTTATCAGAGATAGAGCTTTTATTAGAAATACCAAGACTAAGAAGACATCTGAAGGCAGCAGAGATTGATCTTGAAGAAGCCAAAGACTGGTCAGTACTTGACATTTTGAAATTCATAGTTGAATGGGACTTCCTAGAATCTTTCCCATGTCTCTCAGTGAGCCTACAATTATTTCTTACAATCTGTGTGTCTGTGGCTTCATGTGAGAGGAGTTTTTCAAAGCTAAAGATTATAAAGAACTATTTGCGATCTACTATGGGACAGTCTAGGCTTTCTGATCTGGCAATATTATCAATTGAAAGAGATTTGGCAAAAGAAGTTGATTTTGATGAAGTAATTAACAAGTTTGCATCTCTAACGGCGAGGAAAGGGAAGTTCTGATTTAGTTGAGATTTAATGTGACATAAAATTTAATGTAAAAATAACAATTAAAAAAGTGACATATTTTCTATTGAGTTTTATTTCTTAAAATCTTTGACAGATCACATTTTTTTTTAAAGATTAAAAAAATCGACCTTGAATTATTTATTCTTCTATTGTCGTTGTAAATTTATTTATACATTTTGCTAAGAATGCTGTATGTCTATGGGGTGTCATGAGAGGGGTGACACCATGAGTTACCGCACTGGGTGACACCAACCCTAGTGACGCCACTGAATTGACTTAATTAAATCTTAAAAGCCAATTTTTATATCTTGTATGAAACAAATTATAATATCTTTATATTCTTTCATTATACAACATTTATTGACAATCTGCAGACTAAAGAAATGAAATAAATAATTCATTTGTACTCGAGATTGTTTAGTTCGTTATTTTTTTTTAAGAGATTTCAATAAAAGTTGATTTTTTAGATATCTTTTTTTGCAAATTAATTTTGTTAAAGAATAATTTAATTTATAAGTTATTTGTTTCTTATTTGATGTCATCCATAGATGAATATGTTGGATAAATTATCAGGACTTATAGGCACCATACGTTTAATCTACAACTTCTCTCCGTACTACACAAGCACAGACAAAGTGTCTAGCTTATTTGTAAAGGTAAAATATTCATTTCAAATCTATAGAAATATATTGAAACATTTGACTAGATTTTTTTAGATTTCAAGTCAAAATAAGTAAAATATTTTATTTTTTAAAATGAACATTTTCCGAAATATTTATAAATATTGAGGTTTTATTTAAGTTTGAAATCTCCTAAATTTTTCTATTTTTTTTTATGTTGATCTCAAAATATTTTCTTTTTTACGGTGAATCTGACTACCCGCTAGTATCTGACTACTATTATGTACCCGCTAGTATCTGACTACTATTATGTACCCGCTAGTATCTGACTACTATTATGTACCCGCTAGTATCTGACTACTATTATGTACCCGCTAGTATTTGACTACTATTATGTAATCCGCTAGTATCTGACTACTATTATGTACCCGCTAGTATCTGACTTACTATTGTAATACCCGCTAGTGTCTGACTACTATTATGTACCCGCTAGTGTCTGACTACTATTATGTACCGCTAGTATCTGACTACTATTATGTACCCGCTAGTATCTGACTACTATTATGTACCCGCTAGTATCTGACTACTATTATGTACCCGCTAGTATCTGACTACTATTATGTACCCGCTAGTATCTGACTACTATTATGTACCCGCTAGTATCTGACTACTATTATGTACCCGCTAGTATCTGACTACTATTATGTACCCGCTAGTATCTGACTACTATTATGTACCCGCTAGTATCTGACTACTATTATGTACCCGCTAGTATCTGACTAGTATTATGTACCCGCTAGTATTTGACTACTATTATGTACCCGCTAGTATTTGACTACTATTATGTACCCGCTAGTATCTGACTACTATTATGTACCCGCTAGTATCTGACTAGTATTATGTACCCGCTAGTATCTGACTAGTATTATGTACCCGCTAGTATTTGACTACTATTATGTACCCGCTAGTATCTGACTACTATTAGGTACCCGCTAGTATCTGATTAGTATTATGTACCCGCTAATATCTGACTAGTATTATGTACCCGCTAGTATCTGACTAGTATTGTGTACCCGCTAGTATCTGACTAGTATTGTGTACCCGCTAGTATCTGACTAGTATTATGTACCCGCTAGTAGCTATGACAAATGTGCACATGGCGAAAATATAACCTCGTGATAAACAATTATTTTTTGCAATAAAATATCGTTATTATCTGGAATCTAAAAGACATGGTGAAATGATTTATCGAGTTATTATCTGAAATCTAAAAGATATCTAATAGTTCCCTTTATATCTCATCGTTACAGGAACACACACCACAGTTATCTAATAGTTCCCTTTATATCTCATCGTTACAGGAACACACACCACAGTTATCTAATAGTTCCCTTTATATCTCATCATTACAGGAACACACACCACAGTTATCTAATAGTTCCCTTTATATTTCATCGTTACAGGAACACACACCACAGTTATCTAATAGTTCCCTTTATATCTCATCGTTACAGGAACACACACCACAGTTATCTAATAGTTCCCTTTATATTTCATCGTTACAAGAACACACACCACAGTTATCTAATAGTTCCCTTTATATCTCATCGTTACAGGAACACACACCACAGTTATCTAATAGTTCCCTTTATATCTCATCGTTACAGGAACACACACCACATTTATCTAATCTTCTTCTTCTTCTATCCCTTAACCCGTGGATGGGTCGTTGGGGCACCGTTGTTGACTGAAAACGAGTAGGTTTTCAGTCATGGTGTATCTGGGGCAGGAAATGCTTGGCGGTGACCAACCCTCTCAAAGCTTGACCACAGCCGGTTTCCTCCTTATCGGTGGCCCGCCTTGATCACGGACACGCAGCCGTTGGGCTCACATTTGATCTCGTCCGCCCTGGCCGGTGATTTCAATTTGGAAGTTCATACGCCCAGTGGTGCCGTGTCAGCAGCACCCCCTCACGCGGTTTAGCCGGTCAGCTGAGACCGTTGCCCAGGGTGTGGCGCGTGAGAGATTAAGAGATGAGCGAGGACCAGTGAGCTTGACCACCCGAGGGTGCAGCTGTCAGAACATCAAAGGTACTACCTCTGCCCAGAGTTATCTAATAGTTCCCTTTATATCTCATCGTTACAGGAACACACACCACAGTTATCTATTAGTACCCGTTATATATCATTGTTACAGGAACACACACCACAATGGCCGATTTATGCGTAATACTATATCAATACTAGCTATTAAGCCCGGCGTTGCCGAGGAAATCTAGGTCTCATATGACACCCCTTCCAAATCAATATAACTGCTGCATAGATCGATTAGGTTATATTCACTTAGGTAAAGATATAGGTGTTATTTTATGCAACTCATCTAATGTGACAAAAATAACCTACATTTCATACGTCAAAAATTACGTTTTACCTGTCAACTCTAGCCAAACAAACCAACCAAACCAACCAACTAAACCAAATCGAACACCATTTGGTAAGGATTTGGGTGCTAATTTATACCATCTACCTAAAATGCCATGTTTCTAAAGTGCAGAAATGACCTACATTTCATACGTCACTAATTACGTTTTACTCGTCAACTCTAGCCAACCAAACCAACTAAACCAAACCAACCCACCAACCAACCAAAACGAATCAAATACCATTTGGTAAAGATATGGATGCTAATTTATATTATATGCCTAAAATGCCAACTATCTAAAGTGCTAAAATGACATAAGTTTCATAGTCACTAATTACGTTTTACCCGCCAAGGCTAACCAAACAAACCAGCCAACCACCCAAACCACTAACCAAACCAACCAACCAAACCAACCAAAAAAACCAACCAATCAAACCAACCAAACAAACCCACCAACCGAAACGAATCAAACACCATTTGAAAAAGATATGGGTGCTAAGTTATGCCATCTACCTAATATGCCACCTACCTAATGTGCAGAAATGACCTACATTTCATGCATGCATCACAAATTACGTTTTACCCGTCAACACTAATAACGTAAGATTATTTATTTAAAAAGTTAAATGTTAAAATCAAAACGCAGTATTACAAAAATAAGCTTTTATAAAAATGCACTGATAATTAAAAACGATACTTCAGTACGCCATTTTGCAGCACAGAGGCAAGTTGGTGTGGCACGATAAGCAACCGCGCGTACATTCACTTTGGCTTCTTGTTTTCTTAATTTCTTACATGCTGTTCTTGAATATAGGGATTATATTAGTCACGTGAGACAAATTGAAACAATTACAGTGGTGCAGGCCCTGACTCAAACACAAAATTTGACTCAAGGCAGATCGTGTGCAGAACCTGACTGAAACAAAAAAATTTGACTTAAGGCAGATCGTGTGCAGAACCTGACTGAAACAAAAAAATTTGACTTAAGGCAGATCGTACAGTGGGGTCAGACGTTCGTACAGTGGGGTCAGACGTTCGTACAGTGGGGTCAGGAGTTTTGTTTGCTCAAACGGATGATAAGTCAATTTTTGCATTTCTCCTGCATACATTATGGTAGTAGCTTGAAGGGGTTCAGAGTCGTTAGGAAATCAATTACAGGGAAGACAAATTCTGGATTTTAAAGATGGATGTGATGATTCTAATATACTTAGCCTGGATTTTAAAGATGGATGTGATGATTCTAATATACTTAGCCTGGATTTTAAAGATGGATGTGATGATTCTAATATACTTAGCCTGGATTTTAAAGATGGGTGTGATGATTCTAGTATACTTAGCCTGGATCTTAAAGATGGATGTGATGATTCTAATATACTTAGCCTGGATTTTAAAGATGGGTGTGATGATTCTAATATACTTAGCCTGGATTTTAAAGATGGGTGTGATGATTCTAATATACTTAGCCTGGATTTTAAAGATGGGTGTGATGATTCTAATATACTTAGCCTGGATTTTAAAGATGGGTGTGATGATTCTAATATAATTTATAGGTAGTTTTTTTTTTTTAAACTGGTATTTTTTTAAAAAGAGACATAGCCTATTTACATTTATTACTAATTATTATGTTAACTGTTAATATACATTTTAATTGGGAAAAAACGTTAAATAATATTGATAACATTAAAGTTAAACTGTGTATATATCTATATTTAAATAATTTCTTATACAAGGATTTAAGAACTCTTTGAAAATAAATAAGCTCAGTGGTCATTGACATCGTCCAGCTTTGACTGCTTTCAACTCCTTCACTTCACTCAAGTCAAATATTACTTGTTGGATTCTTCAACATTCTAAACAAAAAATGTTCGGTAACAGATTTTGAAAAAGAAGTGCCTTATATTTAAAATGGATATCAGGAGGCCAACTCATGTCAGTGACTGCTTTGCACAAACCTTGTTAGACCTGTTTTCAGCTTTATGTAGGCATATAGATGGTAGATTGTATGACAAGCGGATATCTTCTTAGCACGATCCCGGCTAATTATTGCCAGTTGAAGAGGCCATTACTACCTGCCTAAGCATAGTGAGAAATGTGAAGGTGAAACTATGGCAGTAAATGACGATGCTATCATGGATATTCACTTCATAGGAGAGTTGGTAGAAATAAATAGTATGCCTGCCGGTTACCCTGCGTTGTCATTTTTCTGCATCAAATGTTTCAGGCGAACTCAAGTGGGATATAAATATAAGAATAACAAATGCAGAACTTGGTTTTTGTTTACTTAAATAAACTATAATAATTTATACAGGATCGTTGAAATGGGAGGGTGGTGCTAAAATGGAATGTCGAGATCTCCTAAGAGCAAATATTAAATAAAAGCTGTATAGGTCTCAGAGTTGTCATTTCTGTGTATTATAAAACGTACTATCTAAATATAATAGTGTCGTACATATTAATTTTATGAATTATTTTAAAAAAATTGTGCATGTTTTATAGATAACGTATTCTTTAACCTTAGGACTAACAGTAACACCCAGATATTACACATTAACTTTGAGACTAGGATTTGAAGCAGTAATAATGTCTAGTACTATACACCACATACTGTCTAGTACTATACACCTCATACTATCCGCGTCATCATTCACAAAAGATTTATTTATAATTTTATTTGTATAAACCTTGATATATGAGAAAACAAATATTATTATAACAATGAAAATATTGACGCGTAAAATTCCCGCATAACGCATTGTTTCTACACACATTTTTTAGTATGTAACGTCATTCCCGCATAAGCATTGTTTCTACACACATTTTTTAGTATGTAAGTTGTAACATGTCATTCCCGCATAACGTATTGTTTCTACACACATTTTTTAGTATGTAACATGGCATTCCCGCACAACGCATTGTTTCTACACACATTATTTGGTATGTAAAATGTCATTATTGCAAAACTCATTGTTTCTAAACACATTATTTGGTATTTAACATGTCATTCCCGCATCAGGCATGTTTAACTGATGTAATACAAGAGTGGCCGGGCAAGATATTTATGAAAACCCGATTCTGCCTTATTTGGTATTTAACATGTCATTCCCGCATCAGGCATGTTTAACTGTTAGATATGTAATACAAGAGTGGCCGGGAAAGATATTTATGAAAACCCGATTCTGCCTTAAATTATTAAATTAATACAAATAATTCAAAGAGCTGCACGATAATCAAATAAACAAGACCTTTTAAACAACTGAAACACTAAAATGAACATTGATCAGCCACCATTGGTATAACACATTTGTTTAAACTAATTAACATTGTCGCATTTGGATTACGATTGGTACTGTACATTTATTTAGACTAGTAAACTTTGAACTGAACTTTGATTTGAAGTTTATCGTTAGTCTTAAGATTCTCAACTTGTAAACATTTTGGTTCTTTCTCTAGATAACCAATCAGATAGTGACAAGTTGTAAAAAATATGTCTCAGACAGTGGATACACCAGACTGTGGGACATGCCGAAAAATGAATTGTATGCAAGACTGAAAAACTGCATCAGGTAAATGTATTGTATACTGGACTGAAAAACTGCATCAGGTTAATGTATTGTATACAGTAACAAGGTAAACGTAATGTATACAGTAACAAGGTAAATGAAATGTATACAGTAACAAGGTAAATGTAATGTATACAGTAACAAGGTAAGTGTACTGTATACAGTAACAAGGTAAGTGTAATGTATACAGTTACAAGGTACATGTAATGTATACAGTAACAAGGTAAATGTAATGTATACAGTAACAAGGTAAATGTAATGTATACAGTAACAAAGTGAATACACTACTGGTATCTACAGTTTGACTTTCAGTTAGGGACCTAACAGTTAAGACATTCTCCTTAATTCAATTAAAAAAAAAAACAAGCAATAACATAAAATTAAATTCTGAAATTGATTAATTATGCGAATAAGTAAAATTCCAATTTAAACATCTCAGTTACATTAACTAAACATCTCAGTTACATTAACTAAACATCTCCTTACATTAATTAAACATCTCAGTTACATTAACTAAACATCTCCTTACATTAATTAAAAATCTCAGTTACATTAACTAAATATCTCCTTACATTAATTAAAAATCTCAGTTACATCAACTAAACATCTCAGTTACATTAACTAAACATCTCCTTACATTAATTAAACATCTCAGTTACATTAACTAAACATCTCCTTACATTAATTAAAAATCTCAGTTACACTAACTAAACATCTCTTTTTTCCCCATAGACAACTACTTTTTAAATCTCTCTCTCCTCACCTCCACCTTCTGTCACATTACTTTAGCGCCGTAAATGAGTTTATTGGCTAAAAGTAATTTATTTTACAACTTTAATCACATTCATTGAATTATTTCCTAAAACATTTTAAAATGTGTCTATTTTTTCTCAAATTACCCAGACTGTTTGAATCCTACATCAACATTTACAACATTACCAAAAAGAAAATTGCAAACTCTCAAAGTGAACGTCCATTTAACTTTTCTGAAATGTACATATTTGGTAAAATCCACACGTTTAGAAATCGTATAGATAAAGTAAGTTGTGATTGCTTTTGAAATGTATTCCTTATTACATTAATTAAAACAAGCAAAAATTAAGCCTGTAAAAACAGGACGTTTAAGAGCATTTTCATGTATAATAGAGAGGGAAGTAAGTCATGTTTAATAACTGTTACAAAAATAAATAATGATTACGCCCCTTTGTTTAGCTTATAATCTATATATAATATATAAGCTCCTTAGGAACCCTGAATCCCGGCCCTGAGAGGTCCTATCGCGAAATGAACTTTTGATGTCCACATGGCAGGCCAAGACCTACAAAATGATATATACATCATGGGTCTAGGACTTATGGTTGTTGAGATCTAGGGTGATGACGGACAGACAGACAGACAAAACGGGGACAATCGAGTTAAATCTATTTGAATAATTTCGGAAGTAAAAACATTTTAGAAATATGTTTTGTCGCCATTGTAGATTTTTTTTTAAAAGCTTGCGGTGGATCTATTCATACGATTCCAACTGATATTCTAATTACTAGAGATATCACACATTACATTCGTATTCTTTATTATTGTATTAATTCACGGCAGACACCGTCTTCCCCTCCTTACATGATGACAGAGTGGACATATCGCTTCAACTAAGTTTGACAGAGTTGAGTTATCGCTTCAACTATGTTTGACAGAGTTGAGTTATCGCTTCAACTAAGTTTGACAGAGTTGAGTTATCGCTTCAACTAAGTTTGACAGAGTTGACTTATCGCTTCAACTAAGTTTGACAGAGTTGAGTTATCACTTCAACTAAGTTTGACAGAGTTGAGTTAACGCTTCAACTAAGTTTGACAGTGTTGAGTTATCGCTTCAACCAAGTTTGACAGAGTTGAGTTATCGTTTTAATTAAGTTAGACAGAGCAAACATATTAAAACTTAACTGAGTATAGGATTCAAGCAGTGTATCCTTCCAAGTTGATTATAATAAAAACTAAGACAAAACCAATTTTAAAATTGAAAGACTACACTCAAATGATTTGAAATCTGAAGGATTTGGAACTATTTTATACTAAGATCGTATTCTGAGACATCACTCTTCTGAACACCCCCCCCCGGGAGGCGTGCCCCTATTTACGCCATTGGGCATTAGTAACCTTCTGTTCAAAACCACTGCTTTGTGGTCGATAATCATACGTCTACCCTCACAATCTTCCATCTCGGCTATGATGTCGTAGTCTACCCTCACAATCATCCATCTCGGTTATGATGTCGTAGTCTACCCTCACAATCATCCATCTCGGTTATGATGTCGTAGTCTACCCTCACAATCATCCATCTCGGTTATGATGTCGTACGTCTACCCTCACACTCATCCATCTCGGTTATGATGTCGTACGCCTACCCTCACAATCATCCATCTCGGTTATGATGTCGTAGGTCTACCCTCACACAATCATCCGTTTCGGTTATGATGTCGTACGTCTACCCTCACAATCTTCCATCTCGGCTATGATGTCGTACGTCTACCCTCACAATCTTCCATCTCGGCTATGATGTCGTAGTCTACCCTCATAATCATCCATCTCGGTTATGATGTCGTAGTCTACCCTCACAATCATCCATCTCGGTTATAATGTCGTACGTCTACCCTCACAATCATCCATCTCGGCTATGATGTCGTAGTCTACCCTCACAATCATCCATCTCGTCTATGATGTCGTAGTCTACCCTCACAATCACCCATCTCGGTTATGATGTCGTAGTCTACCCTCACAATCACCCATCTCGGTTATGATGTCGTAGTCTACCCTCACAATCATCCATCTCGGTTATGATGTCGTAGTCTACCCTCATAATCATCCATCTCGGTTATGATGTCGTAGTCTACCCTCACAATCACCCATCTCGGTTATGATGTCGTAGTCTACCCTCACAATCATCCATCTCGGTTATGATGTCGTAGTCTACCCTAACAATCATCCATCTCGGTTATGATGTAAAACGCCTACTTTAACGGTCATCCTAATCACATAATAGTGAATTAACCCTTTCTAAAAAGCACACAATCATGCAATCTCTCTATGTTTTGATAGTTATTTAACAAAACCTGTAAGGTTATACCCAGTCATTTCTTATCTGCAGATAATATGTTTACTAGAATACTGTAATCAGTTCTCCTCGTTGGATACTTGTACAATTGAAGGTATAGAAACTCTGGCAGCGAGGTTCCACTCTCTGTATTTAAACTTGAAGAAGAAAGGGTACGATTTACTCAATTACAAAAATTTTGCCTTTGATGAAGATTTTGACAAATTTCAAGAACTGGTTGATGATTTGAAGGCAAGTATTAAGTTACTTTTTTAAATATTAAGAAGAGTCGTTGAGGCGCCGCAGCTCAACATGAATGGCAGATATAAGAGGTGCGTCAATATGGAACAAAATGATGCATGCATGAATGTCAGATATAAGAGGTGCGTCAATATGGAACAAAATGATGCATGAATGGATGGCAGATATAAGAGGTGCGTCAATATGGAACAAAATGATGCATGAATGGATGGCAGATATAATAGGTGCGTCAATATGGAACAAAATGATGCATGCATGAATGGCATCAATGAGGTTGAATTTACTGGAGACGGCATGACGTCATTAGGCTGAAACCAGTGGGCGTTGCCTATCGCCGCCATGTTCGACTCAAAACATTGGTAGCTGTGTAGTGTGTATGTTATATTATTGTACTATTTTGAACGTTATAAAACACTGTGTTATAATTTTTAAAAAAGTAATAAATGCCCTCTTGTTTGGCGTACGGTTGTACACAACGACGACAAGAAAACGGGATATTGCTTCATCAGTTAGTCACTATAATAATAATGCTAATTAGTTAATTTGTTTGTGCTTAATACTAATGCTGTAAAGCAGTGCTGTTGTGATATGCAATAAACATCTAGATGATGACACAATGCCGTTGGCAAAAAGAGAGCCTAACGTTATAATTGTTGCCGTCAATGGTTCATTTAAGTTGCCTGTTGGCTATGCTTTAATCGATGGATTAGGTGGCATTGAGAGAATGAAACAGAATGTACCAGAATGTCCCAAAATGTACCACAATGAAACAGAATGTACCAGAATGTCCCAAAATGTACCACAATGAAACAGAATGTACCAGAATGTCCCACAATGTAACAGAATGTACCAGAATGTCCCACAATGAAACATAATGTACCAGAATGTCCCACAATGAAACAGAATGTACCACAATGTACTATACAATGTAACAGAATATCCCACGATTTCAACAACGTTTCACAATGTAACAGAATGTACGACAATGTATCAAAATGTCCCACAATGCACACAATGTACCACATAATCCACAATGTACTACAATATAACACAATACCCCCACGATTTCAACAACGTTTCACAATGTACATAAATATTGATACGGTGCAATGCGAAGACATACATAGCTGGTTTATGTGAATCGCCAAATGGCAGGCTCATGTTTGATTCTTGTCGTAAAACAGGTTTTATTGGCTTTTTAAATGTGCATCCAGGCCCACCGACAGAAATTTCGGGCCCCTGGGCAGGGCTGTCACGCCCCCCCCCATCGTGCTGATAATAATATTTTCAAAAGTTGATTGGCCAGCTCTGTCTGGGCCCCTAAAACTCGCCGGGCCCCTGGGCATTTCCCCCCATGCCCCTCTCTCAGCGGGTCTTTGTGTATCAATAGTTTGTTGCTATCGTTTGATTTACTGATTCCTTCGAAACGCTTCGAAAGACAATATTGACAGGATTGTTTTAGTCTAGTTTACGCTGCTTAGTGCTAGCCATTTTTCATTGTTTGATCAAATGCTTTGCAATAAACATCAAAGTATAAATACAAAATATTATGTATTATGTAAAAATACAATTTTTACCCTGGCTTAATTTCGATATAGCGTATAATATAAGCTTTATAAGCCTTTATCAGCTGATCGTATAAATAGCTTTACATAGACTACAACGCTTTGTAATTGACACATTAGAATAACTAGTCCACTAGAAATTAACTAGGGCCTTAGCAGACTTGAGAAAAAAAGTGATGACAAAATACAAAGCTCATTGGAGTCGTTTCTAGAATGAGAAAACTGGTATCGTAATGAAAGCTGGTGGAATGTTTTGAATCGAACATGGCGGCGATAGGCTACTCCCACTGGATTCAGCCGCTTGGTACCATCTGATAGCAGACGCCGTCTCCATGTATTCAACCTCCTTGGATGGCATATATATAAGAGGTGCATCACTAAATGATGCATGCATGGATGGCAGATATGAAGAAGACAGATTTAAAAAAAAAACAACATTTAATATCAATGGAGAGTTTGATGCCTAGTACTGGTCGCATCCAGGCGTCATATAGTCTAGGCGGGTCAATTACTACAGTGTTGACTGTGTTCAAAATTTAAATAGGGTATTATTCTAGTAATACTTAAGTTATCCACTATTGAACTAGTTTTAACTGTGTGAATCTATTAGCATAAATTGATTTCAATAACATTATTCTCATAAATGAAGTTCTATTTTTGTTTAGCTTCAGTTGAAAAAATTTATGAACTCAACAATGACTAACTTGAAACAAAGCTCTGATAAACTGGATATGATGAAAAGGTTAGTAAAATAGTAACACTGAGCTTTAATTGAACAGCGGCAAGACGTTCGTGTTACCCGTGTAGCCTGCGGCCACAGTCTTACAAACAACTACAAAAGCAGTGAAAAAACAAAACAAACAAAAACAAAAAAGTTGGCATTTAAAGCATTTTTAGTTGCTCAACAATATTTACATTCAATATATATAAGATCTCTACTTTTGCCTTTTCACATAGAGTTTAATGACAATCTGACATAAAAGCAAAGATGTTGCTGATCTGAATTCGGGTTACACTTGTACATATACATTTACCTTTCATTGGCTGAACTAAGGGGAAAAAACCTCACATGAATATGTTGCATATTGTATAGTGTTGCCGACTGAAAAAAGGAGGTAACCACTGCCAACTTTCTGACCGAAAAAATATTTACAACTATACTATAATTAGCCAGAATTATAAAAAAAGAAATTAGGAAATAATCTAAATTTATATCTGACAGAACAAAAAGAAAATTCTAGATCTATTATTGAAATAGAATTTTAGATTGATCAAAATAATATAGAGCTGGTAATAAAATATCTCAGTTGGCACATCAGCAGAGATAAAAAAAAAACTTCAGCAAGCGAAAATATTTGTTTAGTCTCGTCACCTATCAACCTTCTCCCGCCCACTCCTCCCCCACCTTTCCTTTTCCGTGACTCGTCGTTTTTTCCGCGATAACACATTAGGGGGGGGGGGGTTAATTAACTTGTTTTTTTAATTGCTGGCTACTGCTACTAAATTGTTGAATTGCTTAGCATGGCGATATAACGTTTTATTTTATTGTTGTAAATTTCTCTACTCTTTATCGGGTGTATTTGAATGTTGTAAAACAACATCAGTATGAACGTTTAATTAAAATATTCCAAATGTAGCAAGACATATATATATATATATATTATATATTTGATTTAAATCATCATGTCTTATAACACACCCCTATATCTTATTTATACAAGCACTACTTATTTCTCAGGTCGACAGTCGAGCACTCTACACCGCACGATCACCCGTACAATATACTATTTTTGACAAAATATTCAGTATGATTGAATTTATAAAACTATTTTAAAAATAGTTTTATAAATTCAATTTCAATTATACTGAATATTTTGTCAAAAATAGTATATTTCTATAGATAGATTTTTAAATAAACTTTTATTTGTTACTAAATTTATAATATTCCTATTAGAATTGTCAAAGTTAGGATAGTTTAAGTGGCATGCAGTCAATATGTGACTCAATATTTATTCTTTGTCTATTGAACAAAAAAATCGCCTACTTAAAGCTTTACAACTTTTTCAAAGGTAACTGATTGTCAAGTTAATTATATCAATGTAAAGCTCTTCCAGTGCTCTTTCCGTTGATGTATAAGAACACATGATTTATATAATACACAATTTTCATGTCACATACCTACTATAAGTAATCTACATAGTAGATTTAAATTAGCATGTCATGTTTAAGTTATCGGTAGAAGAATTGTATGTAAAAGAAAGTTGTTATATCAATGATCACCGGTAACTCTCTTGTATAAGTCACGCCTCGCCCCTGAATTGGAACTAAGTTAGTACACTAGTGGCATTAAGCTGTTATTGATACTAAGTTAGTACAAGAGTGGCATTGAGTTGTCATTGATACTACGTTAGTACAAGAGTGGCATTAAGCTGTCATTTATATTAGGTCAGTGCAAGAGTGGCATTAAGATGTCATTGATACTAGGTCGTTACAAGAGTGGCATTAAGCTGTCATTGATACTAGGTTATTACCAGAGTGGCATTAAGATGTCATTGATACTAGGTCATTACAAGAGTGGCATTAAGATGTCATTGATACTAGGTTATTACAAGAGTGGCATTAAGATGTCATTGATACTAGGTTAGTACAAGAGTGGCATTAAGATGTCATTGATACTAGGTTATTACAAGGGTGGCATTAAGATGTCATTGATACTAGGTTATTACAAGAGTGGCATTAAGATGTTCATTAATGCTAGGTCATTACAAGAGTGGCATTAAGATGTCATTGATACTAGGTTATTACAAGAGTGGCATTAAGATGTCATTGATACTAGGTCATTACAAGAGTGGCATTAAGATGTCATTGATACTAGGTCATTACAAGAGTGGCATTAAGATGTCATTGATACTGTCTGTTAGTACAAGAGTGGCATTAAGCAGTCGTGTAAATATGAAAGGGTGGGATCCGAAACTGACGTGATTCTCAGGGTTTAGTGCCATGAGAAATAAACTTAATCCGTATACAAATAATTAAATTCAAAAGCGTTCAAGTTTCGGATTATTTAAATACTTTAATCACTCTTGAGTATAACAGTCACTTTATGGGATGGAATCAGTCGTACCCCATAATCTGAGATAATTCCTTTCAATTTTAAAGAAGTGTATGATATATTCCAATTATAAAATGTATTCGTGATGGAGCCCTTCAAAATCTCAACAATTTACATTTTTTGCTGCCTTGATTGAATATAATGATACTTCAGAGTACGAGCTGAATGAATCATTGTTTTCAATTTATGGATCTATTCGTTTCTGAATCATCACAAAAACTCCATATTTTACATTTGTTGCAGTCAGCCAGTTCATTTTTATAACCCATATAAAACTTAACCAGATGTCTGAGATATTACAGAATCTCCTAAACGAGTTGATGCCATCCCCCCCCTCCCCGTTAAACAATAACACAGAACTCCAATTTTCATGTTGCAGGCAATCGTTCTAGTTTAAAAAAATAATTCTTTTGTAGCTCCTAACTGATTCCTTCACTTTGAAAAAGGTTCCATTTGTTGCAGTATCTTCATTTGTTGCAGTATCTTCATTTGTTGCAGTATCTTCATTTGTTGCAGTATCTTCATTTGGTGCAGTGTCTTCATTTGTTGCAGTATCTTCATTTGTTGCAGTATCTTCATTTGTTGCAGTATCTCTACTAACTAAATTTGACTCCGGCAAAAGAGATCTTTCAGTCAATTATGTCAGGTTCCGGAAGATCATTAAAAAATCAAATAGTTGTTGTTTTGAACGTAAAGTATTGCATGACTAAATACATCAAAGGAGCTACAAAGACATAAAAAACATGAAGTATTTTGATTAGTTTGTATAAGTAATATATCTTTTATAAAGAAGCTTGTATAAGTAATATATCTTTTATAAAGAAGCTGGCATAAGTAATATATCTTTTATAAAGAAGCTTGTATAACACTTTATCGTTCTTTGATTTTTCAAGGTTATTTATCCGAAATTGGGTTACCTTTACATTTCATTATCTATTTTATATTAGAGTAAGTTATTTATGATATGTTATATATCAAAGGAGGTTGGCCTTAGCATACACACAGCTAAAACCAAGATCCTGAAAATTAACTCCACCAGCACGAATGCAGTCACCCTAAACGGAAGTAAGCTGGAGGAAGTAGAGTCTTTACTTATCTGGGTAGCATCATAGATCAGCAGGGTGGAAAAGATGCAGATGTCAAAGCAAGGATCGTAAAAGCAAGAGCCGCCTTTAACCAGCTCAAGAACATCTGGAATTCCAAAGAGCTGTCTCTGAACACCAATATTCGCCTGTTCAATACCAATGTAAAGTCAGTCCTATTATATGGAGCTGAGACCTGGAGGATTATGAAGACCACCACTAAGAGAGTCCAGACCTTTATCACCAGCTGCCTTAGGAGAGTTCTTCAAATACGATGGCCTGACACCATCACCAATGCCAGCCTTTTAGAACGAACTGGCCAAGCTTCAATAGAAGAGGAGATCAGGAAGAGGAGGTGGGGATGGATAGGCTACACATTTCGAAAGCCGGCAAGCAACATCACTAGGCAAGCATAGAGTTGGAATCCTCAAGGAAAAAGAAAGAGAGGCCGGCCAAGAAACACCTGGAGGCGAGAGTTTGAAGCGGACATCACCAGGATGGGGTTCAGCTGGAAGCAGCTGGAGAGAATGGCTCAGGACATAAGTCGTTGGAGATCTTTAGTTGGTGGTCCATACTCCGATAGGGGTGACGGGCAATGATGATGATGATGATATATCAAATTAATCAGACATGAATGGGCTTTTTAGATACGGTAATTAATTTTAAATTAGATCACTATTATTTTATTTAATTCCCTGTATAAGTCTCAAGATTATACATATAACATCCATTCTTTCCTCCCATGTGATTTTTAGGCATATCCAATATTGAAACAAGATTTCTCGCTGTTCCTCATCTGTACAGCCTAGTTGTTGGTGTTGTCACAAATATATGGCATCAGGTCTTTGAGCACAAAATAGTTTGAAGAATGTACCTAAAATAAAATAAAATCAAATCAATTCATTAGATAATCATACACATAAAATAGTTATACACATATATAGTTTATATTTATACATATATATATTTAAATATATATATATATACTATATAAAGTAAAGTAATTCCCTTCTTGGCCCTAACGGGCCTAATGGGGCAGATGAAGTGTAGAATCCATCTGTTTCTATAAATATGAAGGGATTGTGTGGTCAGCACAACGTTCAGCCGCCTTTACTTCCCCATCTCATTTCAATTTTACTAACAGAACACTATTTTTTTGTTCTTTAAATAATGTATACTAACCTGTTGTAGTTAGCTTTATATCTTTTTCTTGTGGCTGTTGTTCTAAGATATGCAGCCCAAGCTTTCAGGATGGTCTGAATGTGGGAATCTTATCTGAGGGTCCAAAATCTGTAGAATCATACCCTCAGCAAGGGACATGTGTACATTGTTTATACTGAAATAAAAACAAATATAAATTATGTTTATATATAAACCTAAAATAAACTATCAGTTAATTAGAAACTGTATAGGGGTGAACAAGTAATGATTTGTTGCATGATGGTTATAAGTAGGTATTGATTTAATAAACATAGCTGTTCAATCAGCTGATTATGTAAACAAGCTGATGTAAAAAATGGCCATCAATTATTTTTTAGGCCTAAATGTGAAATATAACACATATCAACTATTGAAATAATCATACAATTAGACCATATAATATAAATTATATCTAGAATTATAAATTTCCACTTCTAAATTGTAAAAATACATTAAAATGTAAAAAAAATCTGTTAGGCAAAAAACTTACCTAGTCAGATAGGAAACATGTTGAACATTTGGAGCAATATTTTTCTTTTCTGACCAAAAATAGTCTTCATCAGTAATCCATTCGAAAGAGGAATCCTTAACAGTCATTTCAATATCATTTTGATGTTACTAGAGCTTAATGTCGAGCAAGGAAAAAAGAAATCCGAGTCGAGTTATTCAATATGTGCTTCAAGAAATTTCCAAAAATGGCGGACAGAAACTCTTCTCGTTACGATGTTTTCAAAGTATTTTTTTTATAATAAAATTTTATATATTTTTTAATTTTAACATGTTTTTAGAGCATTTTCGAAAAAAAATGCTCTATTGTCCCCGTTTTGTCTGTCCGTCCGTCCGTCATCACCCTAGATCTCAACAACCATAAGTCCTAGACCCATGATGTATATATCATTTTGTAGGTCTTGGCCTGCCAAGAAATGACTTTTTTCCATTTCGCGATCTGACCTCTCAGGGCCGTAAAAGGGGCCTTAGTACCGTTTTTCACTATATAAGCTATATTAATAAAGGAGCGCTATATCTCAGCAACTCTACTCAATCTTCGTGGACTTCGAGAAGGCCTTCGACAGCGTGGACCGGAATGTTGTCTGGAACCTCATGGCACACTACGGGATCCCACCCAAGTTCATCGCCATCATCCAACAAATGTACGCCAGTTCCACATGCCAGGTTATCCAAAAAGGCAAGCTGACGGAGCATTTTGAGGTCAGGACCGGAGTGAGGCAGGGCTGCTTGTTGTCGCCGACCATCTTCCTTCTGGTAGTAGACTGGATCATGAAGAAGTCCACTGAGAATGCAAACACAGGAATTCGATGGACCTTCACCAAGCAGCTTGAAGACCTCGACTTCGCGGATGACGTCAGCCAACTGTCACACCGGCAACAAGATGCACAACAGAAACTGAATAGGCTCGCAGACGAAGCAAACAAAGTTGGGCTCAACATCAACACCAAGAAGACAGAAACCATACGGATAAACAACAAGCAACAAGATCCAATCCAACTACAAGGATCCAACATCGGTGAAGTGGACAAGTTTGTCTACCTGGGCAGTGTGGTGAGCAAGGATGGAGGAGCAGACGAAGACATCAGAAGCCATATCAACAAAGCGAGGCACACCTTCAATACCTTGCGTCCCATCTGGAACTCTACCGCACTTTCTGGGCGGACAAAAGTCCACATCTTCAACACCAACGTGAAAGCAGTGCTACTATATGGTTCAGAAGCCTGGAGACTGACCAAGACAACCACCACAAAACTGCAGGTGTTCATTAACAGATGCCTCCGCAATATCTTACGTATCAGATGGCCAGAAAAAATCTCCAATACCGCCCTGTGGGAAAGAACAAAGCAGACCCACATTGACCAAGAGATCCGGAAGAGAAAATGGGGCTGGATAGGCCACACTCTGCGCAAGAGCCCAGACAATGTCACAAGGCAGGCGTTAGAGTGGAACCCGCAGGGAAAGAGAAGAGCAGGCAGGCCAAAGGAGACATGGAGACGCTGCACTGAGCGAGAGATGAAGGCAGATGGATGGACGTGGGCCCAGCTGAAGAGAGACGCCCAAAATAGAGTTCGCTGGAAGAGCGTTGTTGAGGCCCTATGCTCCCACGCGGAGTCAGAGGATTAAGTCAAGTAAGTCATATCTCAGCAACTATAAGTCCTAGACCCATGATGTATATATCATTTTATAGGTCTTGGCCTGCCATGTGTACATCAAAAGTTCATTTTGCGACAGGACCTCTGAGGGCCGGGCTTCAGGGCTCCTAAGGGGCTTATATATTATATATACACCTTGTACGTTCAATAACCCGTTCATTTGGTGCGAAATACTGCAGCACGTAGTTTCACCAAGATTTATTAAGAAACTCATCAAATGAAATAGTCAGCTTGTGTTCTGAGTTTAATTGAAAGTATCAGAGCTATGCAACAATTGACGGAGTTTTCGGACGATTAAATGACAATAATTTAGAATGTTTTCAATTATGAGTCCTATTTCAGTAACCACAAACCACTTGTAGTTAGATTTAAGAGACAATAATTTTTTTTCAAATATAAAGAAAAGTCTTTATAATTTTTTTTTTACAAATATATGCATTACACAATTGAATTTATAAACATTTCCAAAAATTACAAATATTTACTGAAAGCTAACAAACGTACTGATACATAATACGAAAATGCTCTAACACGTCCTGTGTCCAGAATGGAACAGGCTTAATTGCTTGTTTTATTATTTTAACCATTTTTATATAAAAAAAAACTATAAAAAAAAATAAAAAAATTATAATAAAAAAAATGAAAATGGAAACTCTAATTAACGAAATTCACCAGAAATGGTGAATCTCTAGTATATGAACGATGTGGCGTTAAGTAATAGATCTTTTATAAAAAAAGCTTGTATAAGTAATAGATCTTTTATAAAGAAGCTTGCATAAGTAATAGATCTTTTATAAAGAAGCTTGTATAAGTAATAGATCTTTTATAAAGAAGCTTGTATAAGTAATAGATCTTTTATAAAGAAGCTTGTATAAATAATAGATCTTTTATAAAGAAGCTACACCAAACTAGGCTAGTACAAGATGGGCATTGAGCAGATTAATATTACAGTTATTTTCAGAATGTCTAAATTAAAGTGCATATATCAAGTTCGTAATAGACTGACATTTAGCAGGCTTGTATTATAGTTTCATTCAACAGGCCGTTATTGAAGTAACATTTGGCAATTAAGTACTAAAATGCGTGTGAAGTCCCCGTAAGGATGTATAAATCTATATACCACAGTGGGACTGTAACTATAGTGCCCTTCATTCATCCCCACCATAAACAATAGTGCAATGGATATGAATGCAATTGGTATTCAGTACTAAAGTGGCATTCATCTGTATAATTATAAGTGCAGGTGTATATTAAAGTATATATTTAAGTACATATATATTTAAGCATATTTATATATATATATATATATATTATATTTATAAAAGCATATATATTTCAGTATATTTAAAAGTACAGATATATTTAAGTTTATGTACAAGTACATATATATATTTAAGTATATTAAAAATACAGATATATTTAAATATATTTATAAATACACACACACATATATATTATATATATATATATATATATATATATATATATATATATATACTTATATATATATATATATATATAAGTATTTTATAAATACAAATATATTTAAGTATATTTATAAATACAGATATATTTAATTATATTTATAAATACAGATATATTAAATTATATTTATAAATACAGATATATTAAATTATATTTATAAATACAGACTTACCCTCCCCCTACTCTTCACGTTTCTCCTTAAGTGTATAGAAACTCTATTTCATTTTTTTTATTATTATTGTTTTAGATTTGACAATCTTAATCTAGATTTCCTGGACATAGAGAAAGGTTATATGGATATATTAACTCTGTACAGCTACGAACTTGAGAACTTACAACAAGTGAGTGTATGAAATGAATAAAGTTTTAACTACACAATGATTATTTAATTTGTTGGCTTATCCATTGTGACTTCAGGTACATTTGAACTGAATTTAGAACAGAGTTGATTTCCTATGTCAACTTTGTTAGAAAAATATTATGCGTTCTCCCTGAGATATGCTGAATTTATTTTTATAGTTTTATTTGATTATTTCTTTAAAACTATCAGTATTTACATTTCTTGCAATAATTTTAATAAATTAATTTTGATAATTTCAAGTTTGGCGCTCTATTCAGTGTAATTCTGTTCCATTTGTCAAACTTTTTGTTTTATATCATTGTTATCAGCCAGTTTGTTCTATATCAATTTTGTCAGCTAGTTTTTCTTTATTAATGTAATCAGCCATTTTGTTCTATGTAAATTTTATCAGAAAGTTTTTCCTATGCGAATATTTTCAGCAAATTTGTTCTATATTAAAGTTGTCAGCTAGTTTTTTCTATATCAATCCATCTATATCAGCTGTTTTTGACATGTACATATTTCTTTAGATCTATGAAAGAGACAAGGAAGACCCACCCATACAATGGAACTTACCCCCAATATCTGGCAGAATCTATTGGCTGAGATTAATGTTCCACCACATAGGCCAGCCGATATTTACACTACAGGTTTATAAAATTATATATAGTATAAAATGTTATATTTACATATATTTTGTAAACTATGCAGGGCATTTATAAATAAAATGGGATACGTTGTCGTCCAGTGTCTGAATATCGAGGTGAAATTAGTATGTGACCAATTAAATATCGAGGTGAAATTAGTATGTGACCAATTTGAATATCGAGGTGAAATTAGTATGTGACCACTTGAATATCGAGGTGAAATTTGTATGTGACCGATTTTCTTCATACAAAATGGGTTAATATGGTTAAACTAGCTGTACCCGCAAAACATTTGCAGCACTTTTTAAATTACCAATAACTATGAATTTACCTCAACAATGTTCATATTTTACTTGGAAATGTACCTTAATTAAATGAACTCTACTGTTAGGCGGTCCTGAAACGAACCTTTTTATTAAAACTCATGGCAGCAAGCAAACTCAAGCTAATTGTAAAACTTTCATTAGCCCTGAAAAGGACCGTTAAGACAAAAAATATGGTAGTGGCCCTAAAAATGACCGTTAGGACACAATAAATGGTAGTGGCCCTAATAAGGACCGTTAAATACAATAAAAGGTAATAGCCCTAAAAAGGACCGTTAAATACAATAAAAAAAAGGTAGTTGACCTACAATGGACCTTTTAGATCAAATAACTGGTGGTGGTTAATTACAGTTAAAGTAAGTTTTTGTACAATTTCTACGTTGTTACATTTTTAAAATTATGTACATAAGATTTTTTTTATTGCATCAAGACCTCTTTATACACAGGATTTTTAGTAATTTTTTCTCCATTGACATCAGATTTAAAATACATTTTTACTTCTTTTGCTTCTCTTCTTTCATTTAGAGCTGCCTGAATTTCTGTTTTTTCAACTTTAATTTTTATACTGAACAGCAGAGGCAAAAGGATTAATATTTTTCAGCAGTTCATCAGTTACTATCAAAAGCTCCTCTGTGCATTTTTCATTTCGATTACGCCTGAAATTCATTGCTTCAGTGGAATCAAGAATGTAAAGTTGAGCACAAGAAGGGTTTTCTCCATGCAACGGTGCTACAGCATGATAAACCTGACCGTGGATTCTGTAACAGTATGGTCCCTTTCCTTGGTGGTATCTCGACTTTAGCTCCCATGGATGCAAAAGCAAAAGAACTATTATACTGCCGTATTTGATCTCTAAAATGTTTTCCTTTTTGGAGAGTCTTCAATTAGTAAATTTTTTATAATGTCAGGAGATTCATGCAAAGGAGATAGATTGTACTTTTCCAGCATGAAAACAGGAATGATATTGCTTTAAACAATTTAGTTCTTTGAGAAACTATTTTGCATGACAGAAATTACAAACTTCTGTCATTCTTCCACCTGTTTAATTCTTCCACTTCTACATCATTACTAACTGCAGCTAAAAGTCTCTGATTATTATTTTTCTTTTTGCCAGTTGATATTGAATCCTGCAATACTCTAAGCGTGTTTCCCTTTCAACTGCAGATTCATGACATGTTCTCTGTTGCTTTCGCAATTTATTAGATTCCAAGCGCCTTTTTTTGCCTCAGATGATTCATCTTTTCTGGATTTCCTGACTATCTTACCATTATTTTTAAGTAAATCTGAATATTACAATTTATGCTTTTGCACAATTTTATAGAAAATAAGGAAATCTGATGGATAGAAATCGATTTTGGGCCCCCCCACAACCCTAGTTACGTCTATGTGTTCAGATTTGATACATATTTTCAAAATGTTTTTTTTTTCATAAAGTTATGAAATAGTTAAAAAACCTATTTAGTTTTTGTTTCTTTTCTTGCAACATCTCAAAGATACATTATGTATTACGATTGACAGAGATATCTGAATTGGTTAGTTTTCAGATTAAAACAACTGCATTTAAAAAGTATACATCTCCGAAAAAAATGTCTCGAAGAAGGCATAAAAGAATAACCTAAGCTGCTGAACCATTCAGCCACCAGTTCACACAAACATGTTGTACCCTGCAAAGCCTTCTACAGAGATCGACCTACCCATAAAAATAATGCCAAACCTAGAGATTGGAGGCCCGGGGCTTAACCTCTTTTGGGCCCCCTACATTTTGACGCTCGGATACCATATCATGAGATTAATGCAATACTTATTTAAATGTAAAAAAATAATTTTGGGGTCACCCTCTGGGCTGGGGCCCCGGCGGGACTGCGATTTCAGACCCCACCTAAAGTTACGCCTCTGTGTTAATTTTTTTTTTAAGTTATGAAATAATTGTAAACCTAATTAGTTATTGTTTCTTTTTCTTACAACATCCTAAAAGATAAATTATTTAAAATAAAAATAATGTCAAAGAGATCTAATTAGTTAGTTTTCATTATATAATACAATATAATACATTTTGTTTGTATTCAGACTAGTAAGTCATAATATCATAGCATAAAATTGGTATAATAGAATAGTCAGATTAATTTACGAAAGAGGTATACTTAATTGTAACAGATTTATTCTGAAAAAAAAAAATCAATAAAAAAAAATGTCTCTGGGAGAAATCGAACCCGGAGAGTCAGCAGAAAAAAGTGCATGTTGGCCGAGTCGCATAACCACTCAGCACGGCGCCAGACAATTTAAATAGCTATTTTAATGTAGTATTTGAAAAATATTGCTCGGTTTTGTTTTCTTTGCCTTTTGACCTAGTTTTTTTAGGTCTATATTGTTATTTTTAATTAAGAAATAATTCAAAGCCCGTATTTATTTAAAATCATAAATATTTACCCAAAGCTCTGAGAACTTAAAATTTGTATAGAAATTGCAGAATTTCTTTTTTTAAATATTATATCGACTTTTAAAAAGAACTTGTTTTACGAAATTAGATAGGAAAACACGGTCAATAGTCTTATCGTCGCCGCCGTCGGAGATTTTCGATTATTACTATTGTTTACGGGTCTGACGATGTTAAAATGCTCTGTTGTAATAAAAACTACAATGATTTGAATGATATTATATGCTAATTATTAATTTTTAATATCGGGGACTTTTACATTTCATAATTAAAAGCACAGAAACTATTGAAAACTGTAGATATTTAAAAAAGAAAAATTCAATCGAGAGACAGGGGATGACGCCATTTTGAATTCTTGTTTTCCGCTTTCGATTTAACGCAGGGATGAAAATGAATAATATGATATATGATGATGATTATGCTTTGCAACAAACACTTATATTTCATGTACCCTTACAATATCTAAAATAAGTAAACCATAATGAAATAAAACACCTGTAATTCATGTAGCCTTACAATATCTAAAATAAGTATATCACAATGTTTGTATTCACTTCATTGTTTAGAATCACCGACCATCTGTAATGAGAACACCAGAAGGTAAAAGAGCAATTTACCGATACAACAAATTTGCATTTGTTTTGGCTAAATGTGAAGTTTTGTTTCACATTGCTTGGTTCCGTTCAGTCGATGCAGCATATAATTGTAAGTTTTTTCTCATTTCAACAAATATTTTACAAAGTATATATATATACTTTGAATGTTTTATAACAAACGCACGAAGTCTCGGACAATGGGAAGATTACATACAACTTGCATTATTTATGTATTATGCTCTGTTTGCGAGGTTCTTTTATCAACTTGTAGTAGATGTTACAACAGCAGTGAACAACATTAATATACTAAGTCGACTATAGTTGAAAGTAACAATATTAATATTGTACCCTGTAAAACCTTTGCATAGAGTTATATTCCCTTAGGTTTGATCAGTAGGCTGGGTTATTTTTTGGTTTCGGACAGATCCGATATTTTCATGATTGTATTGCAACTTAAAAAAAAATTAAATGGAATTATTTCACATTTTGGCATTTGGGTTTCATGTTTAAAAACGCAGAAACTATTCAAAACAAGATTTAAAAAAACATTTATCGAATCGAGACTAGTGGAAGACGCTATTTTGAATTGTTGTTTTCCACTTTCGATTTAACGAGACCGCTATTATTATATTACATTATTTAATATAACTGTATGAACATAAACTAGCATATAATGGTGAACTCAGGAGGAGTACAATAACTACTGCCTAGATAAAACTACACCATGCATCAGCATACCACGATGCCTAGAACTAGACTGATCTCACAACTGCCAAAATAAAACACATGCTCCCCGCTGTCAGTTGCAGTATACGTAAATTTTGTTTTTTTTAGAAATGGGCGGAGTCTACCAAATTTCGTCATGAAACTTTGACTACTATTTCTCCTCATACTCTCTGTCGTTTTTAAAAAAGATCTAATTTTTATTCTGCGTCTTCGGGCCTGAAAACGATCTTATATCTTGATTTATTACAGAACTAGATATTAACCCGGCGTCGCCCGGGAAATCTAGGTGTAATTTGAAACCCTTTCCTAATCAGTTTTACTACTGAATTTTTCAATACGGTTAATTAGGTGCTGATTTATGCCACCTTCCTAATGTGCAGAAATGACCTACATTTCATACGTCACAAATTACGTTTTACCCGTTTTAGCAACCAAACCAAACCAAACAACCAATCAAATCAACCAAATCAAACAACCAACCAAACCAACTAACCAACCAGCTAACCAATCAACCAACTGAACCAATCAATAAAACCAACCAAACCAAACAACCAACCAAACCAACTAACCAAACCAGCTAACCAATCAACCAAAAAAAAAACCAACTGAACCAACCAACCCAACCAAGCCAAACCCTCACAAACTACGTTTTACCCGTCAACGCTAGCCAACCAAACCAACCAAACCAAACAGCCAAACCAGCTAACCAAACCAACCAACCGAGCCAACCGATCAACCAACCAAACCAAACCAAATCAACCAAAGCATACCTACCAACCATACCAAACCAAACACCATTAGGTAAAGATATGGGTGCTAATTTATGTCACTTGTTACGTTTTACCCTTAATTCTCTCAATATTAAAATCAAAACGAAGCATTAAAAAAAGCTTTTATAAAAATGAACTGAAAAGTAAAAAATAACTACTTTATTATAGCATTCTGCAGCACAGAGGCAAGTTGATGTGGCATGATACAGCACCCCCGCGCAAGTTCAATTCGGCTTTATTAGTAAAAAAAAATGTACATCGGGAAATGACGTCATAGAGGATTTTTATTTATAGCGACGGCGTTCCCATTCTTCCAAAAAAAAAATTGTAACAGTTATAGCGACGGCTTTCCTATACCGCATGGACGACAAGATTAGCACTTTATTAGTAGGATTTCTTGTTTCATTACCCAATATCATTACAGAATATCTTGTTTCATTAACCAATATCTTGACTTATTACAGAACATCTTGTTGCATTACCCAATATCTTGACTTATTAAAGAACATCTTGTTGCATTACCCAATATCTTGACTTATTACAGAATATCTTGTTTCATTACCCAATTTCTTGACTTATTTAGGTTTGCAAGTACCGATACTGACAAGAGACAATAAAACCAGGGATTTAATTATAAACTTTGACCCCTATGTGTATGAGGTCATCAAGGAAGCTCATTACATGGTGAAGCTAGGGCTACAGGTGCCACGGGAGATGATAGAGCTGATTCATTCGTGTCACAATATTACAACAACCTATCGTAAAGTTCAGGTCAGTGACATCATACTACATCTACCTTTTAGAAAATTCAGGTTAGTGACGTCATAACACAACTTGTCTTAAAGTTTTGAGTATATTATTCAGATACAGCTAGTATGTGGCATGTAACAGGTTTGCTACATATTAAAGGTGTGCCCACGTCAGAGACTATACTCCGGCTAATTATATTATGTCGATTACCATGACTTTATCGAATGAAATAATTGAAATATAAAATGTTCAAAATAGTTTTTTAAAATGTTATATGGTCACTAGGGGGCATCACCACAATAGAGGAAAAAAATAATTGTTTGTTTTTGAGCTGTTTATGTTTCTAATTTGTTCTGATACCATCAATAATAACTTGTGTAAAATATTTTTTAAATCAGAGTTGATTTAGAGGTCTCTCCCCCCCCCCCACCAGAAATCACAAAACATGACATGTAATGCAAACACGTTTATTCTGGCCTATATAAAAATGACATAAAAGTATTGAATTGTTTTTTACTGTTGCATTTAATTCAGTTTCTCTTTGTTGCATGTTTGTAAGGTTTACGCAAATCGTTAACAACGTTAATAGCAGCAACATTTTCTGCACTGGCAATGTAAGAATCTATTTGGCACCAATCATCAACATGCATTTCGAGGAATCATACCACGAGTCAACTCCAGCCAGATCACAAAACCGAGTTGAAGAATCAATTGATTGGAATCGTGGTTTTCCCCAACCATTTCCAAATCGATTTTGTGTAGTTTGGAGGGCAACCACCGGTCGAAGCCTAAGTAGAACATTTACTAGATCTCGCATTTCCAACACAGGTACTTTATTGCTTAACTGAGCAAATGGGATCATTTCAGCAGTCAGGTACCATAGATGCCTATTCAGGGCACGGATTGCTGATTTGGATATGTCTTTGTTGACACCTTTGTAATCCAAAAGTCGCTTGTAGAGATGTAGATCATTCCATGGTGCATCCACACTCTTTTTGTAAGTGAGTCACCACACGACATAAACATGTTACAAATGTGGCAAATGCACGAATCTTTGGCACTTGGTCACGTTTGGTAATAGTACCTAGAGGCAGCAATAATTGAATTTTCTCCTCACACAGTGCAATCTTAAGGCAATATATAATCTTTGCCATCCATCGTCCACCTGGTGTTTTAAAGTTAACCTCCTTATTTGTAGCATTCAGGTAAACAATGGACAGCTGAAGGAATTCGTGGTAGTCGTCTCGCAAGAATTCGGTTTGTTTACTAGAGTTGGCATGATCAATTACCACATCTCTCATTATCGTCAGTTGCACTTGAGCCTTCAGATCAGCTAACGTAAACCAACGACGTACATGAGACCATTCATGTGCAAACAATTCCCAATTACTTCGCAGCCTGGTGAACAAAGTTATATCCGGGGATTTGGAAACTTCTATTTTCATGTCTGCAAACATTCACCAATGTAATGGCGACAACCTAATCACAGAACAGCACGTTGCAGCTTATTTTGTATGGCAATGCAGGCAGCAGTCTGATGACCAGTGTTTGTGCTTGTTGTGTCGAATGTCATATTAACGTCACAATCATTACAATGCCACTCTGTCATTTAAAAAAAAGTTCCCTTAGTCCTAACGGGCCATCGGGGCAGATGAAGTGTAGAATTGATCTGTTTCTATAACCTCGGCATATGAAGGGATTATGTGGTTAGCACAACGCCCAGCCGCCTTTACTTCCCCAACTTAAATCAGGTATCCATTTAAAGCTGGGTGGACTTGTGGGAGGACTTTGCACCAAATTTCACCTGGAAAAATTCAATGGGCCTCACCGAGGATCGAGCCCATGACTCTCAGGTCGACAGTCGAGTATCTACACCACTCGGCCATCCGTCCCACACTCTGTCATTAGCTTCATGGTTAATTCTGCAATTATTTCATCAACGGGTTTCTTTGTTGCCTCGGAATAACTTGGCACTCCTAGCAGTTTCAATTGCTTCGCATAACCAACAACTGTTATGCGTTCTTCAGTAACACGATGATTTTTTAGAGGTGTCAGTTTGCCATTCCCAGTGGAGCGTACCGAGTTGGGGTTGTTCCCAGAAGTCGTGGATCTTTGTAGCTATATTACTTACAACTTTGCGACGTTAACGATCTGCAGTGAAGAAGCCACCATTGATACATCACCCCCAGACTCGCTAATAAGGCCCTATGTGAATGCATCCTGCTGTGTTGGTGAAATCTTTAATCTTTCACTAGAGACTCAAGACTTGGTCGGCTTAAAACATCTGGAGTTACAAATACCAAAGTTCCTGTTGGCTTTCTTCGCTTTTGCAATGGCATTTTATCATCAAAACAGTTATCAACAACCTCCATATTATCTTCAGATTTAGAAGTAGAATCATCGGGTTGCTGCTACCCTCGTTGGGAGGCATTGATATTGTTGAACATGCTGCATTTTCTTCTCTTGCGCGTTTCTCACGTTCCAATGCCGCGGCATCTCGCGAATTGCATCGAGTGTTTTGTCAAATGATTCAAACATGGAAGATGTCAAGGTCCCCTTGCGGGGTCCCTGCGGTCGTTGTCTATAGGTATGATCACTTACTGAGTTCTGGCCAGCATTTATATTTGTCCCAGCCACGTGGTTACACAGGACGCACAACACAACGATAAATCGATAACCAAACACGTACAATTACAACGTGTAGAGTTTATTTATATAAAAGCAAAAAGGACAATTAGCATTATAATCAGCCTAATATACATGTACATAATGGCCCTTACCTGGGTTGGATAGTTCTCACAAGAACTCAGTACTGAGTCGGTCGAAACCAACCCAGACTGTTTTATCCAACCCGGGTCCAATCGTTCGACTTCATTCCACGACTGACCAGCGCTGACTGACTAAAATCTAAGTCAATCCCCGCCAACTCGACCGGAAGGTCAGCCTCGCTATCAATTCTCCCGCGGTGCGTTTGACCAATGGCCGACGAGCTTGTAGATCACGCTTATCACGCGTGATCCGCTGCCCCTCACTCGTGGACAGTTCCAACCTTCAAGATAAAGGGGAGGGGGGTAAAGAGACAAAGAACCCATCCCTCTCGCTCGTCTGAAGGAAGGGCACATGTTATCTCCCTTAGAGACATTTTCTCCCCAGGTGACGAAAAGTGATAGTGGGTACAGTGTGGAAAAACCTGGGAAGACAATGTCTTTGTCTAACCTATTTATATCTTATCTCACCCTCGGGTGATGAAAGCAGGGTAGGGCTTGGACTTGATTTCATCCATTAAATCACAGAATGTGACAGAAGACCTGTCTCTTATCATAGACCTCAAGAATGCTAGATCGTCTGCATTCTTGATAATAGTCTCGACATTTGGTGGCCACATTTGAAAAGTTGTTGCCAACATAGATTTCATTTGTTCCGATTTACGTTTGGTGGATCGTGTGTCTCGGTGACTTTTATCAATTGAACGAAGTTTATTGTTTTCATCAAGAAGCTGAAAAATCTTCTCACATGCTCTCCTCTCTGTCACCACTGGAATGTTTGCTTTTTCGAAGAAAGCAGTAACTTGATTCAGCACAATTTTGGCAGTTGTAAATCGAGATGGTGCACCAAGAGAACCTGGGCGCTCACTGTGTGCTGCTACGTTGCAGAGATACATCATGAATCTCAAAACTTGTAAACAAGTTGGTAGTCGAATTCCAGTAATTCTGGCATCATCAACACATATTGCAGGGCCAATGCCAAACAATTCAGTTTTCCGACGAGTTTGTGGTTTCTTTGTTCGTGAGGCAGGAGACGCAGTAATAACTGGATATGACACTATTGAAGTGGTGTCAGGATCAGCCAGCATTTCCTTTGAAGGTGTAAAAAACGTTTTGTTGTTTTATATATATCACCCAAACAGCACCTTAAAAAACATGCACTTTAATTGTATTATTTCAAAATATTCTATTGGAGGTCAAATATAATAATCGCAGTTGTTACTAAACCAGCAAACTGGAATAATTTTTTTTCAGCCGATCAGCAATACATGTGCGCATGCGCGACTAGACGGACTCCGTATTATTTTTTTTGGGATCCGGCTATAGAAATTGCGCCTAACCCTGTTCCTAAACCTAACCCTATTTCTAACCCTATTTCTAACCCTAATCCTAACCCTAAACCTAACCCTAAGCCTAATCCTAGCCCTAGCCCTAACCCTAACCCTAGCCCCGAAAACAAAAAAATGTGTAATAATATGCAGTCCGAGTCCGTCAAGTCGCGCATGCGCAATGTATTGCTGGTCGGCGGAAAAAAAATTTATTCCAGTTTGCTGGTCGAGTAACATTTGCGTATACTAATTTACAGGTTTGTTAGTATCGAAGTATAGGTATCGGCCGATACAGTATCGGCGATACTTTTTTAGTATTGGTTGCTGTATTGCCTATCCTTTTTGTATCAAGTATTGATCTGTATTGCCGATACATGTTAAATCAAAAATTTTTGATACTCGATACTGATACTTTTCTATTGCAGAAAAACAATAGCGATTTTAATACATTGTCGTTTTTTTATAAATTCAATCTCTACAAGTAGCCATCAACCCTACCAATATTAACACCTCCCCACCAATACAACCACGGTCGGCGAGTTGAAGGAAAACTATAGTTTTAATCTTCTTTTGAAGTTTTTGCTTTGCGCACCGACGTCTATAAATGTTATTCTTATATTCTTTCATTCATTTACTTTCTTTCTGTCAACTTTTTGTTCAATGTTTTAATGAACAACAGAAAAGAAAACTTAATTTTTTTATCGATCTGTCAGTTATATATACACAGACACAGACACACACACACACACATACATATATATGTATATATATATATATATGTATATATATATATATATATATATATATATATATTAGGGTGGTGCTTAGGAACCACTAAAAATTAAAACCTTGATTTCTTTAGGTCTCACCCCTTTAAATTGTTCCTTTGGATGTAGAAACATCTAGAAAAAAAATTGGTGCTGATATCTTAATATTTAGAGGTAGCTCAATGAAGCCAAAGTTTAGGTAGGCCACGTTCAACAAGTAAACAGATCACGCTTTTGGAATTTTTGGCTTTTTTAATCCAAGATAGTTTCTCAAACACAACATTAAACAGTAGAATTAATTATTAAACAAGCACAAACAATCCTGCATCTACAATATTCTACCTGTAATTATAGTTCAATTTTATCAGTCCGATAAGAAGTCATTTTGACAATTTCTGTTTCTTAGTGTCTGGATAGGATTGTTGATGCTGTTGAACAGTCTGCAGCAGGAACTGAAGCTGCTCCTCATCTCTGGTGAGGATTCCACTGTACTCTTGAATCAATGCTACACCCCTCTCTGCATGGTTGTTGACAACCTGAATCTGCCGAGCGGTCACCAAAGATCACAGATAATCTTCATGATTGGTCCACTCATCTGGATCAGCATCCAGGAATACAGTCTGAAGCTCCATCATGTCAAAGAATCTCTTAGACTTTGGCGACACGAAGTCCTCATTCCTCCTGTTGTTGAAGGATTCCAAATCAACTGATATTAGCTTGATGTCCTCTGGCTCCTCATTAGCGCTTTCATTCATGGAATTTACCATGCGTCTTTTTGTTTCCGCTGATACCTGATCATCGAAGAATGCCAACCCAACCAATCCAGGGGACAGGTAACAGAAGTACTTTGAAAACTTGTTGGATGCAGCACTGGAAACAGCTCTGTTGATTCCGGAGTAGCTGAAAATTGATTGGAGCAACAGCATATCATTGTATGGAGCAGCGGCTGCCAGATAAGCCGTGAACCAGGCTCTCATGTAGACACGTATAATAAAGATGCACAGCTCTTGAAGACCTCTCTCTTCCTTGCTTGTTAGTCTGAATTGCCCTTTGAACATCAATATCTTCAGGCTGTACAGAACCTTCCACATCCAGCGAGCATGGTGCATTGCTCCAGGAGCAATGAATTGCACTCCTCTTTCAGGCATGACCCCAAGAAATAACAGAGCAAGTTCTAGGAACTCTCGATAATCATCTCTTGGCTGCTGCTCTTGAATATGCTTCTGAGCAAATTCAATCAGAGAGTTGCGCACATCTTCTAGCAAAGTAGACACTACTGAATTTGTCAGTGATGTTTCATAGTTTGCTCTGTCAATGAACTGCAAATGATCCTTGAAGCGTTTAAATAGCAGAACCTCAGGAGATGAAGTGGCACCTAGACAGACTTGGAAGATGTGCCCAGAATCAGTTCCTTAATGTGATGTCTGCAAGGAAGTGATAGAAGACCTTGCTGAAGTTTTTGCTCTAGCAGGATGCAGGTACCACTAATCCGACCAGTTTGGGAACTAGTAGTATCAAAGCACATGCCTCTGATCTTGTCACTAACACCCCAGTCTTGCAGAGCTTGAAAGACAGCTTTGGCCTGTGCAGCACCAAGCCGGAAGGCAGTTTCGCAACAGTTAACAACTGTGATGCTCCTTTCCCAGAAACAATTACAGGAAGTCTGTCGATGCATTCTTTATTTGTGAGATCCGAAATCAACTTTCCACCCCAATGCACAACCATAGGATAATCAGCTTGGAACTCGGCTTTGAGATGTTCTGCATACTGTGATCTGTGGAGCATTCTTTGACGGCGAACTATCCAACGGTTCAGAGCCAGATCTAGAACATCGTGACCAAGGGACGTGGCTGTCGCAGCAATGACAAGTGTTGCTGAATTGCTTGACATTTTTGTTCAATCCAGTGCAGCTGTTAATCGAGGTGTTAGAATTGACTTTTTGCCTCTCCTTTTCTTAGCACTAGCAGGTGTTTGAGATGAGCAGCTTGCAACAGGTTCTTCGCATTCTGTTGTACTCTGCTCGTTGCTGTCATTCTCCTCAGCTGAGCTACTGCTGCATGACGAGGATACAAGGACTGCTGACTCCAGAAGCCTCTTTTACTGCTCTTTCATCTCTTGGTGTCTTAACATCATCCGCTGCTTTCTGTCTGCTGAACGTCTTTCCTTGTCAGATAATGTCCGGTCTACCCCAGCCATTGCTATAAAATTTATCTCTTAACTATTTGTTTGCTGGCACGTTGCCAATAGTTTCTAGGTGGTGTAGGTAGGCCTATACTGTGTTGCTAATAGTTTCTTTGTCTAGGCCTGCTGTGAAGTAAATTACCACTTTCAGGCCTATTTACATGTTTTATATGCTTAGTACAGCAGTGTAAGACAATCCACATAACTTGAATTAATATTATACAGTGTTATACACACAACAACAGTGCAGTACACTATGTATTTTCATCACGGTCCAATACTCCTAAACTTTGACGCCATTGAGCTACCAGTAAACATGAACTGAATACCTTAATATTTTATTTTAAGAGTTTCTATATATAAAAGAACAAAAATAGGGGGTGAGAGCAGAGATTTTTGAAAGTTCATTTCTAAGCACCACCCTAATATATATATATAAGTATATACTGTAAGTGTTTATAGGTTATATAGCAATAAATTATATACCGTACTGTATGCTTGTGTGTATGTATGTTAATTGAGTTGTTAATTCATTTGTGCTTATTTATATTTATAGCCTACATTTGTTTTTACTTATTGATTCAGTTTTGTCTGTCTGTCTGTCTGTCCGTCATCACCCTAGATCTCAACAACCATAAGTCCTAGAGCCATGATGTATATATAATTTTGTAGCTCTTGGCCTGCCATGTGTGCATCAAAAGTCCATTTCGCGATCTGACCTCTGAGGGCCGTAAAAGGGGGCTTATAAGGTACCTTTTTTTTACTATATAAGCTATATTAACAAAGGAGCGCCCTAGATCTCAGCAACCATAAGTCCTAGACCCATGAAGTATATATCATTTTGTAGGTCTTGGCCTGCCAAGTGTACATCAAAAGTTTATTTCGCGATAGGACCTCTCAGGGCCGAATATAAGAGTTTCTTAGGTACCGTTTTCGCTTATATTTTAAATATAAATAATAAAAGCTAATCAAAGGGGCGTAATCATTATTTATTTTTGTAACAGTTATTCAATATGATTACTTCTCTCTCTATTTATCAAACCCATACGCGTGGAGCAATATCTATGGCTGTAACCCGGAAAAAAAATAAGGATCTCGTCCGGTGTAACCGTATGCCACTGCGCACACGAAAATGCTCTAAAATAATTAATTGAATGGTATTAAATTATAAAACTATGGTGTAATTAAAATTGAAAACCGTATCATATAATATCATATAATCAGGCCCGTAGCGTGCGGGGGGGCAGGGGGCCGGGCCCCCCTGCGATTTGTCTGGCCCAACTGCTTATTTGTTCTACTTAGTAAAATGTATTACCTGCCCTTCCCCCCGCTATTGCCTGGCCCCTGCTTTAGAATGCATGGCCCCTCCTGTATATTTTTCACGCTACGGGGCTGCATATAATTAACACATATTATATTATTAAATAACTAGCTGAACAGGCCCGGTACCCGGACCGGCTATCTGGCACGCAGCTGGAGTTGAAAATGGTGATGCGCTCACAACACCATATCATTGACTAATCTTAATTCATTCATAATATTGTAAAGGACTCTTTCTCAATAGTAATTTTTAAATAATGTATCAATTCTCTTTCACTTAGCCCAACACCCATCCTTCCCTCCCCACCCGCCACCCCCTTCCACTCAAGACATGCCCGAATCGCAGTGGGTCTCAATGTACACAATTACAAAACGGGGCATTTAGTATAACTGCATGTTCACCCTGTTAAAAATACCACGTGACACTTCTCCCTACCCCCCCCCCCCACCCGTTAAACACTCCTTTCCCAACCCTACACCCACATTCCAATAGTTCTTTTATTATAATTTTATAATTTATCATGATTAACATGACGTATTTAAAAAAAAAGAGAGACGTGAGGTTAAAAAATTAGCGGTGTTGCAACTTGAATCGTCTGCTTGATCCCCCCCCCCCCTTTCTGCAACCATTTGGTTTATTCCCACCCCTATCCCAACCAACTCGGTAATATATATTTGAGCGCGTTAACAATCAGTCTATATACAAACAATAGCTTTTTATATAATTCATCCCGAAGAAAATAATCCTCATTATGGGTACAGAAGCTTACCGAAAACAACCCCCGACTTTTAACATAATTTGGGCACACTACTCAATATCATTTAAAAATCTTAATTCATTAATAAGAAATCCTTGTTGTGTTTAGAATTCCGCAGCATTTCATTTTTATTCAAGAAAGATTCATATGATGAACAAAATGCGCACCAAACATACTCTCATTTAACATACATTGTCTCTTTTTAGTTTCTATAATTTTGGAATTCCCCAGACTATTTTTATAGAGACGGTCGATGACACGCACTGTTTTTTTTTTTTAAAACTCCGCAAATGTGTGACTTTTTTTTTAGCGATGTAAGCTTTCAACCCGTACGGTGCCGTGTATTTTTAACGTAAAGACAAGCGGCTTTTATCGCCATGAGCATACTTTACACCGCACCGTGTGTAGATCTGTCGAACGTACGCATAGGTTAGACGATTATGTATATAGATATGCTGAGTTCATCAAACAATGCAATTTTGGGTGGTTAAAAACAATTAATTGAATATAAATACATGAACATAAACAAATTAAAAAAAAATATCTTGTATAATGACACTCTTTGATTAACCGCATGGCAATTTTCAAACGTTCAAAGCAACATTTTTATCGTCGGCTTTCATTGTTCATTTTTTTAAAATCTTGTTTTGTTCTTTCTTTCATGTGTCATCATTATACATTCTTTCTTTCGTTTTATTTTGGTTATAGTAAAAGTTGTATATTTTTACCGCATTTAAAACATTGAAGTACGCACTAGCACTAGTCGTTGCACCCAGTGATCAGTCAATAGTAGGGGTATGATTAAAATATAAGCATATATCATATTTGGTGGAGCTTTGTATCACAAATAAAGAAAATATGGGTAATTTTTTGTTTTGCATAAAAAAGTTCACCATCCAATATACACGAATATTTTAAAACATAAAAATTTTCAAACAGCAGAACTGTTACTATTAAGCAATTCGACCTGGTTCTGCCGCCGTGCAGAAAACAAGCAAAAAAATCTGTAGATTCAGATATCTGTTCTGTCGACTGTACTAAAGCTGCACCACCCTGCAGAGTAAGTTGAATGGGAAGTGCACTGCAGGCACGCTTTAAGGTTTCTACAACTTCTGCCTTGGGATCCAAGTTGTCTGTCCAGTTAGTCCTAAATTTTGGATTGACCACTGCTGCCAGTTTTGCCTCTGGATCAGAAAATATAAAATCGAATCGCGCATTAATGCAATCAATAACAGCTCTGGCAAGGGGTTCACACACCGTGAGAGGGTGTTTATGTCGCAAAATCATTACCTGTAATTTACCTTTTATAATGGTTAGTGTGGGCAGCAAATAGCCAAATCCAATATTACTTTTTCCTTCCCAAATGCCCAGTCCACAACACAATGGATCAAATACTTCAATGTATTCTGCTCTGAATATTTTCTGCTGCGGAGTCAGTTTCTTGATGTCAATGTTATCAAACACCATATCAAGTTTAACTTCTAATTCTGGATTGGATAGTAAACAATGAAATTTTGCAACAGAATCTAAGTGGAACGCCACCGAGTGTCTCCGGGAGAAACGACATACGTGCCGATTGCCGCAGCCAAAGATGAGCGATTTTGTTTGTCCCAGATAGCTACTAACTTTAACAAGGACGAATTGCTTAATAGTAACAGTTCTGCTGAAGTAGACAGATATCTTGAAGATAATTCATCAGAAATGCTGTCATTAGCAGTCTACTCAAGCATTAATACCTGCAACTGAAACACAGGACTTACGGCTAGTGCTGCAGTTGAGCAGCTGGTTTCATTGGGTGGGCGTGTTTTTTATGCCATTACTTTTCTAGGCCAGGGGTCGGCAACCTTTTGAGACGGAAGAGCCAAAAGTAAAAAAAAAATGCATTTTTCTCAAGTTTTTAAAAGGCCACTGAAATTTTTTGTTTCAAGATTATGGTATTTGATTAGGCCGCCGTTTGACATCGAAAGAGCCGCAACTTCACATCGCGAGCCGCAGGTTGCCGACCCCTGTTCTAGGCTAAGCAATGATCATTTTGAAATGATTGTCTTCTTACGTGCTGCCAAATGGTGAAGTAATTAGCATTAAATTTGTGCTTTGACGTTGTATTTTTTATTTTTTTTAAAAACCTGAGAAACTTGCACTCATTATATTTTAAATAAAAACATGTTGTTGTTCTCAAAAGTATCGGTATTGTATCGGTATCGATTTTGGCGATACATTTTTACTTAAGTATTTGTATTGGTATTGGCGATACTATTTTCATGAAGTATCGGTATCAGTATTGACGATACAATTTAAGAGTATCGTTAACAACCCTACTAATTTATAGGTAAATTTAATCTTAAAGTTTAAAAAGTTATATTAGTCTGTTCAACAGAGAAGTAACATAAATAACATATTGGACAGGACACTGCAAAGCACAAAATTTTTTCCACGTTCTGATTTTGTAGGTCGTGTTTATCAAAAAATTAAAATTATATAAATAAAGAAATTAAAATAACCTTGGTCATCAATATGCGGTAAGAAAAAGTGTTGTTTTTGCTAATAAAATGTGAAATTTAAATTTAATTTCTAGCACAACCGTTCATCAAAATCAATCATGGCTGCCAAACATTATAAAACCAAAGACTATAAAACAATTTATATAGCGTTTCACTTTTTGTATGTAAGTCTGTAAGACTTTACAAGTAAGGATGGTTTTATCTAGTTTTCACTTAATTATGCAAACTTTGTTGAAGTCCGGGGGACCTCTAAACATTGTCAAATATTTTATAATTTTTTTTACACAATGCTTTTTTTTAATCAATGGAAGAAATTTAAATAGAAGACAGATCAAATATTAGACTTTTTTGGTGATGCACCATATGGTCACCATTATTTCATAACTAGCTGTACCCTGCAAAACCTTTCCATAGAGTTATATTCCCTTAGGCTTGATCAGTAGGCTAGATTATTCTCGGTTTCGGACATATCCGAATTTTTCATGATTTTATTACAATTTAAAGATGCAGTATGTTGTGGAAATACAAAAATATTTAAATGGAATTATTTCACATTTTGGCCTTTGGGTTTCATGTTTGGAAACTACAGAGTTTAAAACTATTAAAAACTGTAGATTTAAAAAAAAATCATTAATCGAATCGAGATGCCGGCAAGTTGCCATTTCGAAATCTTATTTTAGACTTTCGATTTACCGCAGAAGCGAGTCCGCTATTAGGGGCTTAGGAATCTATGCAGCCGCAGTGGGCCACTCACTTTCATAGGCCCCGCGCAAATTCTATGTGTTAATTATTAAATTAAATTATTACAACTTATAATCATGTATAGGTCAGCGTGTTTATTCTGTCTTTATGTTTTTACAGTGTTTGTAAAACCTCTGTGTGAAACAAGAGTGGAATGTACATTAGATAGTAAGCACTTCGTTATCAATGGCCTGAAATTTGTGACGCTCTCGATGAATTAGCTGAAAAGACTAGTGATGCGATAATTAAAAGTGAAGCAGAAACACTGTATGAAACATTGAAACAGTGCATTCTTAGTGTGCCTTGTGTTATGGTACGACGTACTTTTCCAAATCAAGATTGTGATTAAAGAACAGCAAGGTGAAACAGTAGATTTGAGCACTGCAATTGATTCTTTCAACAACTTGATGACTTGGCTAAGGAAACTGAGGGTTGATGGGTTTGTTCAGATTCTTGTTACAGCAAAGGAATTGGCTAAAATCATGGAAGTTGTTGCAATCTTCGCAGGCAAACGTCAAAGGAAAAAGCAGTATGATAAATCTGTGGAAAACTTCACAGCTGGAAATGCTGAAGATGACGACATGATAAATTGCTTCAACAGAATTGTGGACACTACTATTCAATCCTTGCAACCGAGATTTGAACAGCTGAAATCAAACCACAATCTATTTAGGATTCTTCACAGCTTCAAGAGCCTTCAGCGTGATGACTTACGAAAGTTTACAGCGAGCCTCGAGCAAGCATGGACGTCGTCAACAGACAGCAGTTATACGTTGGCGAGAATTTGCAGATGAAATGTAATCTTTTAGGCATATTCTACAAAATACCGCCAAAACCCCGTAAAAATACGGGCTTATCTGTCCACTAATGAAAGATACACTGCTTTCCCCAACTACTTTGTTGCACTCAGAATATGTTTAACAATACCCGTTCCTCTGGCATGTAGTGAAAGAAGCTTCTCACGCCTCAAACTAATCCAGAATTACTTGAGGCCAACAATTCACGAAGATAGATTGAACAATTTGGTAATTCCTGCTATTGAGCGTGATCTATGTAGGAAAAAGAATGTTTATGATATACTATATGACTTCGCTACACGCAAGGCTCGTAAAGTAAAGTTAATTTGATCGTGATTTTCTACTTGGTATAGAACGAATTTATTTTCTAATAAAAAATTTTAATTTTCACTTATTATCCATATCACTACCCAGACTGGGCCCCCGCGCAATCTGTTTCGCATAGGGCACCGGAATTGTTAGGACCGGCAATGATCGCTATTATTATATTAGATACTATTGAACTTAATAAATATTACGATTATCTCAGATGATGCTTCAAGAATACGCCCACTTGAAATCAACAATACCTGATATGTTTTTGACACTCATGCAACCATCATTGTTTAAGGTGAGCTTTCACTGTGTTCCTTAATGAGATTCAGTTGATACTTTGTGTTTTCTCTAGTAGTTGTAAGATATTTATTGATATACGGTGTAGGATAGTTTCTATAAACGTTAAACCAGATATCAATTAAAGTGTAACACATCTCATTTAATGATATCAACCAGGTATCATTTATAGTATGACAAATATCATTAAATGATATCAACCAGATATCAGTTATAGTATTACACATATCATTAAATGATATCCAGATATCAGTTATAGTATTATACATATCATTAAATGATATCATCCAGATATCAGTTATAGTATTACATTAAAGGATATCATCCAGATATCAATTATAGTATGACACATCTTATGTACAACTTACTAACACGTTCTATTTCAGATATATATTTTTTGTTGTTTATTAACATTTTAGATTGACAGTTTAATATTTCCTGCATTAACGACAATCACCTGGACATCTCTAGAGACAAGCAATTATTTTAAAGAGCTGGACAAGGCGTTTGAAGAGTTCAGTCTTCTTATTAAAACTGTAAGTTAGTTCTGTGATGCTATTTACATATCTATAATGGTAAATATCATAGTAATGACCATGCAAGTACAAGTACGATTACAAGAGCACACGGTTTTAAAATTGCAACTAAGACTTTGAGTACAACATACTACAAGTAGGCCAACGAGTACAAGAGCACACGGTTTTAAAATTGCAACTAAGACTTTGAGTACAAAATACTACAAGTACGAGTACATGTATTCCAATAATGTTCTCGAATAGTACTCGAGTGTCCGTACTTACTAAAACAAGTCCCGAGTATCCCATGTCAAGTAACCATTTATTGAACTGATGTAGCTAAACAATGTCAAACTGGTATCTAAATATTTTCTGTTCTGTCAAATTTATAAAAAGGCTGATGCCATAGGCGAGGTATGATGGAGTTTTTCAGGTTATCGTGAAAATTCCATGATTTTAAGGGCACTACAAAAAACTAAATATTGTCCCATATACAATGACTATTTTTTTAAGTCTGATAAAAAGGTAAATATTAACTCAGAGTGAGCAATATAAAAATAGAACTATTATTATAACGAATTGATTATTTGTGAAATAAACTATAATAAAACGATAAGCTTGATATACCATAGTTAATATATGTAAGTTTTAATTCTTATAGAATATATAACACACTATTACGAAAATGATGGCTAAATTTTTGTATTAAGTGGAAATAACTGTTTACAAATATTAAATGAGCTTAATTTACTGACGTACGCTAATATATAGGTCAATGCTCGGGTGCAAATAGACGATTTGATTAAAAAATAAAAAAAGACACATGGTAGACCTATTTAATGTTTTTTTGTAATTCATTATAAATAATGTTAGAACATTTTTATAATCTAATAGCAGCTAGTTAAAACAAGTGTAACGTACAATATAAATGATTGCACTTGTAACTATGAACATATTTCTATGATCTACACAAATGTTTTCCATTAACAACAACAATGCGCTCAACAACAAACAGCTTTAAATATCACAGATTATGGCATGGGCGGTAACGTTTGTTTTATTCTAGTACCTTACTCGAGAACTACTGGAGTACATTGTTGGGTACTTGTACTCTTACTTGCACTGTCCTTACACCTTGGGTACTTGTATTCAACTCGCTCTTGCATGGCCATTACTTGAAACATCTCTAGTATACTGTTGCCACTGCGCCAACAACTTGAGGGCCCACAAAAAATGTAAGGGCGTGTGGGTCCGACAATACATATCAGGGTGACCCTCTTAAAAATGCATAATGTTTTTTTAATAGCTGATTAATGTAAACATTGCTCAATGTTGTGTTTGACACAGTCACTTACACAGTATTATTTTGACACATTAGAATAAGCACTATTATTTATGGTAGAAAACTATTTTTGGTTTTACCTTGAGGTAACACTCGTGCTCTTAAATAGCCGTCAATGAAATTATACAATCAGATAATTTAGTCTAAATAGGATATATTTCTTGAATTTGGTTCAACACAATCCACTGTATAAAACACATGATAGTATGGTTTGTTTCAATCACCATTACCTCCAATGTGTATAAAGTAAACTGTAGATATCTTAAGCTAGTAAACACGTACCAACTACAACATACTCTATTTAATCGGCGATACAAGATATAGAACTTTGACCTTTTCTCTCTTGTTTTAGGTATGTGATATTAAATATATGCGTATCGACGCAAAATTGTCTCAGATCGCAGAAACACAACTGTGTTCATTGCCCACTGTGTCACCATGGACTGTGGATGAATTTCTGAATAACACTCAGGTAAATTTTATTTATGTATTGTTATCAATGTGTAGCCATACTCTACATGTATTGTAATACTAGTAAACAAAGGCCCGGTACCCGGACCGGCTAGTAGTCATGCAGCTGGAGTAGAAAATGGTTATATATCTCTATACTTAAAAGACGCATTTGTTGTCTGTCTGTCTGTTCCCTTATAACTCAAGATCCAGACAACCAAATATCGTGAAATTTGGTACACGTACACAAAATTACACCGGGAAAGGCTCTTGAACAGGTTTCGTTCCACCTCTATGGGTAGTTTAATTGTAATTAATTATTTTAGTATATTAAAGTAATCACGGTATGGGAACGCCGTCGCTATAAATAAAAATCCTCTGTGACGTCATTTCCCGATGATACATTTTTAATTTCCCGATGATACATTTTAAAATTTTCCTACTAATAAAGCCGAATTGAACTTGCGCGCGGGTGCTGTATCGTACCTTTGTGCTGCAAAATGGCTTACAGCCGCCGACCTCGCTCCATGTTCTACCCAAATCTAACACAACATTTTAGAGAAAACTTTACTAAACAAAAGCGGTAAGTAAACTCAAGATCTAGACAACCAAATAACGTGAAATTTGGTACATGTACACACAATTACATGGGAAAGATTCTTAAACAGGTTTCGTTCCATCTCAATGGGTAGTTTAATTGTAATTTATTATTTTGTACCCCGGAAAAAAATAATAAGCTGGAATCGTAGCCACTGCGTTGATATGTATTTCAAATGTTATTGTATTCAAATTGTATTAATGCACAGGGAATTCCCTGTATTCGCGCACCTAGTGAATGTGTCATTGAACGGACGGAATAAAGAATTGTTGTTGTTTTTTAGAGCATTTTCGAAAAAAAAATGCTCTATTGTCCCTGTTTTGTCTGTCTGTCTGTCTGTCCGTCATCACCCTAGATCTCAACAACCATAAGTCCTAGACCCATGATGTATATATCATTTTGTAGGTCTTAGATGTGTGCATCAAAAGTCCATTTCGCGATCTGACCTCTGAGGGCAGTAAAAGAGGGCTTATAAAGTACCGTTTTTTTACTATATAAGCTATATTAACAATGGAGCGCCCTGTATCTCAACAACCATAAGTCCTAGACCCATGATGTATATATCATTTTGTAGGTCTTGGCCTGCCATGTGTGCATCAAAAGTTCTTTTCGCGACAGGACCTCTGAGGGGCAAATACTAGAGCTTCGTAGGGTACCGTTTTTTTTTACTATATAAGCTATATTAACAAAGGCGTAACTCATTATTTATTTTTGAAACAGTTATTAAACATGACTTACTTCCCTCTCTATTTATCAAAACCCATACCACGAAAATGCTCTAAAACGTCCTGTGTCCGAAACGGTACAGGCTTAAATTGCTTGTTTTTTACTTTCTACATTTTTGTGTAAAAAAAATTACAATAAATTACAAAAGTAAACACGTTTTACTTTAGGTGAATCCACTCTTATTTTGGATTAAGAAGATTGAAGCCGCAATTAGAAAATCTGTTTTTCCTGGTACAACTTTAGGTGTGAAAATGGCATCATATTCAAGACATGAGTTGTTAGATAAAGAGAGAGAAGATCCTATTGATTTGAACAGTAAATCTTACATACTGAAACATTTTTTTATAACTTTTGTTTTTAATTCAGGAAAAAGCATTTAATGATGTATATAAATCAGAGAAATGTTGAAGTAATCAAGTAAACATTCTAGAGGTAACAAGAGAATGGTCCTAGGTTAATAAGGCTCTGAACATGTTGAAATAATCAAGTAAACGTTCATGACGTAACAAGAGAATGGTCCTAGGTTAATAAGGCTCTGGACATGTTGAAATAATCAAATAAACGTTCATGACGTAACAAGAGAATGGTCCTAGGTTAATAAGGCTCTGGACATGTTGAAATAATCAAGTAAACGTTCATGACGTAACAAGAGAATGGTCCTAGGTTAATAAGGCTCTGGACATGTTGAAATAATCAAGTAAACGTTCATGACGTAACAAGAGAATGGCCCTTTATATGGCCCAGGAAATGTTGAAGTAATCATGTAAACAATCGTGATGTAACAATAGAATAACCCCCTAATTAATAAGACTATTTACTGAGGCTTTGGAAAAAATCAGCCCTCGTTTATAAGACTCGAAATATTCTCCGGGATAATTCACCGCTAATTTCAGACAAGAGGCCTAACTAGGAAGTGGAGGACGGGGAAGTCCACCCGGACGGCACGTATTTTGCTACTAGTAAGGTATTTCTGACACAACATTCGTTGTATTATTCAACATGAGTGTCACTAACGTTGGTTCTACTTCTGACTACAATATTTAAAAACAGCATTATTCTGCACAGTATACAAATTGATATTTAAACAAAAGTTGGGATTTTTAATTTTTACAAACAGTTTCTTCAACCAATTTAAGATATTGTTACATGTTTACGAATAAACTAAATCATATAGCCGTGACCACAAAGCTACTGTGAAAAATATACTGATGTGACATCTGAAGATTTTACTGCGTAGGAAGTCAAAGGGGTATAGAGATTGATACTATTCTATATAAATTAAAATTTACCAACGATGGTATTTCATAGTTGTCGTTTTTTTTTTCAGTTTATTTAATAAGCCAACTTTTAAAAGATGTTTCGAATAGAGTAGTCCTCTGTTTCTAGAAGTCAATTATTTACATTTGTACGTGTATTGCACTTGACTCACGTCTACATCATTGAAAGTCTTACGTTACTTCAATATTACGATAATACCGCCTTATATAATACTTGCTGATCTTTTAATGAGCCCAGACCATAAAGAAGAATTGCACCACTAAACATACACTCAATATTGATTTAATTGTAGTCTTAATGTTTGTAATTTTAAATTCGTTATTGTGGAGTTTAATTTAAATTGGATCTAGGAATGGTCTTATTTGCACGTCGTCTATTGCTAGTGGATGAACTCATATTTCTATAGGAGAACACACAAAACCTTGGAGAAGAGTTGAACACATTAAACATGATGATATGTGACACGGTGTATGAATTACTTCGTACATTTGTCAACAATGCTGTGGTGGAATACAGATGCTTAGAACGTATTTATACAGAAGAACAGAAGATAGGAGACCCAGAGTGTGAGTGTCTTTGACATTTTACTAATTGTGGTACTCATTTAATATTCTGATGTATAACAATTATGTAGCTGGATCATTTTCTATAATGATGTAGTTATGATTTTTACATTGATTTTCAATAGTGGTATATTATTCTTAAACTACACATTCAATAAATAATGAACATGCCTGTGTTCTTAAGAAATAATAAAATGCGGATCTCAACTTTGAGTTCAATGCAACTTAAAGTGAATCAATTTTTTTAAAGGACTAAGAGTATGTTAACTACTCAAAAATAGTGTATTTCTTAGGGACAAAAGTATGTTAGCAACCATAAAATAGTGTATTACGTAGCGACTAAGAGTATGTTAACAACCCAAAAATACTGTATTTCTTAGGGGAAAAGTATGTTAACAAGTAATATTAACAACACACAAAATAGTGTATTACGTAGCGACTAAGAGTATAGTAACAACCCACAAAATAGTGTATTACGTAGGGACTAAGGGTATGTTAACAACCCACAAAATAGTGTATTACGTAGAGACTAAGGGTATGTTAACAGCCCACAAAATAGTGTCTTTCTTAGGGACTAAGAGTATGTTGACAACTTACAAAATAGTGTATTTCTTAGGGACAAAGAGTATGTTAACAACTCACACGTTATCTGCTATCGCAACACTCACCACAAATGGAGATCAAGATCGGGGACCAATGCCGGAAGATTTAATGTCCAGAGAAAGCTATAAACACTGTTGTCTAAATTTATTTGAAGAGTTCAAGACTAGGATGATTGATGCATTAGTCAAGTGTGTGAGAACTTCATTAGCTGCTCTGAGGAAAAGATTCCTAGCTGGGTAATTGTCATTAATATACTTTCTTATGTTTTGAGAATGTAGAGGAAAGAGAGTTGAAATGGTCAGGTGGTAGAAATGACTTCCCTCATGATCACAAAAACAATTAGGCCAAAATAATTTTGGCGTTTATTGGTGTGTTTTTGTTTTTGAAGAACCCGTTGTTGTTTCTTCAGTTTTATACAGTTAAACTTAATGCTTGGTAAGTAATTTTTGTAATTCATTATTTTATTAGGTGTTTTCTCAATGACGTTTTTTTTTATCGCAGTTTTATTGGTGTCATTTTTTTTAACGATTTTTAAATTTAGTTTTAACCCACACAAGATGATTTAATAGACAGATAAAATAGTAGCTAAATGAAAACTTCTTCTTTCTTTTATTAGGAAAATGCCAAGAATATATAAACTAAAGGAAAACTGAAAAAAGTTTTAATTTCGTTAGATGACATGAAAATAGCTGTTGATGCTCTTACGGATGACCAAACTGTAAGATCTGTGGCAATGGTGGATTTTATGTTGCTGCTAATGGTGGATGCTATAATACTTTGGAAAATAAATCACAATTTATCAGCTAACTCAGTGTGGTGAAGAGGCTTTTCTTAGAACTGCCAGTTTAGCTAATATCCTATTTTGCTTTTAAGCTGGCGGAATATGGCCTTTAAATACAAAGATCTACATGCCTAGTTATGCTATAGATAGACAATATACAGATACTGAAACTGCAAGAATTTCAGTTGCACATCATTTAAGTACATTATATTTGCTAATTTTTGCCCATACAATCATTTGGATGTTACCCAAAAGCCCAGAAGCAACCATTAAAGGATAATAGAAAAAATGGCAGTTTATCATTGCATCTTCGAATCCTAAATTTTAAAAGCAAAAATTGAGTGAGTAGCAAACGAAGCATGTCACCTTAGAAAAGAAAATTTTCAAAGATGGCAATAATTCAGTCAAGGACATTGAACTTAAGTTTGTGATGAATAGACTTCAGAAACAGAGGATTTAACACTTACAATGGATGATGTAAAAGGTGTACGCAGATATAATATCTAATATGTGGTGTAGAGAAAGTTACAAAAAATTATTGTGTATTGTGCTTGGTGTGAAAAGTCAGTTGTGTATGATGTTGGTCTAGAGAGAAATCTTTTTAATGATGATGATGTAGAAATCGATTTTTTAAGAAAGTGTGGGTATGTTTCTGGTTAGTTCGTAAGTCGAAATGTTATAATATTGCTTCTGTAACCTTTACTTAAATTAAATATATGATGTCCAGGAATAGCTAGAACAAAAGGTGCTTTTTTGTTATTGAGGGTAACAACAGTAAATAAACTAAATGTTTAAAAATGCTTTGAAATCTTTTTTATATTCTTTATTGTACATTTTTCCAAAAATGAAAACAAAAGAATGAAAGAAAACAGCTATTAGCTGACTTTTTGGATATTGTGGTCAGTTTACCCCCCTGATGGCCCGTTTGTCGACTTGAATTGGTCATTGGTCAGTTCTCACCATAAACATGTTTTGGTGAGATTACAATTCTAAAAAAAACAACTAACAATATATGGAGGGATTACTTTATGTTGTTTTTTTTGAACAAATGAACATACTATCATGCCTCAATATTTTACAATAATAGCTGCATATTTCTACAAAATATAACAATGTATTCGCACAAGTAAATTTGTAGGTCGTTTCACCTCACTTTCCCCTATTTGTAGTTAGACCAAATTGTTCATTAAAAAATTGTAAGCCCGCCAAAAATCGAAGAGATAAAACAAACAATTTCTGTTGAGTTTTCTTAAAATAATAAAATATTGAATGTTAGAAGCTATTTTCAAAATTTTAAGACTATTTTTCAATGACATATAAGTTGTTTCAAATTAATAAATGCGTTTTTAGAATGCAAAGACAAACTACACAGCCAACTATACCAAGTTTAAATGACGAGGATGGCAAAGTTTTTACAGGACCATTCTTTTCTGTTGATGTGGAATTAGCTATACCACATGTGGTAAGTTGTAGAATTGGCTATACCAATATAGATATATATATATATATATGTACAAGTAAAATAGATACATTCTGGGGTCCAAAGATTTATTTAGTCAAAATAGTTGCTACAAATAGTTACATGATCTACGCCTAATGAAATATACTTTTACTTTTGAGTACATTTTAATAATAGTTTATTTTAGAAAGCTTTTTTGTTAGAAAGTTCTTTTTTGTCTTATACTTTTTATTGTCAACGTTCTCTTTTTGTTTGTATAGTTGATATAAATTTAAAAGTTGTATAACTAGTGTAAAATCAGAAGACTGCAAAATCTTTTTTTTTTAATTTTTCATCCTTTTTTTTTACAGAATTTTACTTGCAAAGTTGTTATACAATTTTAAAAAATAACGTGCCATACTAAAACAACAACAACAACAACAAAACTCTAAATTATATTGAACACAGGCTAAAATGATATTTCCGCTATTTCCCTATTTATATAAACCTTATAAAATTGTTTTATTTCGACTCCGTTTTGACTAGAACTTTTTAAAATTGCGCATTTCAAAATTTTAAATCGATCGGACTACAAAGAACTAGTGATAATAAGATATGTTCCAATTACTGACTATACATGTTCAAGTGCATATAAACTGGATGCAAGTACGAGTACACACGTTTTAAAATTTGCAAGTCCGAGTACAGGTACCCACGGTGCAAGTGCAATTACAATTACTCCAAAAAAGTAAAATTAAGTATCCTTTCTTTGGTGATAAGTAGGGAGCGACCGATAATCGGATCGGTATCGGACCGATAATGGCACTGTCGGTTAATATAGGATCGGCCGATTTTTGTAGGGAGCGACCGATAATCGAACCGATATTGGCACTATGGGTTAACTATCGGACCGGCCGTTTTTGGCTGCCGATACATTGTTTTTTTTTCCACAAATCTAGTAACTCTAAACTGATTTTGGTTTACAGAGTTAAAGTTTACTAACAGACTGTTAACTGTTAACTGTGCACCTGAGTGAAGTGATTTACTGATATAATTAAGTGTTTTTAATTTTTCAAACTTTTTAAAAAATCTTCTACAAGTAAATTCAGTAAAAATTACAAAGATTAACGAAGAAAATTATTTTAATTTCATCACAACTTTCACAAGCTAGTGAAGTTACAATTAACAATTAATACATTTTTACTTTTTTAGTTTGACATTAATTATTTACAACTTTATCTTACTTTTCTGTAAAAGTAAAAACAACAAATTGTTTGTTATAAGTTTAATTTTAAACAATAAACATGCAGATTTCTGAGATTATGCAGGCATGGTTTGTGTTTCTGACTTCACTCTTCCGGTCTATCTTTTCAAATCTTTTGTTCTTCTAATCTTCTTCATCTGCAAGACACCCTTTCATTAATAGCAAAATATCGGTATCGGTTTCGGCAAAAAAGCTGGGGAAAAATATCGGTATCGGACTATCGGTAAAAAGGCATATCGGTCGCTCCCTAGTGATAAGTTATCTCGAATTTTTCCAACCACAGTTATTTACACATATTATTACACCATTAGTAGTTATCTAAATACAAATTTCTAATAAAGAATATTCCAGACTCAGTAAATAAATAAACGCAATACGTGTAGTCAGGGTAAATAAATGAATGCAATACGTGTAGTTAGGGTAAATAAATGAATGCAATACGTGTAGTCAGAGTAAATAAATGAATGCAATACGTGTAGTTAGGGTAAATAAATGAATGCAATACATGTAGTCCGAGTAAATAAATGAATGCAATACGTGTAGTCAGGGTAAAAAAATGAATGCAATACGTGTAGTCAGGGTAAATAAATGAATGCAATACGTATAGTCAGGGTAAATAAATGAATGCAATACGTGTAGTTATGGTAAATAAATGAATGCAATACATGTAGTCCGAGTAAATAAATGAATGCAATACTAGGGTGATTCATCATTGCATGGGGGGGGGGGGGGAAATGTTTCCGATTCAAACGCATTGTGTCTCATTTTTTTTTCCTTTTGACAAGCAAATCAAGAAAAACTAAACTTTTTGAAAAAAATAACCACTTTTAGAGGACGCTCAATAGAGTGTTTCAAAGGATAATGGTGAAAAAAAATTGTTTAATTCACTATCGCATACCCCCCAGAAATGTGAGGTTTCGGGTCAGTAATACGATGGCCAAATTATAGGAAAAAATATTGAGTCTAAGTGACTGCTCATTAGCAGTCTTTTTTTTTGCAAAAGGGTCATTCCATGTCAACTCAACCAGTTTTTTGACAATTGTTCACCCGACCCTCTCAGATCTTTTTGAAATTTTTAGGGCTTGTTGTACATTCAAAGTTGAGTGATTCCTAAAAATTTCAGACCATTTGGTCAAAAACTTTGTGAGATATGATTTTTTAAAAGTTTTAAGGGTAGTCACGAGTTCGCGTAACATTTACATTTTCGCGATATTTGAACGTGAATATTTCAACAACTAAAAGAGGTATCAGACTGAAATTTTCAGTATTTACTCATTGTTTTATCTTGAGTTGAATGATGTATTTATCTCAAGTGTAGCTTGCATAAAAAATGCCCTAAAAATTTCCAAACATTGCACTTCAGACAGTTTTCATCAGTATTTGACCCAGTATAGCCAAGAACCTATAAGACATGAAATGATGTTTGTTATACAGTTAGTAACATATATGTGTATACTATTTTGATAGAGAATTCCTGTTAATCAAATAATAGTGTACTCATGTTGGGCCCCTTTAAGCATCATGGTCTGCTTTTCTCTCATAAAGCCAAGCTTTCTCACTGTTTGTTAACTATGAGCTGGATGTAGAGACATCAATAGCAGCAAATCGTGATGTATCAAGGGTCGGTCACATTTCCTTGAAACATTTGAACAGTAAAAAGTGTGGTGCAGATGATTTAAACAACTTGTCAAACACTGCTGCTGATATTATTTCAAAGATGTGATGACGGCATGCTAGAAATAGAAGGCGTTTGTCAAACATCCGTTGAATAACTGTTATGGCGCCAGTTTGAACTCCTGTGTTAGAACTTGTATCAAAACAAAGACCAGCCAGCCATTCTGGGACACCTTTCAACTCATGTAGTATCTGAACCACAGCTTTACCCATTAATTCACCAGTTGATCTTGGAAGTTGTAGAATTGTCAGAAGCTCTTCAACCTTCACTCAAGACACAACAATTGGCATTCGATCAACTGGCTCGTCTGATTGGCCACCAACATCTGGTAGTAATTTTCTATTAAAATGAGCAACTAATGGTGTGCTTGTCACAAACATCTCCTTCTGGTTTACTGTGACTGATTGGCAAACATTTTTTCTAGCTCTATATATTGTACTTGTTGACAGTGATACTGTTGATTCATCAGCTGGAAAAATTCAACTTTCAACTCCATCTGCCTATCACTTCGACAGCCTTTGTTCTTGCCAAGCTTAACATATCTCTCGTACAATGCTTTCAGCTTGGCAACAGCATTAGGTTTCTGTGTCGTTGGGATGTGCGCTATAAACCATATTGCAAAAACTTCATCGATCACATTTGAGCAGCTTTCAGAGAGAGAAAGCTTCTGACTCTTCAAGTAATAAAACAAACGACGCAGAGTGAGCCCCATAGTTGGTAGGCTGTTAGAACAAGTGACTAAATCAAGAGATGCTAACTGTTGACCAATCAACCAGACATCGATTTCAGATCTAGTTTTGAAAGTCTTTTGAGGTACAGATGCCATATTAATTATTACAATTGAACTCTAAATCTGAAAGAAAAAGAACGCACAGCAGTGTACATTGCAGAATGAATAATGCGGAATTAACAATTTAAATGTCAATAATAGTACACTACAAAGACAATTTAAAAAATCCACTCCAAAATTGCATCATATAGGCTTACGAACAGGGACGAGGTGTGAGTGTTGCCGGTCTAACTCTTAGAGAAAAATTGATTGATGATTTTATAGCCATATACAAAGCACAAACGAACAAATATCTATATATTTGTATAAAGTATTGGACTAATAATATATACAATTTATATAAATAAATTTTATATATATTTAAACTTGTAATCATTTTATTATGAAAGACTATGCTAACTATATTCAACGCACACAGGACCATTATATAGCTATAAAATGGTCTTGTGTGTATTGAATATAGTTAGCATAACCATTCATAATAAAATGACTACAAGTTTAAATATATATAACATCAGTTATATATAAATTGTGTATATTATTAGTCCAATACTTTATACAAATATATAGATATTTGTTCGTTTGTGCTTTGTATATGGCTATACAATCACCAATCAATTTCTCTCTAAGAGTTAGACCGGGAAAACTCACGCTTAGTCCCTGCTTACGAATATGCCAAAAGAAGGAGACCCTTTGAGCAGTCTGTTAATGTCAATCTTTTTGACTGAAATTTTTACTGGTTACCTAATACATCAATCCTCATCCATTAATGCCCTATGCGGTTAAATTTGAAAAAAAAAATTTTTTTGAAACATTCTAACGCTCAAGCAGCCCGAAGTTTTTCTTATGAGATAATGCGAAGTTCTGACGTGTCGCTTGCTTGCTTTTGCTATTTTGAGATTTTAGTTCATTATAAAATTAAAAGTATACCGTGATATTTGATTTTTAGAATATAACTAATTTTATTATTCAAGCTTGCTGGATAATAAAGTAGTTTTTGACTAACTACAAATTATTGAATTAATATGGCATCCACATCAAGTGGTTATTCGCTAAGTGTATTGACAACACGTATAACTGAAGTTTGGTTGATTGAACAAACGGATACTTGTCTGCCTAGCGATGTCGCACTAATCTTGAATCATGCTATGAAGATGGTTTTCGATAACTGCAAGGTTCTGAAGAAGACAATATCCGAAAGCATTAAGGTAACTGTTAACGATCTTCAAAAAGAAAAACAGTATAAGAGAATCAAAGAGTAGTTGATGACGAAAGAAGACATCAGAAGGCTTCTGTTACTACTTGGTCTACAAGCAACAGCGAAAGTGAGGATAAAGGTAAAGATAACGACGATTTTGAAATTGAGATTCCTGTTTATTACAAGAAGCTTCTATCAGAGGGTTCGATGCCAGACGAAGAAATTTGAAATCAGAATTTCAATTTAGAAGTAAATGCCCATTGGTCATTCACTGGGACGGAAAGATAATGGAGGAAACTACAGATTATCCAAAGCTGCAGTCACACGTTGACAACGATTAGTTGTAGTTTTAACTGGGAAAGAAGTTGAGAAGATTTTAGGTTTAGCTAAAATACCAACCGTGCTGGTAAGGCACAAGCCAATGGAACAATACAGCTGTTAAGACTATGGGAGGTATCTGATGAGATTATTGATATGTGTTTTGAATAATATCCGTCAACACTGGTGTTACTAAGGGGACGTGTAAATTGTTGCAAGAGGAGCTGTTACATTTTGCCTGCCGACATCATGTGCAAGAACTGATCATTGTAGTTGATTTTTCCCTGTTGCTCTACAAACAGCCCTAACATTCCACTGTTCAAACGTTTTAAACGATTTCGGCCTAGGGATGATCAGCAGCTGTATAGTCCGCTAGAGGATTCGAGACTAGATGATCCGTTTATGGTGGAACACAAACACAGTGTTGTGTCATTCCTGCAAGACAGTCTGTCAAGTGCCTCAAGTTACATACCATGTGAAGCTTACAGAGAGATGATCCAACCCTGATGGTTGATATATGGCGTCAGTGAAAGCAACCAACCGTACCACTTTCATGGCTAGGCAATTACCATATGGCTCGCTGGATGGTGAAAGTGATATGCTGCTTCAAGATCTACTTGTTTAGAAATCAGTTCTAGCTCACTCCATCATTGGTAAAGGTTTTGAAATAACTCTGCTTGTTTGCCACTCATATTAATGTCAAAGCTTGGATCTCATGTCCTGTGAGTCTTGATGCTCCGTATAACAGTTAACAGCAATGCAATATTAAATTGAAAAAAATTTGTTTTTGAATCACCCTAATGCAATACGTGTAGTCTAAGTACTGTGGCCGCACTAGTAATGGGCACGAAAGAGCGCTGATAAATGTTTTTGATCATTTCAGATTAGTAGGAGGGCGCCAATAACGTAACGAACACATGGGATCAAAATAGATCACTACGGCTCTGCTTGTAGCCACGTTTTAAATAACTTTTATGAGATTGTAATGTTATTATGGAAGAGATTATTTACATATTTTCACTAAACTGTCAGGTAACAAATCCAGACATCACTAAACTAGTGAATGCTCTCAACAAGGCCGTAACAAGAATTCTGGAAGTTGGTAAAAGAATTGAGATATGGGACCCTCCCAATCCGGCATTATTTTCTAAACTTGGCGTCCCTATGAGTCAGGAATCTGCCAGTACAAGTAAGAGATTAATTTTTTTTTCAACTCTCCGATTATTAGTAAGATATTTACATTGTGTATAAAATTGTCTTATTAATAGTAAGAGATTTTATTTTTGCTCAAAATTATCTGATTACTGGTGTGAAATTTATTATTTTAATGAACTTTGCGAATAATAGCGAGAGTTTTATTATTTTACAAATTTGTTTTAGTAGTAGTAAGCTATTTATTATTTTACTCAACTGTTTGAAGACTAGCTTGCTAGGGAAGTCAATAAATATTTTACTTAATAAAATCAAATGCACTTCTCTCTAGCTTATAAAGCAGCTAAGCTTGTCCGGGACGCGGCGGCGGCGGGCGGTGTGTGGGGAATCCGTTCTATAAATAAACGACCTCCAGAAATAAAAAGAAAAAAATATTATTTGATAAAGTAATCACGTGACCAGCGAGGTCACGAAAACATAATTCAAAATGGCGCTTGCGTCGAATCGATTCGATATCTTTTTTTCAAAAATCTACAGTTTTAAATAGTTTCTGAGATTTTTTATTATGAAATGTAAAAGTCCTAAATATTAAATAATAATAATAATATATAATATCATTCAAATTGTTTAGTTTTTATTACAACAGATAGCATTTAAATCAGACTAGGTCACTAGCGAGCGCGTTCGTAAATAACCTATGACCTATGACGTCCCGATGGTACAAAATATTTTTGCAGAATGGGAGCGCCGTCGCTATAAATTAAAAACAATCCTCTATGACGTCATTTCCCGATGAGTGCTGTATCGTGCCTTCGACATATTAAAGTAGTTAATTTTTACTTTTCAGTGCATTTTATTAATGATTTGTTTTGATTTTAACTATAAATAGACGTCAAATAAAAAAAAATTCTGCACTTGATTTCACGTAAATCGGCTACGCATTTCACGTAAATCGGCTGCGCATTTGATAATCATGCTCGCTTATTATAGTTTGTTAACATTGTGTACTGGAGGTTATTGTTCCCTCGATGTATTACTTTTTGATGATGGTTTGTTGATTTTGGCAATCACATCTTTTGACTATGAAATGTAGGTCATTTCTAGGGAGCGACCGATATGCCTTTTTACCGATAGTCCGATACCGATATTTTCCTCCAGCATTTTTACCGAAACCGATATTTTTTTAATCAACAACAATGCCAAACACGTGTTTTTCTCGTGCTACAGCTAGTGACGTATGTCAACCCATGCTCACCCCTTACCTGTCATATTTCGTAACACTTCGGCCACACGTAAGTCTTGTTCCCCCCCCCCAACTTCCCAGCCCAAAAAAAATACACACAGATGTTCACTAATTGTATTATTCAAGGTCATACATTAGAATTTAAAAAAATGCCAATCCTGTTGTTTCAAGGTCATATCGCTGATTTAATTTTTGTGGACGTGACAATTTCTGTATACGGGTTTTTTTTTTTCCTTTTTTTTTAAATCTTGTCTGATCTGGTTATAGAATCGGGTTATTTACGGATTTTTTTTCCTGCAACTATGTTGTGAAAAAAAATGTATCGGCAGCCAAAAAACGGCCGGTCCGATAGTTAACCCATAGTGCCAATATCGGTTCGACTATCGGTCGCTCCCTACAAAAATCGGTCGATCCGATATTAACCGAAAGTGCCAATATCAGTCCGATACCGATCCGATTATCGGTCGCTCCCTAGTCATTTCTGCACATTAGGAAGGTGGCATAAATCAGTACCTAATTTAATTCATTAAACTGATTAGGAAGGGGTTTAACATTTACACATAGATTTCCCGGGCAATGCCGGGCTTAATATCTAGTTAAGTATACAACTGAATTTCATCTCATTAACTTGACATATTTTCAATGAAAGATTAAATGTTTTTTTGGTAATATTTTACATTTTATTTGGGTTTAGAATTTATTCTATGATGTTTAAATTTATGTCACAGCTTTGTTCCTAAAAAAGAATTGTTTCAAAATCATCGGAGAGAACAAAGATGTAATGAAATACACAACACTTGGAGCAATAGCTTCCCCAGTGGGAGAGGAAATAAAGAAATCACTCAAAAAATTTTCAGAATTTCAATTTATTTGGCAAGACGAAAGAGAAAAACTTTTGCAAGTATATCATCATTTTAGTTGAGCTATAGTATTACAGAAACTCTTGCAAGTATATCAACATTTGCGTTCAGCTATAGTGTTAGAGAAACTCTTGCAAGTATATCAACATTTGCGTTCAGCTATAGTGTTAGAGAAACTCTTGCAAGTATATCAACATTTGCGTTCAGCTATAGTGTTAGAGAAACTCTTTCAAGTATATCAATATTTGCGTTGCGCTATAGTGTTATCTCAATCTAATGATTTCATTTGAACTCGGTCGTAATAGTTTGAAACACTAATGGGCTAGCTACATTATTAAAACTATTATATTGAAACACTAATGGGTTAAAGGGTACGTCCTTTCATTAATCGAACAATTCAAAAAGTGTTGGTGATCTCATTCTAACCCATCATCTAGTAAACATTTGTCAATATTTTTACACCGTTAAAGAAAATGTACGGAACGTTCATTTATTATAATTTAACTCAAAAAAAAAACATGAAAAAAAAAACTCCATCTCTTTTTTAAACATTATATACCAACCCCCATTGCGCCCCGGAAACATTAGGAAATGTTTGGAAATTATTTTATTTCCACAATTTCAGTTTTATAATAAACAGTTAATCAATTTGATATAAAGTTTCAGCACAGTGAAAAACTTAATAAACACAATGGATATTAGAGTCTAACACCAAATTTTATCTAATAACATAAATACAACCTCCTACAAAACTTACTCCTGCAAAACTTACTCCTGCAAAACGTACTCTTTCAAAACTCACTCCTACAAAACTTACTCCTGCAAAACTTACTCCATCAAAACTTAACTCCTACAAAACTTACTCCTACGAACGCTGGTAGTCAATTGCTCTGTACACAATGCTCGCTGTTCTAGCTCGAGCTATTCCTCTGGCGTGTTTTGCAACTAATTACACTGGGCAACAGCCAAAAAATCGTCAGAGGTTTTCAACTAATTTAGACTAATTTTGGTGTTCTGAGTCCGAATATCACATTGATTTTGCTCGGTCAGGTCAACTTCTTGAGATACAGCCATAGACCTACCTGACGAGCTAATCGTATTCTAATATCAGGGGTTTTGAGTTCAATCATTTCTCTAAATTAGCTGCATAAAAATTAGCAGTAAAATAATCACAATTATAAAAGCAGAGATAATTATATTTTTTTTTATAAATCATCAATCTGGATTTTCACTTGATCATTTAATGCATCATCACTTGATTGGGTTAAATAAGCCAATCAAATTGTCAGGACAGTGAAAGTAGATAGACATAATAGATAGACAGACATATTGTTTAGATAGATAGACAGATAGATTGAATGATAGATAGATGGATAAATAGACAAACGAATCGCACGGACAGTGAAAATAGATCATGAATGATGATTAATAGCAGCAACGTGTAGAGTTAGGTATTACGTAATTAGACAGGTGAAAGCTTGGTCAGTTGTAGGGACACAGAGATATACAGGTCACGACAGAAAGAGATTGGGGGGGGGGGGTAGTGTAGTTTTTGTTAAGTTTGAAGAAGGTAGTCTAATTAGGAAGAAACGAATGGATTAGTAGGAACCGTTTTATTGTATTGGCGTAAGGGACAATTGATATAGTAATTTATTGTGTAGACTTGATTAAATATTTGATGTTCACTGTTGGATATTGGTGCTTTAGATCATTCAATAAAGTGATTTTGATTCATAATACGAAAGAGTTGTGAACTTGTTTTAGTTGTGTGAAAGTTAAAAATAAAAGAAAGTAGTTAAAGGAATAAATAAAGAAGACCATCGAGCCATCCCTAACACAAATTGATTCTAAATGTCACTTGATTACACTCAGTTGCATCCTGCTATTACTTTCATTTTATTGATATGGCTTCAGCGCGACGATCATTCAGGAATAATCCTGACATTTTCTGCTACATCTGCGGAGAATGCACGCTGTTAGCGGACAGGAAGAACATCACAAGATTTGTGAAGCATGCCTACCAGGCTTACTTTAAAGTCAAGCTGGGTGACCAAGATAAGTCCTGGGCACCGCACACGGTGTGCACGACGTGCGTGGAATTCCTCCGGCGGTGGAGGAAAGGCGCTAAAACTTCACTGAAGTTTGGGATTCCGATGGTTTGGAGGGAGCCGTTTGACCAAGCATCGGATTGTTACTTCTGCGCCATCAGTAGCCTACTACTGGCATCAACCGGAAGAATCGGCACAGCCTCCAGTACCCCGACCTTCCATCTGCCCATCGTCCAGTTGCTCACTGCGAAGAAATTCATGTACCAGCGTTCAGAGATCTTCCTGACAGCGAAGATGAGGCCACCACTTTAGACGAGGGAGGAGATACAGAAGAGGAGTATGAATCACAAGATGGTCCGCAGCAGTCCTCACAATATGAGCTTAATGATTTGGTTCGGGATCTCAGCTTGTCGAAGAATTCCTCCGAGCTGTTGGCCTCCAGACTCAAAGAGAAAAATCTACTTGGCAAGGACGCGCGTATCACTTTCTTCCGTAGAAGGCATGATGACTACATGGGCTACTTCTGCCAGGAGGAAGACCTTGTGTACTGCCGAGATGTCGCCGGTCTTATTGATAAACTCGGCGGTCCTCAATACGATCCGAGAGATTGGCGACTATTCATTGACAGCTGCAAGCGCTCTCTGAAGTGTGTACTTCTCCACAACGGGAACCAGTTCGCCTCAATCCCCCATGCTTCAAATGTATGTGGGACAGTCGCGACAGAGCACAGCACTATGTAAAGAAAGAGTGGCCGGCGCGAGAGCAGTTAGTACCTGGGGCGAGAAACATCATAAACGAACCTCTTGTTGACCGGGAGAAGATATTGATCCCATCGCTACACATGAAGCTTGGGTTAATGAAACAGTTTACGCGCACTCTGGACAAGGATGAGATGTGCTTCAACTACATGTGCCGATCATTTCCTCAACTGACCATTGAGAAGCTGAAGGCCGGCATTTTCGACGGCCCACAGATACGGCAGCTCATAAAGGACACAGAGTTTCAAAACTCCATGAACACGCCTGGAAATCGTTTGTGCAGGTGGTGAACAAGTTGCTGGGGAACACGAAAGCAATAAAACACGCCAGACTCATCAGCAGCATGATAGAGGACTTCCAAAAAATCGGGTGTTTGATGAGTATAAAGATGCACTTCCTGTTCTCACACATGGAGAAATTCCCTGAAAACCTTGGGGCGATGAGCAGGGAGAAAGGTTCCATCAGGACATCCGCCAAATGGAGGAAATGTACCAGGGGACGCAGTCATGCTGGCGGACTACTGCTGGTCGCTGAAGAGAGACAACCCAGCAGCTGCTCACACACGGGAATCGAAGAAACGCCGATTTATGCCTTGAACTCTGAACTTTTGTTTCACGTAATGCTCATTGCTATATTATGATAATTATGCTTACCAAATTTGCTAGATAAATAAAAACTGAATGAATTTGAACACGTGGACTTTTATTTCTCGAGTAAAACGGAAAAAATCGTCAGGGGTTTATCAGCTGATGATCTGCAAAAATGTGGTTTTTAACAAAAAACCGATTTTTTTTTAAATTTCTGTAGGAAAAATTCCTGTCCTGATTGAGCAAAACCAAGGTCATTTTTGAACTCAGAATATCAAAATTAGTCTAATTCAACTGGAAAACCCAGAACGATTTTCAACAAAATATTTTTTGTTGCCCAGTGTTATTGATAAAAATCACCAGACCATGGGTCAGCTTGAATTGAAAACAGTAGTTGCAAACAGGGATTCAGCCTTTGTACCGAACAGTACATCCGGAATTTAGATTCTTTACCGCAAAGTCAAACCGGGATTCAGACTCTAACTTTTAGTCAAACCGGGATTCAAACCGGACCAATGTCATACCAGGAATGGATTTAGGGAAAGGGGATTTTTGATCATCTCGATATTTTCGGTATATCATCTTTGAAAAATAAGAAATAAGAAATAACTTTTCATAAGTGAGATTTTGTAATAAAAAAAAATAATACATGTTTTGTGCTTTTATTAATAGTTAGCTATTTATAGCTTTGTGGACATTTAGAAACACGGGAAGGTTGATGAACCATTTTATGGAGTAGATATGTTTTATACCTAGGATGTTTGTAAATTTGACAAACAAATTATACCAACCCTCGGTATGTGCACATTGGCTGAATCTCACCACTGTCTTGTAATTTAAAAAAAAAACAACAGTTCCTGTTTGTTATGTATTATACGATCTTTCTTACTACCAGTCATTCAGTTATCTTGAACACTCAATCAACTTGAATGTTAGTTCCATCAATAAACTTGAATGTTAGTTCCATCAATCAACTTGAATTTTAGTTCCATCAATCAACCTGAATGATTATCACTCATTCGATGTAAATGTCAGTCACCCTATCAGCCTGAATGTCAGACACTCAATTACCTGAATGTCAGTCAAAAAAAATAATTGTCGCTTTAGTTTAAAGACAATTCAATTTAGAAAGATTGAATTGCGGTATCCAATATATGTTACGCCATTGTACGACCAGTGGGGGGAGGTCAGGCTTTACGCCATTGTACGACCAGTGGGGGGAGGTCAGGCTTTACGCCATTGTACGACCAGTGGGGGGAGGTCAGGCTTTACGCCATTGTACGACCAGTGGGGGGAGGTCAGGCTTTACGCCATTGTACGACCAGTGGGGGGAGGTCAGGCTTTACGCCATTGTACGACCAGTGGGGGGAGGTCAGGCTTTACGCCATTGTACGACCAGTGGGGGGAGGTCAGGCTTTACGCCATTGTACGACCAGTGGGGGGAGGTCAGGCTTTACGCAATTGTGCGACCCGTGGCGGGGGGCAGGCTGGTACATCTGATCGAATGAACACTTCATTGAGCTATGTCTGTCTGCTTGCGTGACATTGTGCTGGTTATGTCTGTCTGCCTGCGTGACATTGTGCTGGATATGTCTGTCTGTCTGCGTGACATTGTGCTGGCTATGTCTGACTGCGTGATATTTTACTGGCTATGTCTGTCTGTCTGCGTGATATTTTACTGGCTATGTCTGTCTGTCTGCGTGATATTTTACTGGCTATGTCTGTCTGTCTGCGTGATATTTTACTGGCTATGTCTGTCTGTCTGCGTGATATTGTGCTGGCATTGTCTGCCTGCGTGATATTTTACTGGCTATGTCTGTCTGTCTGCGTGATATTTTACTGGCTATGTCTGTCTGCGTGATATTGTGCTGGCATTGTCTGTCTGCGTGATATTGTGCTGGTATTGTCTGTCTGCGTGATATTTTACTGGCTATGTCTGTCTGCGTATTTTTACTGGCTGTCTGACCGCCTGCGTGATATTTTACTGGCTATGTCTGTCTGTGCGTGATATTTTACTGGCTATGTCTGTCTGTCTGCGTGATATTGTGCTGGCATTGTCTGCCTGCGTGATATTTTACTGGCTATGTGTCTGTCTGCGTGATATTTTACTGGCTATGTCTGTCTGTCTGCGTGATATTGTGCTGGCATTGTCTGCCTGCGTGATATTTTACTGGCTATTTCTGTCTGCGTGATATTTTACTGGCTATGTCTGACCGCCTGCGTGATATTTTACTGGCTATGTCTGTCTGCGTGATATTTTACTGGCTATGTCTGACCGCCTGCGTGATATTTTACTGGCTATGTCTGTCTGCTTGCGTGACATTGTGCTGGCTGTGTCTGTCTGCCTGCGTGACATTGTGCTGGCTATGTCTGTCTGTCTGCGTGATATTGTGCTGGCATTGTCTGCCTGCGTGATATTTTACTGGCTATTTCTGTCTGCGTGATATTTTACTGGCTATGTCTGACCGCCTGCGTGATATTTTACTGGCTATGTCTGTCTGCGTGATATTTTACTGGCTATGTCTGACCGCCTGCGTGATATTTTACTGGCTATGTCTGTCTGCTTGCGTGACATTGTGCTGGCTGTGTCTGTCCTGCGTGACATTGTGCTGGCTATGTCTGTCTGCCTGCGTGATATTTTACTGGCTATGTCTGTCTGTCTGCGTGATATTTTACTGGCTATGTCTGTCTATCTGCGTGATATTGTGCTGGCTATGTCTGCCTGCGTGATATTTTACTGGCTATTTATGTCTGCGTGATATTTTACTGGCTATGTCTGACCGCCTGCGTGATATTTTACTGGCTATGTCTGTCTGCGTGATATTTTCTGGACACACGCTCTAAACTGACCAAACAGTTATGTATAGGGTTAAAACGTCATACCATCTATGTAGCAGCAACAGTTTCTGGACACAAGCTCTAAACTGACCAAACAGTTATGTATAGGGTTAAAACGTCATACCATCTATGTAGCAGCAACAGTTTCTGGACACAAGCTCTAAACTGACCAAACAGTTATGTATAGGGTTAAAACGTCATACCATCTATGTAGCAGCATAGTTTCTGGACACAAGCTCTAAACTGACCAAACAGTTATGTATAGGGTTAAAACGTCATACCATCTATGTAGCAGCAACAGTTTCTGGACACAAGCTCTAAACTGACCAAACAGTTATGTATAGGGTTAAAACGTCATACCATCTATGTAGCAGCAACAGACTCTGGTCACGACTTGAACAGGAAAGTCTACTTGTTTACATAGAGGGAAGTGGTCTGTATATGTTTACCTTTAAGTATGGAATGCTACAAACCTGAAAAGGTTTGTTGATTTTTTCCGTCCACTTTTCGAACGACCAGTTGCAAGTAGCGCCTCCAGTGGCACACCTCCCATAGAACTTGGACTATAATTGACAGGGACAAACACGGTGGAAGTCATCTAGATTAAATTAAATGTCTTTTGTACTTCTGTTTTGTGAAGTCGCAGTCTCTGAAGTTGGAAATAATCCTGTTACAGGAAAGATTTCATACTCCATATCACAATTTTCTCTGACATCGTGAAACTGACAATGACAACTGTCGATTTCTCTGATATCATGAAATTCACAATGAAAACTGTCGATGTCACTGATATCATGAAATTGATAATGACAACTGTCGGTGACTCTGATACATGAAATTGACAATGACAAGTTGTAGGTTAGTAAAACAAATATATAAGAACATTTGGTCTTTTTGTGTTCTTTTGAATCCTTGAAGGCGATGTACCGAAAATACCCCTTCCCCACTTCTCTCTCCGTTCTGTCAAGTAAGTAGTATTGACCTCATTTAGATTATCCAGTTGTAATTTACAAGTGTATATATATAAATATCGAACAAAACGGAGTAGTAGCAGTAGTAGTAGTGGTAGTAGTAGCAGCAGTAGTGGTAGTAGTAGTGGTAGTAGTAGCAGCAGTAGTAGTAGTGGTAGTAGTAGTAGTAGTAGTAGTAGTAGTAGTAGTAGTAGTAGTAGTAGTGGTACTAGTAGTATTGATAGTAGTAGTAGTAGTAGCATCAGTAGTATTAGTAGTAGTAGCATCAGTAGTAGTATTAGTGGTGGTAGTAGTAGTAGCATCAGTAGTAGTAGTAGTGGTAGTAGTAGTATTAGTAGTGGTGGTAGTAGTAGTAGTAGTGGTGGTAGTAGTAGTAGTAGTAGTAGTAGTAGTAGTGGTGGTAGTAGTAGTAGTAGCATCAGTAGTAGTAGTGGCATCAGTAGTAGTATTAATTAGTGGTAGTAGTAGTAGCATCAGTAGTAGTAGTAGTAGTAGTAGTAGTAGTGGTAGTAGTAGTAGTAGGTAGTAGCAGCAGCAGTAGTAGTAGTAGTAGTAGTAGTAGTAGTAGTAGTAGTAGTGGTAGTGGTAGTGGTGGTGGTAGTGGTAGTAGTGGTATTAGTAGCAGTAGTAGTAGTAGCAGCAGTAGTAGTGGTGGTGGTAGTAGTAGTAGTGGTGGTAGTAGTGGTGGTAGTGAGTGGTGGTAGTAGTGGCAGTGGTAGTAGTGGTAGCAGCGGTAGTAGTGGTGGTGAGCAGTAGTGGTAGCAGCAGTAGTGGTAGTGGTAGTGGTAGTGGTAGTGGCGGCGGTAGTAGTGGTGGTAGTAGTAGTATTGATGGTAGTGGTAGTAGCAGCAGTGGTATTAGTGGTAGTGGTGGTGGTAGTAGTGGCAGTGGTGGTAGTGGTAGGTAGTGGTAGTGGTGGTGGTGGTGGTAGCAGCAGTGGTAGTAGTGGTAGTAAGTGGTGGTGGTAGTAGTAGCAGCAGTGGTAGTGGTAGCAGCAGCGGTAGTAGTAGTAGCAGCAGTGGTAGTAGTAGCAGCAGTAGTAGCGGCAGTAGTAGTGGTAGCAGCAGTATTAGTAGTAGTAGCAGTGGTAGCAGCAGTAGTAGTAGTAGCAGCAGTAGTAGTAGTAGCAGCAGTAGTAGTAGTAGCAGCAGTAGTAGTAGTGGTAGTAGTAGTGGTGAGTAGTATTGATAGTAGTAGTAGTGGTAGTAGTAGCAGTAGCAGTAGTAGTAGCAGTAGTAGCTATCTCAGTTTATTTCAATATGCAAGAGAAACTTATGTGCCCGTATACTCAGCCACTTCCACATTCCCCGTCTACAATTTGTCAAAGAATGTATCAAACTCATGTCACACACTTGGTTCTCAGGTCAGGGTGACTTTGTACTGGCGGCTTTCGTTCAACTTTCAAACTTAGAAGAAAAAAAACAACTCACCATCCCCCTCACACACACACTTAAAGTTGCTTATCGAAATTAGGATATCTCGTGCAGTGCATCTGTTTAACTAAAAATTAACCATAACAAATATTATTTGAACATTTTTACCATTTCATTGATTGTTGATAATTTATTTTTTAATTTTTATTATGATTTTATTAAGAATGTTTAGCCTTTAGTCAGAATGGATTTCCATTAGTTATTACGCTATTGTTACTCGACCAGCAAACTGGAATTATACTTTTTCCTGCCCCCGCCAACCAGCAATAGATGTGCGCATGCGCGACTAGACGGACTCGGACCGCATATTATTGCATATTTTTTGTTTTCGGGGCTAGGGTTAGGGTTAGGGTTAGGAATAGGGTTAGGCGCAATATATATATATCCGGATCCCGAAAAAAATAATACGGAGTCCGTCTAGTCGCGCATGCGCACATCTATTGCTGGTCGGCGGAAAAAAAAAATTATTCCAGTTTGCTGGTCGAGTATAAACTGCGTAGTTATTACTTTAAAACAACAACAAGCTATAAAGTCTGAAATATTTAAAATAGATGACTTTCTGAATCAACATTAAAAAAATTATCATCATATTTCGTGCTTTTAATTTTCTTCTGTTGTAAATGATCTTTGTGCTATTCCAAAGTTTAGAGACAGTCTTTATATAACATGTCTCGAAGCTGTACTGATTGAATCTGTCATGGTCATTGACCCCAAGTCAACTGTACAATTTGTTTACAGCGGTAGAGATAGCATACCGTTGGGGGTAAACTCTAGTTTGAGATGCTTGTCTATTTACATGGCAGTGGGTAAGTGTCGCGGTGTGTGTGTGTGCGCTAGTTGTAAGGAAACTAGAGTTGTCTTTGCCTGACATTACTGTACTGGCCGACCAAGTGTCTCCATTTAATGACAGTTTTGTCTGTGAGTCATGTAATTTGCGGTCTGCTATAGCTAGAGAGAACAAATGCTATTGACTTTAGAAGGGTCATCTTCAACTGAAATGAATGGGACTGCAACGTCTGATGAGCCTTCGTCCACTACGGTCAGTTTCATTTTACCCAGTAGACAGTGGTTAGGAATAAAAAAAGATGTGATTGTTTTAAAGTGTGAAGTTGTTTGTTGTTAAAATATTTCCAGCTGTTCAACGAATGCGTTTTTCTGAAAGTGTTGTTAGTTACGCTGAATAATTTGGTTTTCGGACTTACATCAGATTCAGTGAATAAGTTGTTTCAGGATTTATCTTTATATAAGTGGATAAGTTGTTCAACAAATATTTTTTTTAAATATCTCTAGCTTCATTGGATATGGTGTCTAGAAATATCGATATGGTGTCTAGAAATAAAGATGTGTTGTCTAGAAATATCGATAGTTTTGTTGAAACATTTAAAAAAAATATTGTTCCCCTCAGCAGACGTGGTTTATAGAGAAATATCTAACTTTAGGGCAGACGTGGTTTATAGAGAAATATCTAACTTTAGGGCAGACGTGGTTTATAGAGAAATATCTCACTTTAGGGCAGACGTGGTTTATAGAGAAATATCTAACTTTAGGGCAGACGTGAGTTTATAGAGAAATATCTAACTTTAGGGCAGACGTGGTTTATAGAGAAGTATCTAACTTTAGGGCAGACGTGGTTTATAGAGACATATCTAACTTTAGGGCAGACGTGGTTTATAGAAGTATCTAACTTTAGGGCAGACATGAGTTTACAGAGAAATACCTAACTTTAGGGCAGACGTGGTTTATAGAGAAATATCTAACTTTAGGGCAGACGTGAGTTTAAAGAGAAATATCTAACTTTAGTGCAGACGTGGTTTATAGAAGTATCTAACTTTAGGGCAGACGTGAGTTTACAGAGAAATACCTAACTTTAGGGCAGACGTGGTTTATAGAGAAATATCTAACTTTAGGGCAGACGTGGTTTATAGAGAAGTATCTAACTTTAGGGCAGACGTGGTTTATAGAGAAGTATCTAACTTTAGGGCAGACGTGAGTTTATAGAGAAATATCTAACTTTAGGGCAGACGTGAGTTTATAGAGAAATATCTAACTTTAGGGCAGACGTGGTTTATAGAGAAGTATCTAACTTTAGGGCAGACGTGGTTTATAGAGAAGTATCTAACTTTAGGGCAGACGTGGTTTATAGAGAAGTATCTAACTTTAGGGCAGACGTGAGTTTATAGAGAAATATCTAACTTTAGGGCAGACGTGACTTTATAGAGAAATATCTAACTTTAGGGCAGACGTGGTTTATAGAGAAGTATCTAACTTTAGAGAAATTTCGGGCCCCTGGGCAGGGCTGTCATCTGGTGAAAACATTTCACGGCTAAATCGAAAAATATCAAATGAGTGGAAACCGTACATGGAAAAAAGCAATATATGCAGTGCCGAACCACGGGGGAGGGGGGGCTGCATTTTTGACATTCGACGTCATGACATGAGATAATGTACTTAATAATTAATGTAAAAAAAAATTGGAACCCCCTAAAGCTGGTACCTTGGGGGCACTTTGAATCGGACACCCCCCTCTCCCCTACCTAGTTACGCCTCTGAATATATGCATATTATTTTTTATTACTAGGCGTACTCAATAATCAGTATTAGGAAAATAAAAAAAGGGGGGGTGGTACACAGATGTCGAAAGTTTGGGGAAACACTGCCCAAAGTTAAACACGATGCTATCGAAACTCTTTGTTAACTGAAATACAGTTAAACACTGCCCAAAGTTAAACACGATGCTATCGAAACTCTTTGTTAACTGAAATACAGTTAAACACTGCCCAAAGTTAAACACGATGCTATCGAAACTCTTTGTTAACTGAAATACAGTTAAACACTGCCCAAAGTTAAACACGATGCTATCGAAACTCTTTGTTAACTGAAATACAGTTAAACACTGCCCAAAGTTAAACACGATGTTATCGAAACTCTTTGTTAACTGAAATACAATTAAACACTGCCCAAAGTTAAACACGATGTTATCGAAACTCTTTGTTAACTGAAATACAGTTAAACACTGCCCAAAGTTAAACACGATGTTATCGAAACTCTTTGTTAACTGAAATACAGTTAAACACTGCCCAAGGTTAAACCACGACGTTATCAAAACTCTTTGTTAACTGAAATACAGTTTTGTCGATTAGTTTATTCCCTCAAATTGTATCCAGTTCAATAGGCTCCACACATAATATGAATCCATTTCTGTACACGTCTGCTTACGTCTTTCATATATGTGCTATTTTTTGGCTATTTCACTCATAATTTGTTTAAATTTCTTTCAACGTCTGCCAAGTCTATGATAATTAAACGTCTGCTCAAGTCTATGATAAATAAGAGTGTAGGACAAAACCCCCAGCGGACAAAACCCCTAGCGGACAAAACACCCACAATATTGTTTTAAGCCGTTTATTGCAACTACAATTTTTTTTTTTTATTATTATTAGCTTTTAATTAGTTTTACTTTCTGTGACCTGCTTAGCGGGTGGTTTGTAAATCACATAAATCATGTAAATGAATTTGAATTTAAAACCTGTTTTTGTTGATCATAAATGTTCAATATGAAACATAGCCATAGTTATTATTTTATTTAGACCTTTTTAAATTATTATTATGTCTTAATTAATTAATTTAAAAAAATTCACAAATAAAGCTCCAGTTATAATTTAATGTTTCTTGGGCGCCCCAGAACCATACGATCCACGGAGCGATGCCGATTCGCGGCCCGGGGACCACTGCCTTCCAGTGTTGCCAAATATTAATCTATTTTAAATGTCAGATTTTTAGAGTAAAAAAAAAGTTAGAATTGAACAAGCTACACTTTTTACATCCTACAGGGCAATACAGCAGCCGACTATATCAAACGGCTAATAATGTATAACAAGAATGTGATGTAAAATTTGTAAGCCTTGTTTCAAATTGTGTCTAAAAGCTAAATTTACGAGGAAAAAAGAACCCTTAATGAGATATGGAAATTAAACACTTCAAATCGAGTACGCTCAACAATTCCTCCCGAACTAAACTTACATTCTCTTTATATATTAGCTGGACAAAATATCCTATCATTCTCAAGTCTCCTGTTTGTTGGTTCCACCCCAATTCAATACATAATTAAGAGTTTGGTGAACATAGCAGAATAAAGGTGACATTGCACTGCTCATGTTACTTGAATTCCTCCACACAGACACTATGTTTCTAAACTGTATTCAATTGTAGTACACCCCTAACCCTGAACTCATGAACTACCCACGTCTACGCATCTTCCGGAATTCTACTGTGACACTATTCTTTATTGTCTGAAATTCCCCTGCCTGTTAAAGTTAATGGGTTCTGTCTCCCTCTCTGTCCACCCGTCTTATATCGAATTACGTTAAACTGTCCCAACGCTTGAACTTACGTTTACCTATGCCTTGACCTACTTTCACTTTCTACATTTTATAATAAAGATTAGGGGGAGGGGATATTACATTTTATAATAAAAGTAATGATTAAATAATAAATAATATTTTTTTAAGTGGGTGTTTTGTCCGCTGGGTGTTTTGTCCGCTGGGTGTTTTGTCCGCTGGGGGTTTTGTCCGCTGGGGGTTTTGTCCGGATACCGATAAATAAACGTCTGCTCAAGTCTATGATAAATAAACGTCTGCTCAAGTCTATGATAATTAAACGTCTGCTCAAGTCTATGATAATAACTGCTTTTCTAGGCTATTTCTTCCCCTTTTGATTTCTGTCTTCCTTTTTTTTTTAATTTTTTCAACGTTTGTGGTCATTTTTCAAAATCCAATAGTGTTACGAATTGAGACTGGTGTTTCTTGTTTCCGTGTGCCCAGTCAACAGTAATGCCCGGCAAGTCATAAATAATCGAAAAAAAAACATCCTGTTTGACAGCAGAGATAAATACCCCGCCCCCTTTCACCAAAAATATTCCTCGATGTTATTTTTTTTGTTGTTTTATGTGCGCCCTCAGCTTAGCGCCATTTCACGTGAGACAAACGTTGTTTGACCAATCAGGAGCTACGGGACAACGCGGCACAAACAAACAAACAAAAAGCGGAAACCAAACAATCGCAAAAACACGACGAGTTGCCCCCCCCCCCTTCCGTGGTGGAAAAATATGTGACTCTTGACGGCGGGAGTTATCTTCCCCTGACAGGTATGAATAAACTGAATTAACGCCCTTGGTTGACGCGACAGACAACAGGCATTAGAAGAATTACGTTGGTTGACAAGTTGGGTTTTTGTTGGTATCTGTTTCAACTGTCATTTTCACGTTGTTTCTGGTTGTTTTTTTTTTGCCAAAATGAAAACAGGGGGGGGGGGGGCTTTCTCTAGTCTCAGGTTTAATGGAAATGTATGCTTGAGATCTCTCCCCCCACCCACTTTTCTCAACCCGCACCCCATCCTTCGGCAGCAGTGGTCCTAAGCAGTCGGCTCGTCTTTATGAAGTGCGCCTCTCTATTCTAAACGTAACGTCATTCCACCACAGTGCAACCTATAGAATATTCAACTACCGGAAAAAACAATCTATAAGGGGGCGTAATTAGGTCACTGGGGACCAGGCCCGTAGCGTTTTGTCTCGCCCCCTCTGCTTGTTTGCCCTACTTAGTAACATTTATTTCCTGCCTCCCCCCCTGCTATGGCCTGGCCCCTGCTGTAGAATTTTCACGCTACGGGGCTGCTAGGGACCCCATGCGGAGAACTCCGGGGTAATTTAAGGATTCTGGGCAAATGTTACCTTTTCGGGCCTTTTTAAGCATTGGATTGTATAAGGGAGTTAAGGGGCTACCGGGCTGCACCCTTTAGCAGTGTGGAGGGGCGCCCCATCTATTAGAACGGCGCTGGAATTCTTCACCAGCGCCCTAATCCCCTATAAGATTACAAGAGGGTTGTTAATCTCTCAGCGTGGAGTGATTTTATCACATAAGCAAGACCACCCCCCCTCTCCCCATCAAGCATACGACCATTTCTCTCTGTGTGATTACGTCATATCCTTTCAGTCTAATGTGTTACACATGATTCCCCGGGGGTTGAATGAAATTATGAAAAGCCTCTAAACAGAAATGTCTTTAAAAAAAAAAAGGATGTTGAATTGTATAAAAATGAAAGTGTTAACCAAAAAAATGTGTAATCTATTAAGTAAAGCGGGGAAAGAAAAAAAACATATGGTAAAATATTGAAACAGACCGCAAAGGTTTAACTATGTATGAAATGTTAAGACAAAAATTAGGGGCTAATCTTGGTTTACTGAATGGATTGAACCATTCGGACCAAACCGTTCGGTACTTAAGGCAATTTGTTCTTCACAGATTCTTTGTTCTATTTCATGACGAGATGTTTACTTTTGAAGTTTTAAAAGTTTTCTTACTTTCAGATAACAATTGGAGGGAACAAGACCTACAGAAGAAAAAAAAAACCCGGCGGATGTAGGAAGGGAAAATAGAGGAAACTCTCGGCGGCAGATTGCTTTAATGTGCGGTGAAAAGAAATGTTTGGAGAGTATACACGTAAATAGACCCTCTGGTGGATAAATGAGGGGGAATGACGTCATAATAGATTGCCGGGTAAATAGAAAAAAGAAACTCTCTACACCAGATGTTCTCGTGGCCACAATGGAGTCGGCCTTGAAAATCTTTCGTTCTGTTTATTGACACCATGGTGCGCTAACCGAGCGAGTCAAAGCAAAGAGATTACAAGCTGAAACAATTTAATTAATTGGACATGTTGCTTTTGTTTAAGCATTCATAATAAAGTTCTCTGTGAATGAAGGCACGAATCGTCTTCAAAATATCGAGAAAAACGTACCAATAGTGACTGCGAATAAATTACGTAGATCTTCAAACAACAGAAATTAAATAATGTCTCCAATTCGAAGGAGAAAACAAAAATACGCTTTGAGTGTCTGTCTAATCGGGGAAGGGGGAGAGGGGGGTTGAACCTAAAAACGAGTTATGGGTCCCTGTCTATTGAAGGTGGCCCCCTTCTGTTGGAGATTGCCAGGGACCCAGCATTATCTGCGGCAGCTAAGGTTTACATTTTGTGTTACAGTTGAACAAGACCGAAACGGTGGTACGAAAACCTGTGAAAAAAAAATGAACAAGTGGTCATCAAAGATTGTGGCTTGGGCTGATTGAGTTTTTCAATCTTTTCACATTTTTTTTTGTTTACATTCTCGCCAAGTGGGTTATGAGACACGATCAATTTTTCTTAAAAAGGTCGCGAATAGCAAAATGTTGAGAACAACTGACATAGACAACAAGGAGACCATCCATTCAGAATCGTACCCAGTCTGCTCCCAGTCTTCAAGTAGCTCTCTTGCTTTATAATCCCATGTTAACTTTATAATCCCATGTTAACTCTATAATCCCATGTTAACTTTATAATCCCATGTTAACTTTATAATCCCATGTTAACTCTATAGTCCCATGGTATCTTTAAAATCTCATATTTCCATAGTGACTCATGCACTCCCTACAACCAGCAGACGATCCACGTAAATAGTTTGGTTAATTAAAATAAATTTAGTCAACCAGATTGTATGTCATAAAAAAAAACATCATTAGCACCACTCATCTCCATAATAACATGTAACAAAATGTAACATCAAAGAAGTCTTTACTGTATGTGCAGTGCGACTATTTGTTAAGGTCTGATGGGACTTTAATTCACTAAATTTTGATAAAACCTGACTATGGCGTGGCACAGTAAACAATACGGTAACGCTACTGCGTTCGTCGGCCCCCCCCCCTCACCCCCACCCCCACACGTGTGTCCGCCTCTGATACAATGCAACGATTCTTCGTCTGGATTAATTAACTGTCTACCGTATTTTTTTAATGTGTAATTTATTTACTTTTTGACTTAATCTTGTTGAATTGGCTACAGCTAAACTTGCGTTTTATTTTTGAAAAAATAAACTTCAGACATGATAAGTAGACAGACATCTGTGTTACAGTACAGTTAGATCTGTGTTACAGTATAGTTAGATCTGTGCTACAGTACAGTTAGATCTGTGCTACAGTACAGTTAGATCCGTGCTGCAGTACAGTTAGATCCGTGTTACAGTACAGTTAGATCTGTGCTACAGTACGATTAGATCTGTGCTACAGTACAGTTAGATCCGTGCTACAGTGCAGTTAGATCTGTGCTACAGTACAGTTAGATCCGTGCTACAGTACAGTTAGATCTGTGCTACAGTGCAGTTAGATCCGTGCTACAGTACAGTTAGATCCATGTTACAGTACAGTTAGATCCGTGCTACAGTGCAGTTAGATCTGTGTTACAGTACAGTTAGATCCGTGCTACAGTGCAGTTAGATCCGTGCTACAGTACAGTTAGATCCGTGTTACAGTACAGTTAGATCTGTGCTACAGTACAGTTAGATCTGTGCTACAGTACAGTTAGATCCGTGCTACAGTGCAGTTAGATCTGTGCTACAGTACAGTTAGATCTGTGCTACAGTACAGTTAGATCCGTGCTACAGTACAGTTAGATCCGTGCTACAGTACAGTTAGATCTGTGCTACAGTACAATTAGATCTGTGCTACAGTACAGTTAGATCTGTGCTACAGTGCAGTTAGATCCGTGCTCTGTGCTACAGTACAATTAGATCTGTGCTACAGTACAGTTAGATCCGTGCTACAGTACAGTTAGATCCGTGCTACAGTACAGTTAGATCCGTGCTACAGTGCAGTTAGATCTGTGTTACAGTACAGTTAGATCCGTGCTACAGTGCAGTTAGATCCGTGCTACAGTACAGTTAGATCTGTGCTACAGTACAGTTAGATCCGTGCTACAGTACAGTTAGATCTGTGCTACAGTGCAGTTAGATCCGTGCTACAGTACAGTTAGATCTGTGCTACAGTACAGTTAGATCTGTGCTACAGTACAGTTAGATCTGTGCTACAGTACAGTTAGATCCGTGCTACAGTACAGTTAGATCTGTGTTACAGTACAGTTAGATCTGTGCTACGGTACAGTTTATTACGTCCATCAATGAAGCCCATATACAATAAACGATTGTACGTTAAAACCCCCAAATAAAAACAATATTAAAATCAGTTATATGTGATATTGAGATTATAAATAGCTTATGTTTTTTTTAACTATTTCTTTCTTTATGACTTGCAAGTAAATGCACGACATGAAGCCATTACATACATTATGCATTTTAACCAGGGTTCGATTTAAGAAAACAAGCAATTAAGCCTGTTCCATTCTGGACACAGGACGTGTTAGCGCATTTTCGTGTTATGTATCAGTACGTTTGTTAGCTTTCAGTAAATATTTGTAAATTTTGGAAATGTTTATAAATTCAATTGTGTAATGCATATATTTGTAAAAAAAAAATTATAAAGACGTTTCTTTATATTTGAAAAAAAATTATTGTCTCTTAAATCTAACTACAAGTGGTTTGTGGTTACTGAAATAGGACTCATAATTGAAAACATTCTAAATTATAGTAATTTAATCGTCCGAAAACTCCGTCAATTGTTGCATAGCTCTGATACTTTCAATTAAACTCAGAACACAAGCTTACCATTTCCTTTGATGAGTTTCTTAATAAATCTTGGTGAAACTACGTGCTGCAGTATTTCGCACCAAATGAACGGGTTATTGAACGTACAAGGTGTATATATAATATATAAGCCCCTTAGGAGCCCTGAAGCCCGGCCCTCAGAGGTCCTATCGCAAAATGAACTTTTGATGTACACATGGCAGGCCAAGACCTACAAAATGATATATACATCATGGGTCTAGGACTTATGGTTGTTGAGATCTAGGGTGATGACGGACGGACAGACAGACAGACAAAACTGGGACAATAGAGCATTTTTTTTCGAAAATGCTCTAAAAAACCAGTGCCGGGGATAAAAAAAAGAATTTCAGCAGAGCCGGGGATAAATGTCTATAGTTTCATCCCCCCGGCTGGGATATATTAGCTAAAGCAGAGCCGGGAATGACAATTCTCAGTGCCGGGGATATCCCCGGCGGTATATCGAACCCTGATTTTTACCTTAGGTATATTGTACATTTTCTGACCAAAAAAAAAACTAAGACCTGTCTTAGAACTGCTCTTTGTTAAAAAGAATCTCCTTTTAATTGTTTAATTAAAATGTTTTGATCTTTTGTTTATTATCCAAAAGAGTAACTTTCAATTGTATTGGCTACATGTATACAAGTTGAACAGAACATAATGTATTCAAAGTGGCGGGTTTTGACCGAATGTCTGCAGTTGAACAGAACATAATGTATTCAAAGTGGCGGGTTTAGACCCAACGTCTTCAGTTGAACAGAACATAATGTATTCAAAGTGGCGGGTTTTGACCGAATGTCTGCAGTTGAACAGAACATAATGTATTCAAAGTGGCGGGTTTTGACCGAATGTCTGCAGTTGAACAGACTATAATGTATTCAAAGTGGCGGGTTTAGACCGAACGTCTTCAGTTGAACAGAACATAATGTATTCAAAGTGGCGGGTTTTGACCGAATGTCTGCAGTTGAACAGAACATAATGTATTCAAAGTGGCGGGTTTTGACCGAATGTCTGCAGTTGAACAAAACATAATGTATTCAAAGTGGCGGGTTTAGACCGAACGTCTTCAGTTGAACAGAACATAATGTATTCAAAGTGGCGGGTTTTGACCGAATGTCTGCAGTTGAACAGAACATAATGTATTCAAAGTGGCGGGTTTAGACCGAACGTCTTCAGTTGAACAGAACATAATGTATTCAAAGTGGCGGGTTTAGACCGAACGTCTTCAGTTGAACAGAACATAATGTATTCAAAGTGGCGGGTTTTGACCGAATGTCTGCAGTTGAACAGAACATAATGTATTCAAAGTGGCGGGTTTAGACCGAACGTCTTCAGTTGAACAGAACATAATGTATTCAAAGTGGCGGGTTTTGACCGAATGTCTGCAGTTGAACAGAACATAATGTATTCAAAGTGGCGGGTTTAGACCGAACGTCTTCAGTTGAACAGAACATAATGTATTCAAAGTGGCGGGTTTAGACCCAACGTCTTCAGTTGAACAGAACATAATGTATTCAAAGTGGCGGGTTTAGACCGAACGTCTTCAGTTGAACAGAACATAATGTATTCAAAGTGGCGGGTTTTGACCGAATGTCTGCAGTTGAACAGAACATAATGTATTCAAAGTGGCGGGTTTAGACCGAACGTCTTCAGTTGAACAGAACATAATGTATTCAAAGTGGCGGGTTTTGACCGAATGTCTGCAGTTGAACAGAACATAATGTATTCAAAGTGGCGGGTTTAGACCCAACGTCTTCAGTTGAACAGAACATAATGTATTCAAAGTGGCGGGTTTTGACCGAATGTCTGCAGTTGAACAGAACATAATGTATTCACAGTGGCGGGTTTTGACCGAATGTCTGCAGTTGAACAGAACATAATGTATTCAAAGTGGCGGGTTTAGACCGAACGTCTTCAGTTGAACAGAACATAATGTATTCAAAGTGGCGGGTTTTGACCGAATGTCTGCAGTTGAACAGAACATAATGTATTCAAAGTGGCGGGTTTAGACCGAACGTCTTCAGTTGAACAGAACATAATGTATTCAAAGTGGCGGGTTTAGACCGAACGTCTTCAGTTGAACAGAACATAATGTATTCAAAGTGGCGGGTTTTGACCGAATGTCTGCAGTAAACAATCAAAAGGAAACATTACATTTCCATAAAAAAATAAACGAGAAAGGATGGGAGGGGGGGGAGGATTCGACACATTTTTTTAAGATTTCAGGGACAAAAAGATTTTGGTATCCTGCCCGCTATTAAAATGTAATAAAATGTATCCATTAGCTTCTGAAGGTGGGTCATCTATTAATAACTTAGTCACATGGGGCATCTATAAATAGACTATTCACATGGACCATCAATAATTAGACTAGTCACATAAAAATGGATGTCTGTTTCACGCATTTTATTGAATCACGCAGAAACTAAAAGATTTTTTTATTTGTTAATTTCGGAAATAGTTATTTCTGTTACAGGCGGAGGGTCGGTGTGTGTGTGTGGGGGGGGGATTGGGGCGGAGAAAGAAAAAAAAAGTGACTGTACTATCTAGTAATGTTTATATCTTGAGGCTAGGCGGTCACGGTTGGCCGGTGACGCGCCAGTTGGAGACCGTAACATACGAGCCTCATGACCGTACGCCTTAAGACATTTTTACTGTCATGCTCGATGAATCAATTTAGAGCGGTGGGTCTCAAGTTTTACTCAAACAATGACCCCTGCCCCCCCACCCCATTAAAAAGATATACTCTGCCCACGCAATTTTTTTGTTTAAAATAAATTCTTAATTACGGTAAACGGTGAAAGAGTCTTGTCAAGAGTCGAGAAGCAGATTTAGGGGCAGGTTAGGGCACTGCAGATTTATTGGTAACTTTTCCGGATGACCGGGACACATTCAACTGCCTGGGGAGGCCCGGGGGGATATGGGGGAATTGCTATATCACTTATGTCTTAATGTTGGGTCTCTGGTTTTGCATACAATGAGACTGCTGAATACTAGTGACATATTGAATAATTGTCTTAGAGAGTATGGCGGAAGTTGACAGGTTCATAGTGCACGAAGATAGTTTCTTTATAATGTAATTCACACAAGCCGGGTAGCATATCCTTGGTACACATTTATTATACATTCATGACACACCGATAGTACATTTATGATCTACCGATAATACATTTATGATATACCAATAGTAAATTTATGACACACCGATAATACATTTGTCACAAACCGATAGTACAACTATGATCTACAGATAGTACATTTATGATCTACCGATAGTACAATTATGATATACCGATAGTACATTTATGGTACTTTCCTGATATGTGTGTAAGTGTAATAAAATAGCAATCAAACGAGGCAAAACACGCATGTCAATGACATCTACTAATGACAGTGTCGTCTTCTTTACACGCTAATGTCATCTACAAATTCAGCGTCATATAAACCTATCATTGATGTGTCCATCATACATTACCATATACAATAGTACATTCGGTGAATATGCTAATTAATTTCTAATCATATAATCTTATCGACGAAAACTAAGTCTGGTATGATTTCGATGAATGACATGTTTTAGATTGAAAAAAAAAGAAAACCTAAAACACACAAACACATAATAAATAGTATAAACACAAAAACACATTATTATAAATAGTAAAAACACACAAACACATTATTATAAATAGTATAAACACACAAACACATTATTATAAATAGTATAAACACACAAACTCATTATAAACAGTATAACGATAGTATGGAGGAAACAAACACACACATATTAAAAGTGAACACGAATTCGCTTCATATGAATTACATTGAAAGTATTGCATTGTGATGTTGCTCAAGTGGGTTTATTATACCGGACACACATAAATATTTATTAATTAATTGTTATGAAAATATAATAAATATCCTAGTGGGAGTAATCATTGTGAGGAATCAATGTTTCTAAACCAAAACGATTAAATAGTTTAAACCAAAAGTAGTGCAAGTAAATTTGTAAACGAAACCTATTTTTGTTTTCAAAATACGAAAATCAGTATTACAATGTATGAGTTTCATGATGTTGTAAAATGATAAACAATAAATTGAAAGTCTGATTAAAAAAAAACCAATACATATTCATGGGTACAGCGGGCGTCTCTCTGAATGGGCTAAGGCAGCGGCGTAACCCTTAAGCTGGCTACGGCCCTGCACCGATTCTAAATATTCGTCCACTGAGTTGTTTAGTACAAAAAGTATAAATAGTATTATAAATGTATTACGATTTGCTACGAAAAAAAAATTTAGAATTGAAAGATCAGCCTCAATTAGTCAGTAGGATAAAATTGGATTAATTTGTTCCTTGGAAACGGCGGATAAGTACTTTCTTGTCTTCGTAATGATAATTCACGGATGTCGTTAGGAATTCTCGGGCCCCCTTGATATCTCCACCAATTGGGGGCCCCTATTATCACACACACCCGCCCAATGCAATGTAGTTTTCATAGATTACTATATCACACGGGGCACCGAAGACTGTGCCCCCCCACCTGACATGTGTTCTGGCTGCACCCCCTGGCCGGGCATTGCTAATAGCCCTGCATTATTCGTGAAAACCTGTTAACTCGCGCCCCGGGGCACAATACCTTTTTAGCGCCCCCCTCCCATTCGAAAACCATATAATATTATATGTATAATATATACCATTTGGCGCACCTTTGTGAGTAGCGCCCGGGGCATGATGTCCCTCCCCCTACTTGCCCACCCCTCACTACGCCTCTGAATCGGTGGTCTACGTCACAGAATGTGAATTGCACATAGTGTAGTGCGCATCGTCAGTTTAAATGGATTTTTCAAAAATCCGCCATGTGTGTGTGAAATATTGTATTGTTCATAAATACTTAGGCGCTACACACAGTATAGATGGGGAATAACATTCTGAACGCATAATAACAAACTTTTTAAAAAGTAAATTTATAGATAGGGCTTTTAGAGCGTTGCGCTTTCTGTAGGATTTAAAATCTGAAGTCCACTAGAGATTAAGATTTATGCATGCATCAATAAACGTTGAACACAATGTAATGGTTCTACACGGCAATTCAATAAATGTTCTTAGCTCGACGAGAGCAGTGTAATGTTTAAAGTAAGGGGTGATTTATGAATGTGTAAGTGTACAATTAAAGTAAGGGGCGATTTATGAATGTGTAAGTGTACAATTAAAGTAAGGGGCAATTTATGAATGTGTAAGTGTACAATTAAAGTAAGGGGCGATTTATGAATGTGTAAGTGTACAATTAAAGTAAGGGGCGATTTATGAATGTGTAAGTGTACAATTAAAGTAAGGGGCGATTTATGAATGTGTAAGTGTACAATTAAAGTAAGGGCGATTTATGAATGTGTAAGTGTACAATTAAAGTAAGGGGCGGTTTATGAATGTGTATGTGTACAATTAAAGTCAGGGTGATTTATGAATGTGTAAGTGTACAATTAAAGTAAGGGCGATTTATGAATGTGTATGTGTACAATTAAAGTAAGGGGCGATTTATGAATGTGTAAGTGTACAATTAAAGTAAGGGCGATTTATGAATGTGTATGTGTACAATTAAAGTAAGGGGCGATTTATGAATGTGTATGTGTACAATTAAAGTCAGGGTGATTTATGAATGTGTAAGTGTACAATTAAAGTAAGGGCGATTTATGAATGTGTATGTGTACAATTAAAGTAAGGGGCGATTTATGAATGTGTATGTGTACAATTAAAGTAAGGGGCGATTTATGAATGTGTAAGTGTACAATTAAAGTAAGGGCGATTTATGAATGTGTATGTGTACAATTAAAGTCAGGGTGATTTATGAGTGTGTAAGTGTACAATTAAAGTAAGGGCGATTTATGAATGTGTAAGTGTACAATTAAAGTAAGGGCGATTTATGAATGTGTATGTGTACAATTAAAGTAAGGGTGATTTATGAATGTGTATGTGTACAATTAAAGTCAGGGTGATTTATGAATGTGTATGTGTACAATTAAAGTCAAGTATAAATGTGAACATTTTATTAAGCCAAGGAAGCCAAAAAAAGCCACGAATAAAGATTGCTTGCTTGATAAACTTTACGACAGTTACAAGTAGTAATAAATTTAAAGTAAAAAGACAATACTCACGGCGAAACTAATCAAAATCCTAATGGTTTCAGTACATCACACTGCAACGGTCAGTTCAGTTCTGCGTCACTAACATCCAAATGCACAAACATCTTGGTATGTTATGAAGTTTCTTTAACTTAAATGTCGTAGTAAAAGAAAATAAATAGAACGATTGTTTTAGGTTGTTTCGTCCACAATAAATTAATTAATCGTAAAACAAAAATAATGACATCAGAGAGAATACATCTGCAGCGTCTCTAATTAATTAAGTCCAAGATAAAAAATCTATTCCACTATTTATTTATAAACAAACCGGCTAACTCACTTCTTATTACTGGTCTAACAATGAATCCAACTGACCCAAAGTCTGCCGGCGCTAGTGGTCAGCGATGGCCAGTGGTCACTACTACTATAAAAACTATAATGGGCTCTCTCCCCTCCCCCACCTCCTTGCTTTACAGTTTTTTTTTTATTTTATTTCATTTTATTTCACTGTACACCCCCATGTCTTCCCCGCCCGCCCCCTCCACGTCTCTTGCTCTCATCCATTCAGGTTTAGGTCAAGCCGGCCGCTGGTCAGTTCTTCTTTCCTCCCTATCTGCCCCCCACAAACACCGCTCTCTCTCTCTCTTGTTAGCAACATTACAGCCCAGCTGACCAGACAAACGTAACAGGGAGGGAGAGAGAGAGAGAGAGAGAGTGGGGGGGGGGGGAGGAGGCAGATCGCTGACTAACGTGTGGTCACTCGCTGGGGGTAGGGGGAGAATATTAAAATGACCAAACTGTGTGTGTGTAAGTGTGTGCGTTGTAGTAAAAGAACTAGTGGACTTGGTACCAGTGTGTGTGGGGGGGGGGGTAGGGGGGTCAGTTTGGACTAAACTAAACGTGCAGTGTAGGTAGGGGAGTGGGGGGTCAGTGTAGGTGAGGGAGTGGGGGTCAGTGTAGGTGTACCCAGGTAGGTCGACAATGGCCACAACCGGCCATTTAAAAAAAAAACAAAACAAACTTGTTTGTATCACACAACCCTTTGTTCGTTGCACAAGCCCCGAGTCACGTGACTGGGCCTGACCACGGCATATGAGGGTACTAACCATGGCCGTCTTTTAAGGGAGTTTACTTTTATAGGCAAGTGCTGGGGGGTGTGGGTGGGGTTATTGACTGTCATGCTGGGACCATACGTCTCCTCATTGTTAATATATGGCCATCAATTTGTCTGTAGCTAGCAAGGTGTAACACATGCTGCACAGATAAATATAGTAAAAGTAAATTAAGAAATAGAAAATTAAGTAAAAGTAAATTAAGAAATAGTAAATTAAGTAAAAGTAACATAAGTAATTGTAAATTAAGTAAAAGTAAAAAAAAAAAGTAAAATTAAATTAAATAAAAGTAAATTAAATAAAAGTAAATTAATTAAAAGTAAATTAATTAAAAGTAAATTAATTAAAAATAAATTAAGAACTAGTAAATTAAGTGAAAGTAACATAAGTAAAAGTAAAATAAGTAAAGTAAATTAGGTAAAAGTAAATTAAAAGTAAATTAATTAAAAGTAAAAAAAGTAAAAGTAAATTAATTAAAAGTAAATTAAGAAAAAGTCAGGACTGAAAGGATAAGCCTGCTGATGCACTAATTTATCCACCAGTAAAAACAATTCCTGTAACAGCTCGTGATCAGCGTATTTCATTTTTATCACTGTGACTCTCACGGCGTGGGTCGCGACTACATCGGTAGTGGGAGACGGGTGGTTGTGTGGTAAATCGCCCGACTGTCGATCTGAGGGTTCCTGGTTCGATCTTTGGTGAGAACCAATCAGAAAATTTTTCAGGTTATGGTTAAAGCCACATCCATGGTCATTGTTGCACTGTCGTCTATGGTGGAGATGAACGTAGGACCAATCGAAAACAGTCACATAGTGGTTTACAGCAGTGGTCCCCAACCAACCCCCGGTCCGAGGCGAGAAAAAGGTTGGGGGGGGGGACCACTGGTTTATTGGCTTTAAGAGATAAACGTCTCATCCTTACAGGGACTTCACAGACCCACTGCCGGCTCGCATAACAAATCGTTATGCGTACAAGTATATTAATAACTCAGTGTAAATATATCACAAAACGAAAACACACAAAATGTGTTAACATGAAAGGTAAAGGGGGGAAGACTATTTGTACCATTAATGACTCTTCTATTCTTCTTTTAGTGACACGGATGGCCGCGTGTCGACCTGAGAGTCAGCCCCGTAGCGTGAAATTCTACAGCAGGGGCCAGGCATTCTACAGCAGGGGCCAGGCATTCTACAGCATGGGTCAGGCCAATAGAATGGGGGGGGGGCAGGAAATAAATGTTAGTAAGTAAAGCAAACAAGCAGAGGGGGGCCAGACAAAACGCGGGGGGGGGCCCGGCCCCCCAGCCCTCCCCCTCCCCCCCCGCACGCTACGGGCCTGCTGACAGTTATGGGTGAAAACTATGAACTTTTTTTTCAAGTAAAATTTGGTGCAAAGTCGTCCCACAAGTCCAAACATCTTTAAATGGGTACCTGACATACGGTAAGTTGGGGAAAAAAAGGCGGCTGGGTGTTGTGCTAACCACACAATCCCTTTATATGCCGAGGTTATAGAAACAGATGAATTCTACACTTCATCTGCCCCGATGGCCTGTTTGAGCTAATGGAACTTTACCATTCTCTTTTAGCGAAGTTTTTCTTTACATGTGGGTCGCCCCAAACAAACAAACAAGATTTTGGTGTCTTAAAAAGTATACGTTGAAAAGTTGTCCTAATGGGATATTTTTACACAAATTAGATGCAATACGCATTAGATATTATATCAAATCTCTGGTATTTACAAAGGAAAACTTATTACTGTGTTGTACACTAACGTAGGCCTTCATTCTTTTATTTAAATATTTAAAAAAAATATTTCTTCTTGACAGACATGATCTCTGATATCGACAAACATTTCCCTTACTCCTTAGCTCATAGTAATGATTATATATATAAAAGTATCAATAATATTGACTTAAATTCAATCTCAATATTTTGGAGGTTTTGTCTGCTGGGGGTTTTGTCCTACACTCAATAAGAGGGGATCCACGTTTTTTAAATACAACACGGGAAAGAATCTGGCCTAGAAATATTTTTGTACACAAAGTTTGCTTTCTGAATAGTAGCGAGGTTTGAAACCCATGACTTTTTTTATTGCTTATAATTATTTATTTATTTAAATAAGACTACATAGCTTTTAACTTATTTAAGTATCGCATTATTCAATTTCTGTTCTGCCAAAGTTATACTTTTTGGACCATTTATCTGAAGTGGCCAGATTTAAAAAAAACAAAAACAAACTGCAGGCCTGCTTGTACACGCCTATTTGGCTACCCACGAAGCGTCCGTCTTTGGCTGTCAGTTTAATTACACCATGAAGTGACCATTGCTTAATAAACAAGTCAATGTGGTCTTATTGGTTGTGAACATGACATACGGGGTCAAAGGTTGCTGTAATGATTTTTTGAAAAACTTTTTTTATTTCTTTTTAAATTATTAATTCAGACTATCTGACCATGACTCACTGTCCGTCCAGTGGTCAGTTCCCCATAGAAAAATGGATCGTGGCGTGAGCGCACATTCCCCCCCCCCCCAAAAGCGCCACATTCGGCCTGTTGCATTTTCTGTTTGCTGTTACGTAACGTGTCCAGTGGAGCTCATCAAGAGCCTGCCAGTTCTTGGCCTAGCCACCAAGTATTGCTCCTCACACACGATGATGAGATACCGTATCGGTGGGTGGGGGTGGGGGGGGGCGCGGGGAGGGGGAGTTTGGGTTGAGTTGGTTTGAAGAGTTGTGGGTGAGAGGGGGGAAAGCGGGAGGGGCGGGGCGATGAGCGGTCACTAGAGAGTGGAAGATAGCTACATTATGCATGGGAGTGGGTGGTGGTGGGTGGTGTTGATTGTTGACTTCTGGCTCTAGTGTACATGTAAAATGTTCACGTGATAAGATTCTATGCCTGTCGACATTTTTAATGGTCAGTATGAAGGCCAGTGTGAGTTTGTGTGTGTGTGTGTTTGTGTGTGTGTGAGGGGGTGGGGGGCACTGGAAGTCAGGTTCTGGGCGATGACAAGGCGAGCATTCAATCCAGGTAGAGGCATTCACTCACTTTCAACGCTCTCTCTCTCTCTCTCTCCCATGAGAGTACAAGGCAGTGAGAGGGAATGAGATAAAAAGAAGATAAAAAAGAAGGCAATGTGTTGTGGTGCACATTTAAAATTGTAGGAACCGGAAGCTGAAGGGAGATAATGGTCAGTCCCTGGTAGCCGCACAAAGTTGGTTCAAAAAGTAGCCAGTAATAATTGCCTGATCTCGATTGCTTGCTTTACTATCGGCTATGCTCGACCATATTCGGCTATAGTCGGCCATATTCGGCAATACTCGGCGATATGGATGATTATTGCAATAATCGTAGTTTTTTTTTTTTGTTGTTGATGACACATGCATTCGCGACATGATAAAGATCCTTTTATCGATGGGCAAAACAATATTAATACAAATCACTTTAGTAGCTCAGGTAGTAGTTGGGAAGACTTCTCTCTCTTTCTCTCTCTCTATCTCTCTCTCTCTCTCTCTCTCTATCTATCTATCTATCTATCTATCAATCTATCAATCTATCAATCTATCAATCTATCAATCTATCAATCTATCAATCTATCAATCTATCAATCTATCAATCTATCTATTTATCTATCAATCTATCTATCTATCTATCTATCTATCTATCTATCTATCTATCTATCTATCTATCTATCTATCTATCTATCTATCTATCTATCTATCTATCTATCTATCTATCTATCTATCTATCTATCTATCTATCTATCTATCTATCTATCTATCTATCTATCTATCTATCTATCTATCTATCTATATATATATATATTTCTCTTAAGCCAAATATCTAATAACAACAATACATTGTACTGCTAATCACGTGACCAGCTATAATGACCAGACATTTTCTTAAGCCTCTGCAAATCGACAGGTTATCCTTACCACCGTAGGAGGGCTAAAAGTTAGAAAATAAAAAGACCCCCCCCCTTCCTTCCCTCGTCAGCCCGAGCAGACCAAGTAGTCACACTGATGCTTCCCCTCCCCACCCCTTTCGACAGACACCCCCCACCACCACCACCAAGTACTCAAGCTGATGCCATTAAATGACCGCCTGCAGGGCCTCGGTTCCAACAAACTGGGCCTAAAGTGACCATTCCACTGACCGAAACAAAATATCTGCAGCAGAGCTACGGGCCTGGAGGCAGGGGACGGGGGGGTCAGGTTTACAAGTGTACTGAGTCTCCGGTAATGAGGTCTCGATGTTTAATTGGAATGGAGGCAAAATGTTTGCAGTTACACCGGTTGTCTCTACAAATACGTTGTTAAAGCAAAGCCGTTTCCCCCCTCCCTCCCACCCAACCCTCATACCCCCCCCACCCCCCAGACAGTGAAGGCTGATTTGTCAAATATATAACAGAAAGAAAAAAGATCACTAAAGTTCATTAAAGTAGTGCGCATCTAACTTAGAATGCGGCACAATTAGTAGACACAGTATGGTACATTGATACATCAATGTCCACGTTACTTTACTCCAGTGATTCCCAAACGTTCGACACCTGTGTACCCACACTTTTTGTTGTCGTATTACTGATACCCTGTGGTAAACAATAAAAAAAACCAAAAAAAAAAACTTGCCTATTGTTTTACGCTCATGGTTTACGCTCATGGTTTACGGTCATGGTTTACGGTCATGGTTTGCGTTCATGGTTTACGGTCATGGTTTACGGTCATGGTTTACGGTCATGGTTTACGTTAATTTCACTGTTTTCGCTTAAGTTAAGCCGCGCATGTTTACCTAGATGTTCTCAGCTCGGTGTAGCGCGTACCCCCACCAAACAATTCACTAATCCCCCCCCCTCACGGGGGTTTGCGTACCACACTTTGGGAAACACTGGCTTGCACTATTTTAAAAATGTTTGAGTCCATACGTTTTTAATACCATGTAGAATTACGAATATATTTACCTTAAGATTATCATAATTCTAGAAATGGGATAAAACACGGTTTGAGATTATGAGGTTGAAAGTTAAATGCGTGGGTGAATACAATAAACTGGAGTAAAAATGTCTTTAAATCAGCTGATCAATACCAATAAATAGATTAAATAATCTAATTCTCCGAAAATGGCCCTCAGTTCTATCTTTAGAAATGAAAACTTTTATAACTGTTAGCAATGAATGAAAGGAATTCCCTTTCTATAATTGTGTGGTTAGCACAACACCCAGCCGCCTTTACTTCCCCAACTTAAGTCAGGTACCTATTTTAAAACTGGGTGGACTTGTGGGACGACTTTGTACCAAATTTAAGCTGGAAAAATTCCATGGGAATCACCGAGGATCGAACCCAGGACTCTCAGGTCAACAGTCGAGTATCTACACCGTTCGGCCATCAATGTGTGGACTTGTGGGAGGACTTTAAAACAAATTTTACCTGGACCCTTGATTCCCACCGAGGATCGAACACAGGACTCTCATGTCGAAGGTCGAGTATCTACACCACTCGGCCATCCGTCCCACATATTTTAATGATGTTTTTTTTTTTTTTAATTTTCCGTGTAAGCGATGAGATCATAGGTGTGTGACTTTAGTTGGGGATTGAACGCGTACCATACACCAAACTGATCTCGATCTCAGCTACCGTGCCACGGAGAAAACTTTTTTTTTACAACAATTGAGCCCCAGGGGGGACTCAAGTACTGGCTTGTCATCTAGTTCTGTGTCTGTGCGTGTGTGTGTGTGTGTGTGGGTGAGCTGTGTGCGTTCTGTGTCATGCTCTCGTGCTAGATACGCATGGCTGCCGGGGAGTAGTGACGTACCAACCCTATTCTCACAGGAGACATCGCTACCATCTTACCCCATCTTTATGTATTTTTACACCCCCCTCTCCTCTCCTGCCCGACAATCAGGAGCGTAACATTTTGATGAGACATCAGGGAGACCTGCAGACGTCTTATTCTATGCCAAGGGAGGACACCCACGTGAATGAGCAGACGTGAAGGAAATGAACATTTTGTTGTTGTTTTTTTTATCCACGTCTGCTGCCAGCTCGTAAAAATAAATGTTCATTACTAAAGTCGTTTGGAAAGGACATTAACTGTCGTAGTTCAATAACACGCGTCATTTCAGTTATAGAGACCACAAAAAGTTGACCACAAATTTGGACCACAGAACTGAACATGAATTATGAATCCATTTTTATTTTTATCATTCAATTGTGCCATAAAAGACGGGTACCACGTCTTTTGGTTTCTAGCGGTCTCTTGACGATTTTCCTTTAATAATGAGATGTTTACATCTGGATTCTGTATCTAAGAATGTAACAATGGCTGTGTCAGTATAGAACAGTTGTTTTTTTTTACATATATAGGTGGAGTCAACATTTTAGTTGAAGGGGGGAGGCGGGGCAGGGAGTAGGTTTTTTTTATCGTTCAAGGTGGAGCTAATTTGTTAGATAAGGGTAGGAGTCATCAATGTAGGTTGGGTCAAGGTTTTAGATGGAATCAACATTGTTACAACATGTTAGGTGGAGTCAACATATTAGGTGCGGTAGTTAACATATTAGGTGGGGGAGTTAAACTATTAGGTGGAGTTGACATATAAGTTGGAGGAATGAACATATTAGGTAGAGGTGTTAACATATTAGGTGGGATAGTTAACATATTAGGTGGGATAGTTAACATATTAGGTGCAGAGTTAACATTTTAGGTGGGGGAGTTAACATTTTAGGTGGGGGGGATTCAACATATCCGTTGGAGGTGTTAACATATTAGGTGGGGGAGTTAACATATTACGTGGGGGAAGTTAACATATTCGGTGGAGGTGTTTACCTATTAGGTGGAGGTGTTTACCTATTAGGTGGGGCCAATATATTTGGCGAAGTAAACATATCAGGTGGAGTGTACCTGTTAGGTGGATGTGATTTCTCGGCGATGGGGGTGGTTGTAATGTCAAACTGCGTGCAACAGGCCAGGGTTCGAATCAAGGCGACGCCATTACAACAACGACAATGACGTAAACAGAGCACAACAAAAAAAGGGACAAATGTATGTCAATATGTTAGTCTTGGATATGAATCAAACGACCCAAAATAATAACTTTTATATACAGTGGATTCCGCTTAATTGGGACACCGCTTAGTTGGGACAGCCGCTTATTTGGGACAAATCTCAAAGAAACCAAACCAAGAAGCCAATAGTAAATGTGTATGTTTAATTGGGACAGCCGCTTAATTGGGACAAAAAGCCTCGGTCCCGATGTGTCCCAATTAAGCGGAATCGACTGTATATGATTCACATTTAATCCAGTCTGTCCTGTATTTTTTTAAAACCTGGCTTTTTCAGATTCAGGGCTAAACTGGATCCCGTGAGGAGGGAGTGGGGAGGAGTTGAATGATGAAACAACTCACAGGGACCGTCCGTAGGCAGAGCAGAGGCTAATATAAATTTAGGGCCCACGTCAAAACTATCTATGAGTCACGTGACATCAAATTTGATACTAGTATATAGTAATGGGGGGGGGGGGTCCTTTTATCGGTGGGAGGACCCAAGTGTTGTACAGTGTTCCTATCCATAAGAATGGCTCTGGGTGAGGGGGGGAAGGGGGGTGTGTGACTTCAATGTGATGAGAAGAAAAAAAAAACAACCACAGAACCAGACCTGCAACTTCTATAGCTGACCAATGGTCAGCAGCGTCAGCAGGAAATGAAAACAAGAGTCGCCAACTTTGGACACTGCGTCATATCGGTCATCCAAGGGGGGGGGGAAAGCAGCAGGTCCGCTCGGTTTCCAGTAGCTTTGTTGTGGTCATTCCGTGGTCATAATTCGAGTTTGGAGGGGGAGATTGGGGGGGGGGTTCAGGGCAAAGCAGGTGTTTCTGGTCGCATCTCAACACTTTTTTTTTTGTTGTGGTCAAATGGCCAGTTAATAGGTTTAAAGGTGACCTTTGCTCTCGCGTGTGTGCACAGTGGACGACGGAGGGTGAGGGGCGGGGGGAGGGAATTCAGTGGTCAGCGGCAACGACTTTGTAATGGGATCTCGTTGCCGGTGTTACATTATGTGGCTTGACCGGACGCCAGTGCATGAAATGCAAAAAACATGACTTTAAAAAAAAAATATATATTTAAAGCTTTCTACTTGGGAACTTATTGTTATATTTACAGTAAACTTATTGTTACAGTTATATTAAACTTATAATTACAGTTAAAGTAAACTTATTGTTATTGTTATAGAAGATTTATTGTTACAGTTATAGTAGACTAATCGTTACAGCTACAGTAGACTTATCGTTACAGCTACAGTACACATATTGTTACAGCTACAGTAGACTGTTACAGCTACAGTAGACTTATTGTTACAGCTACAGTAGACTTATTGTTACAGCTACAGTAGACTTTTCTTTACAGCTACTATAGACTTATTGTTACAGCTACAGTAGACTTATTGTTACAGCTACAGTAAAGTTATCGTTGCAGCTACAGTAGACATATTGTTACAGCAGACACTAGGAAGGGAAAGTAGTGAAGCCACCGAATAAGTTGAAATGAAAAAGAAAAAAAAATAACCCAGTGGTAAGTACGATGACGTGGGGGAGGGTGGTCATCATGCCCCGTGCGCTACTCACAAAGGGGCGCCGAATGGTATATAATATATGGTTTTTGAATGGGGAGGGCGCTAAAAAGGTATTATGCCCCGGGCGCGAGTTAAACTCGCTACGCCACTGACCAAGAGCCCTAGTATGAGAAAATTAAACACATTCCACTATGAAAGCAAGTACATTTATTCCCGAACTTACGTTCACACCTCTTGGGGCACAGGCATGGGCGTCGCTAGGAATTTTTCCAGGGGGGGGGCAAAAATTTTCCAGGGGGGGGGGGGGCAAAAACAACTTTATGACATTTTTTTTTAAATGTAAAGGGGGGGGGGAGCAAATGCCCACCTTGCCTCCCCCCCCCCATGAATACGCCCGTGGGTACAGGCACAAAAAATAAAAGATTGAGAGCCGCCCCCGATATTATTGGCCCGTACATTTTAACTGAAATGAAAAGAAAATTTAAGCTAAGACATACTTATCGCTGTGCGCGACACATCTTGTTGTAGTAGACCAGATCTAGGCCAGGTCATACTGACCGGTACAGAGGCACGCGCACAGGACATAAAAAAACTATTTTAAGACCACATTAAGGTCAAGGACGTGGGAAAAAAACACACACGTACAAATGAGGTGAGATAGAACTTTAAAAAAAAAAAAGGAAGAAAGAAACCAGAGATAGCTTCAGTGCTTGGGTTTAATTAACACAAAAAATCTCCTTTGATATTGGACACTACTTGTTGGAGTTTTGAAATGTGTAGGAGGAAAAAAACTACAACTTCTGCATAGGGCCTAGTGACAGCCAGGTTCATGGGGCCTAGTGACAGCCAGGTTCATGGGGCCTAGTGACAGCCAGTTTCATGGGGCCTAGTGACAGCCAGGTTCATGGGGCCTAGTGACAGCCAGATTCATGGGGCCTAGTGACAGCCAGGTTCATGGGGCCTAGTGACAGCCAGTTTCATGGGGCCTAGTGACAGCCAGGTTCACGGGGGCCTTGTGACAGCCAGGTTCACGGGGCCTAGTGACAGTCAGGTTCACAGGGCCTAGTGACAGTCAGGTTCACGGGGCCTAGTGACAGCCAGTTTCACAGGGCCTAGTGACAGTCAGGTTCACGGGGCCTAGTGACAGCCAGGTTCACGGGGTCTAGTGACAGCCAGTGCATGGGGCCTAGTGACAGCCAGGTTCATGTGGGGGTCTAGTGACAGCCAGGTTCACGGAGCCTAGTGACAGTCAGGTTCATGGGGTCTAGTGACAGCCAGGTTCAGTCATGAATTAACTAACAAACACATGTTAAACACATTGTATGAGTGTTGGTTGTGAGTGCTTATGTCTGTGTTTGGTGTGTTTGTGTGGGTGGGTGGTTGCTTATTTCTGTGTGATTGTGGGGATGCGAGTACTTTGGTCTTTATATGGGTGTGTGTGAGTGCTTATTTCTGTGTGGAGTGGGGAGTATGTGTATGTGTTAAGCCTAAAAATGTTGCTATATTTTGTGTTTTCGCTGATAATTTGTAAGTTCTTGTATTACATAGTGAATTTTTCTTTTACTTTTTAGTGCATTGGTTTTATACAAAATGTATTTTTAAAAAGATAGTTGTTTTTTTTAAATAATGTTTATTCACCTTTTAGTACATTTTATTAAACGTTTTTTTTTAATATGGGAATCTATGTTATCGGACATATCGATGCATATGACGTCAAATTTAACTCAATTACATGATTCTACTCTCTAACCCTGTATACTTATCTGTTTTTAATAAATAGTTCCACACGCGCATCGCGAAGCGCATAAAGCAATACAATATTTCATGAAATTTCCTAAACACCAATACTGGTTAATAAGGACGGACCACCAGAACGTCTTAACAAATGTATGTCCCACCAAAATACTAAAACTGGTTAAATAAGGACGGACCACCAGAACGTCTCAACAAATGTATGTCCCACCAAAACACTAATACTGGTTAAATAAGGACGGACCACCAGTACGTCTCAACAAATGTATGTCCCACCAAAACACTAATACTGGTTAAATAAGGACGGACCACCAGAACGTCTCAACAAATGTATGACCCACCAGGGTGTGCGTGTGGGGGGGGGGCAGTAGCAGCCACAGATGATGAAAATTGGGTCGACCGTCCCATGCACAGTACAGTAGACCGTCGTGTCGTTTATCCGAATCAATTGGGACCGGACACCGTTCGGATACGCGATTGTTCGGATAACCGAAAACCGAATGCGATCCATGCACTATCTGAGACCGGACACTATACGAATATTAGAATTCATCACATGCGGGAAATGTGCTTGAAGAAAAATCAAAATAGGTGCAAAATGACCGCATTGTGGAGAATAATCACTTTACTTTTTTTTCCATGTACCATTGTACACCTTCCTTTTTTTCGCTGCAGGGTCTCTGATTCATATACAGTACATGTAGTTGACATAAAAAAAAATCTGGTTCGGATATGTGACGCTCCGGATAATAAACGTTCGGATAAACGACGTTCTACTTTACCTGTCTGGGTTTTAAAAAGGGGGGGGGGGGTTGTTTGAAGTTTTTTTAGTTTCAATACCGTAGAGAAACTTTAATTTCATTCTCAGAC